>CAJHZI010000444.1:560000-890000 GCA_905160935.1 Enchytraeus crypticus | reverse complement strand
TAGAGTTTTTATCCGTTTAGCCGCCATCAAGCATCATTCCTATGGTATGCATTTTCGTAAACAGCTTCTATTTACATGTAGATAAACTCTGCCAAATAATATTATGAATTTATGGTAATTCCAGATCCGTCCTTCTTGCTTAAAGCTGGTAAAGCTAATGTTAGCATCAGTTACCTCACTCTAAAGCGATTTCAGTGACGGGCGAGCCCAGGATTTGAACTCCGCACATACTGATCCGCGGACGAGTATCTTACTGACGTCGCCACTGGCTTCAGCCGGTGACGGCTTAGTGAGCGATGTTTAAATAGTTCATAATATAGTTTAATAATCCCAGGTTCTAATCCCATACGCGATGATCAGGAATTATCCTCAAACCTCCATTAGACCGGTAAAGAATAGCGGACCAAACATATCAGCTTAAACAAGCAGCAATAAACGTGATAGATGTCAACCTGGATGATCAATTTCATTACAATGTGCCTTTAATATTTTCCAATAAAATTGTAAATCTATGTAAGCTTTAACGTCTGTTTCTGTACGTCACGTGTACTCTCAGAGATGGTCTAGTGAGATTTTGAACTTGTGACGTCTTACAAATAAAGTGTGCTACCAACTCGGTTCCCTCCCGCCCCCCCGTTGCAATTTGAAATTTTAACTAAATGAATTCAAGGAAACACAAATTGCACATCTTTATTTTCTTTGAAATAGTCCAAATGTGCTGTCATCTGGTGAATGAACTGAACTATCGGCTTTTATAAAACAGCTCAGAAACCATTTTATTTCATAATCCCATACGATCTATTGATTTATAACCTTACATTAGAAGCATTTCATTGAAATTTCTGAATAAAACAGTCGTCGAGGCGGCTATTTCTTTTATTTATGGATTCTTCGTTATGACTTTTTCCGTGTAGTGTGCCACATATTCAATAGCTCAAGTTTTCAACAGCTGAGAGAGAGAGAGAGAGAGAGAGAGAGAGAGAGAGAGAGAGAGAGACCGTCTTTATACACTGTCCTACAAACGCACGTAATCACTTGAGACCAAGCATACATGCTGACTAATATATAGAGCTACTAATTCTAAGTACTTAAAGGAAGCCACAGACAAAAGTTATCATTTGAAATGCGAATTAGATCGACTATACATGTATAATGGAATGTGATCTTCTTCCACGATAGCTAATTATAATGATAAAGGTCAACAACACAACAAAATGGCGTATGCCGAAACTGACGTAAAGGTACGAATCTAATACAATATTGCCAGACCTGGCTGGAGCGAGTGGCGATGTGGCTGGAGCCAGAGGCGATGTCGGTAAGACACTCGACCGCGTATCAGTATGTAGAGGGTTCAAATCCTGCGCTCTCCCGTCACTGACATCTCTTTCGAGTGAGGAAACTGACGTTAACCTTAGCTTTACCAGCTTTTACTGGTCTAACTTTCAAGGCGAGCAATTTAACCAAAGATCAAACAACCATATAGCATATTTTCATAAACACGAGACGTATTTTTGCACGAGTGGTTTCTATGTTTGGAATAGCAACACCCGTGAGCGCATGACATATCATTGCGAGTATGACAGTCATGTGACAGCGCTGCCACTGTCCACTTCACTGAATTACCCTCGAGGATTTTGATCTATGACAGGATAGCCTGTCAAGATTAAGCCACCACATTGCCATAGCACTGTCATCTCTCTATGAGTTAATATGCTATTTAAAATCTGAATGTTGCTAACCCTTTGTAATTTATATCCGTTTAAAAGCTGTTAAATAGTTGACGATGTTCTGTTGAATAGGTGTCAGGAAGAGGTATGATCTAGAATTTCTCTCTCTTTCTCTTTCTTTGCGCACTGCCTACTGGCAGGTCCATGGTATACAACACCTCCACTTTTCGCTGTCTTCCTTTTACCACTTCATGTCCACATACGAGTGTATCTTTACATTAAATAATCTATAACAGTTCTTTTGTTATACCATTATTCTTGGTGGATTCGGCTTATAAAAAAGGTAGGCCCCCTATGCCTTTCAGCTAAGACTAACATTTACTGGACAGGGGTGTCATTCCCTGAGAAAACAATCCTCTTTACCCAAATATACAAATGATTTAGAATATTAATGGATTATTTCTACGTTGCACATCTGACAGCTCTGGGAGAGTTTTCTAAAGGGCTCGGACACGGACTTTAAACCAGGCTTTAGACTGAAAGTTCCTAGAGTTTGAACAAATTAGTTCAAATAAAGCAGTATATAGCCTGCCTAGTTGAATGACAATGTTACAATTCAAGCAATAGAACTTATACACGAGAAATCTACGGTCATGTTTCATTATAAGTTAATCAGTTACGACACATTCCATCAGTCCAGAGACAGCTCTACTAGTGTCATTAAATCCTTGTCCCTTGTGACATTCCGCCATTTATCCATCTCACACTCGATAAAACTGTCATCCACTTTTATCTGACGATCACATGGGTGGGGGGTGTCTGTGACTTAAATATAAGTTCGAGTAATAGGGGTCATGTCTCCCAGAAATTTAAAAAAGAATTATCCAGTTAATATTTTACAGCTTTTCCTTCACATAGATAATTATTTCCAAAGAAAACCCATTCTACTTCAGAGTGGTTGATTAATCCTCCCCGACCCTCTCTGATTTTTTTCATACAGGATTTGTCACTGAGGGACTTCTGGATTCCTAAATACTTTATCATTAGCAGACTCCGAGCAGATAGCGCTTGCTGTATTGTTATCAATAGGCGCAGTTTCCATGAAAATGATTGTATGGAATGATAAGGTGTTTGGTTATAGCCTATAGGCTATTGGAAATAGCATGGAAATGTCAAGACCTTGGCTATAGCCTATAGGCTATTGGAACCTGCATGGCAATGTTATGACCTACTACATGTAATAGGCAATTAATTCACTAAACATATTGGTTATATAATTAATGAAATAACTAACACACTATCTAATTATTAATTACCTAATCTATATTAATTATCTAATCTACATTGATTTAGTGAATTAATTTCTTATGTGATATACTAATGTTTGTTAGTAATTGTTTGAACAATTTTAGTTTGAGATTATTCTCTAAATGATTATGGAATGACGCTATTGTCTGCTGTTTCTTGTTAAAAACGAAATAATTCTTTCTTAACTAAAACATTATCTAACTTTAATGTTAATACCATAATTATAACTACATTTATCAATTAAATTAGTGTTGACAGTTCTTGCAGATAATCATATAAGCTCGTCGTTAGCTAAGGTTTTCTTGAATTAAATTGCTCTAAAATCTAATTAAAATGTATAAAATTCATAAACAAGAGAAATTATGACGTGACCTCTAGAAACATTAGCTGTTAGGTTATGTCTACTTCTATTTCAAGAAATAATTTAAAATACTTCGTTTACTTAAAGAAATAACTAAAATAATTGATTAATGGAGAGATTTAAAAAATGAATTTTCTCTCTTTGCTTATAACTCCTATGTGTCTATTTATGTAGCAATGATGAGTGTTAGTAGGAATGGAGACAGTTTTGATAATCTCTTAAAAGAAATGGATGACACTATAAGAATATTGCAGCTTATGTATTCGATCTAAATTATTATCGCATTGACAATGAAATGCCACAGACGTGTTGGGATGTACTGGAATTCTATATTCCACTTGTCGCTGCTCCATCTCTGCGGTAAGCTTCTTATCAAAGCTTCTACTAATTATCATAATTCTTTGCATTTCTTCACTATGTTTACTTCTTTGTTATATTTATTAATTTTCACTATTTACCGTAACACGAGTAGACTGGTTGTTGTATCAACGATTTCATTTTAAATAAATTGTGATAGTTTAAGTTAAGAGTGTGACTTAGTATCATAAATGCACTAGTAAAGATTTCAAAGCGGGTTTTGAATCACTGGATTCTTGCTGCTCGGGCAAGCACGCTATCAACTAGGCTACTTATAGTAATACAATACAATGTACCCAAGTTACGTATTCAGCCTTCAAATCCACGATTTCTAATGCAACCCTGAAGTATCGTCTCAATAAGGTATCTCCATGTGATGATTGGATGCGCGAAACAAGTTGAACTTTTGTCGACTCTATTCTCGTGTTTCACTGGATCAACAAATAAATAAAATTCTATATTGAGTTATAATCAATATTATTGTGTCAATTTAATTATTTTTACATTTTTGTTTTAGTTTTGGAACGTTCTAAGGGAGAGGACCCCCCACTGACATCCCATCATTGCCCCCATTCAGGGGCCTACATTAAGGCCTCTAATATCTGCGTCAAAGTCGTCCACTCAAGTAGGTCAGATGGATTTGGGTCCGTTCACGAGGCAAGGCGAGACTGCAAGAGATACAATGGTGACCTAGTTACTATTGCTGACAGCCAATCAGAAGACGAAATTGTGGCTTATGTATCTGAAGTAACGGTAAATCTACTCAGATTTCAGCTCATGTACTAACGCATAATTTGGGTGTTTTATTTTGTAATTTAAATTTAATTTGTAATTTAAAATTATCGATTTATTTGATCAAGCTAAATATCTGTTTAAATAGAGTGAAACAAGATGCAGGCCAACCCTTTTGCAAAATACGCACATCTAGAAAAATGACCACTTTTGACTGAACATAGATTTGAACCCCGACCTCTAAATCCTAAGACGGAGGTTCCACCAATGTACCATACATCTATCGGGAAATAAATATCTAAAAATTTCTTTTATATAAAAAATTTGATTTATTCGGGAATTATAAATGTGATGCTGCGATGAAATTTATGCTGGCCATAAATTTATAGTGGACAGATGACAGAAATGTAATTAGCGTTAATATTTAGAAACTATAAATATGATGCTGCAATTAAATTAAAATATATACTCGTCATAAATATATACTTTACAAATGACGCTGCTCTAATTAGCCTAACTATGAAGGAATTAGAATACCAGATGATGTCGTCAGCGTTACCTCAGAGAGGCAGTCAGAACTGATTCATTAGATTATTATATGATTATTACACGATTATTATATGTTATTATATGATTATTACACGATTATTATATGTTATTATATGATTATATGATTATTATATGATTATTATATGATTATTATATGATTATTATATGATTATTATATGATTATTACACGATTATTATATGTTATTATACGATTATTATATGATTATTATATGATTATTATATGATTATTATATGATTATTATACGATTATTATATGATTATTATACGATTATTACACGATTATTATATGATTATTATATGATTATTATATGATTATTATACGATTATTATATGATTATTATATGATAATTATATGATTATTATACGATTATTATATGATTATTATACGATTATTACACGATTATTATATGATTATTGTATGATTATTATACGATTATTATATGATTATTATACGATTATTACACGATTATTATATGATTATTATATGATTATTATACGATTATTATATGATTATTATACGATTATTACACGATTATTATATGATTATTATATGATTATTATATGACTATTATATGATTATTACACGATTATTATATGATTATTACACGATTATTATATGATTATTATATGATTATTATATGATTATTATATGATTATTATATGATTATTATATGATTATTAATTTTAATCATACATCTTAATGTATATCACTTTAGTGCTACAGAATAATGCAGGGCTCAACTTCAGTTTAACTCCAGAAGAAATCTACAATTCATTGAGGAATATGAGCCATGGACTTGAACTGTTCACCTAATTACCAGCTGTCAAACAATTTACCGCTTGTCCAATAATTCTAAATGTCCGGTTTCGATTTTTATTGTAAATCCCGTGATCATTTCATGACTCTTTCTCTCTCATTACCTTTCTGCCATTTGAAAGTTCCAAGGTGCATATTCATACTCAAAGTCTGCTTTCGTCCTCAATTAATGCCAACAACTTGATTTCATCGTAAAATTGGGTATTAAATTCAATATAGCATTTACCTAAATAGCTCTGAAGTAGTTTGCCTTTGCGGTATTTCATTATTTACTGCCTCGGGTACAACACGGGGCGCATGTATGACTAATTTCACGTATTTATCGCTCAGAACGGCACAGTGCAGAAGCTCTACATAGGACTGAATGACATCAGAGAAGAGGGAAAGTTCGAGTGGATGGCAGACAACAAGATGATATCCTACAGCCACTGGGGTACAGGTAAAACTTATGCTATAAGATATCCTACAGCCATTGGGGTACAGGTAAAACTTATGCTATAGGATATCCTACAGTCATTCATAGGCCTCTACTGATTGATGCACGGTGGTCAGCTGGATACTTGTAACTTACGAGCCATACGAGCCAATGATTCTGTCTTCGTATGTACTCGTTAAAAATTTGAATCGAATCTTAGAAATACATGTAAATTGATTTGTTGGCTCAATAAATCCTAAGACTTACAACGGTTAATCATTCTGATTAACCATTATCATAAATCGTTATCATTAGTCATCATCGATAATCAGTGGTATCAGCAGACTTATTATATTTGTATATTAATGCGCAATGTGTCTTCCTTTACATAACTCTGCTTTCTATCTTCAATTAAACTGTTTAATATTATATTACAATTAATTAACTAATTATGAGAGTATTTATACTATACGATATGGTGTTGTTTATTTAGTTAACCCTGCAGGCAATACAATAACAGAAATGAAAGACTTGCACGCAATCGTTTCTGTAATTTTAACCTGCATATACAAAACAATCCGAATAACTAGCAGGGATTTATTGAACCGTTATTTATATTTGCCTGCAACTCAAGCGTAAAATACCTCACGTAAATTTAATTCGCTTATTACCAGTATAATGCAGACGAAACGAACAGCATTCGTTGAGTTATAGCTGACTTGTTATGCACTGCAGGAGAACCGAATAACTACCGCGGAATTGTTGCTGTTACTTGTTATTCGTTGCAAGAGAACCGAATAACTACCGCGGAATTGTTGCTGTTACTTGTTATTCGTTGCAAGAGAACCAAATAACTACCGCGGAATTGTTGCTGTTATTTGTTATCCACCGCAGAATAACCGAGTAGATGGAAGGGTGAGATGATAAACGGAGATAGAGTAATAAGTCAGGGTGTGGAGCTAAAGAAAGTAACAGATTTTAAGTATTAGGGAACTGTAAATAGAGGATAATGGGGAGTTGGAAAAGGAGGTTACTAGCAGGATTCAGGCTGGATGGGCAAAGTGGAGGGCTGCTAGTGGAGTATTGTGTGATAGGAGAATCCCACTAAGACTGAAGGGCAAATTTTATAGTTCTGTGGTAGGACCAGTAATGATGCATGGTTCGGAATGTTGTGCACTAAAAAGGGAACATTGCAGAGTTCGCATGTGGCAGAAATGAGAATGTTGCGTCTAATGTGTGGAAGAACTAGGAAGGACAGAATGGAAAATGAATATGTGAGGATGAATTTGAATGTTGAGGGGATCGGGGATAGGTTGGCTCTGTCGAGATTGAGATGGTTTGGGCATATTGTGAGAAAGGCAGATGAGGATGTAGTAAAGAGAGTTTGGAGGAAAGAACTGGATGTTAAGCTAGAGAGAAGTAGACCACAATTGACTTGGGATGCGGTAATTAAGAAGGACATGAAAAATAGGGGATTGACTGATGATATGGTGTGGGACAGAGAGGACTGGAGAAAGTCTATTCGTATCCCTACCCTAGTTAAGCTGGGATTTAATGGAAAATGATGATGATGATGACTGCAGAATAACCGAAAAACTTCCACGGAATTGTTGCTGTTATTTATTATCCGCTGCAGGAGAACCGAACAACTACCGCGGAATTGTTTCTGTATTTTGGAACCGAATAACTACCGCGGTTTGGTTGCTGGAATTTGTTATTCGCTTCAGGAGAACCGAATAACTACCGCGGTATGGTTTCTGTTATTTGTTATTCGCTGCAGGAGAACCGAATAACTTTCACGGACACAACGAGGACTGTGTAGTCCTGAGTTCATTGGACGATGATTGGAAGAACTGGAAAAGTATTGGCTGGCAGGACTTCCCGTGTTGTTACCCCTCTCAGATATCTGCGGTTATCTGTCAGTTTAATCCCGTCTCTTCGACACCAGGTGGCGGTGAGTACGACCTTTTTCTTTCTGTTCAGAACAGGTTTTTATTAGATCGTTTGGGGTGAATTGATCTGTAGTGATGTGTGCTGTGGGTACGTCCCTGATATGATCCTTGTGTGAGACACGGACGTTAAACCTTTATTATTATTATTATTATTATTACTCTTAATATTATTATAATATTATTATTATATTGCTCCCCTAACATTCATGCCAATGTCGCTAATGCTTATCTATGCTCCTCTAAGTTTATTTTATACATTGAATTACATGTGTTTCTGTACTAATTGTAACACTTATTATTATTTTTTGTATAATTTTTAATTATTTTATTTTATTTTATTATTATTGTTATTATTATTATTAATAATAAATAATTCTATAATAATAATAATACTAATAATAATAATAATAATACTATTATTATTATTATTATCATTATTACTTGGGATCAGGAGTGACGGGATCCTAAGCGTTGGATTAGGCCTACTTCTCTAGTTCTACCTTCCTGATAAAATCTGTACTTTTTGGGATCTCTTGTATGTGTTAATTGCCAAATTTTATATTTAACTATGCTAACAAAGCAATGAAAAGATACATCGGCAAAAAGGAGAGAGAAGTGATGGTTAGTCCGCAACTAAGTTTTAATTAACTAGTTAATTAGTTAATTTAGTCATATTTAGTGATTTGGTGAGTGAGTGAACGATTGATGGAATGAGTGAATGAATGAAAGACTGACACATGCATGTATATGTAATGCTAAGATTAATTCAACTAAGTTAATTAATTAATTAAGAATTGAAATTGAAGCTCTGGTTGCAATTATCATGAAAACATTAATAAAAACAGAGTTCTCTATAAATCATCTCATAAATGGGCTCTAGTAAAATAGATTAATAAATTAAATAATTTAGTAGATTAATAGATTAATAAATTGAATAATTTAGTAGATTAATAGATTAATAAATTAAATAATTTAGTAGATTAATAGATTAATAAATTAAATAATTTAGTAGATTAATAGATTAATAAATTAAATAATTTAGTAGATTAATAGATTAATAAATTGAATAATTTAGTAGATTAATAGATTAATAAATTAAATAATTTAGTAGATTCATAGATTAATAAATTACATAAATTAATAGATGAATAGATTAATAAATTAAATAATTTAGTAGATTAATAGATTAATAAATTAAATAATTTAGTAGATTAATAGATTAATAAATTAAATAATTTAGTAGATTAATAGATTAATAAATTAAATAATTTAGTAGATTAATAGATTAATAAATTAAATAATTTAGTAGATTAATAGATTAATAAATTAAATAATTTAGTAGATTAATAGATTAATAAATTACATAAATTAATAGATGAATAGATTAGTAAATTTAATTAACATTTTCGAGTGTCTTACAAATTGAAGATTTTTATATTTCTTGCACAGGCTCTATCGCAGCCGAGATGATAAAGATTCTTTCTTATGCCGCCGATGATGACGTGGTGGCGCTACAGTGTGTTGCAGGTATTAACCAATCAATCTATCAATCAATCAATCAGTCAGTCAAACAATCAATCAATCAGATTGATTGTTTGATTGTTTGACTGATTGATTGATCAGTCAGTCAAACAATCATCAATCAGTCAGTCAAACAATTAATCAATCAGTCAATCAGTCAGTCAAACAATCAGTCAATCAATCAATCAATAAGTCAAACAATCATCAATCAGAGAGTTAATCAATCAATCAGTCAGTTAAACAATCAATCAGTCAGTCAAACAATCAATCAATCAGTCAATCTGTCAAACAATCAATCAATCAGTCAGTCAAACAGACACTCAATCAGTTAGTCAAACAATCAATCAATCCTAGAATCAGTCATTCAAGTAAAGATATTAAAGTTGAATGATAATGTAGATATTACGTAGATATTAAAGATGAGCGATAATGTAGATAATATGTAGCTATTAAAATGAGCGATAATGTACAGTAGATAATACGTAGCTACTTGAGTGACAATGTAGATAATACGTAGCTACTTGAGTGACAATGTAGATAATACGTAGCTATTTGAGTGACAATGTAGATAATACGTAGCTATTTGAGTGACAATGTAGATAATACGTAGCTACTTGAGTGACAATGTAGATAATACGTAGCTATTTGAGTGACAATGTAGATAATACGTAGCTATTTGAGTGACAATGTAGATAATACGTAGCTACTTGAGTGACAATGTAGATAATATGTAGTGACAATGTAGATAATATGTAGCTATTTGAGTGACAATGTAGTTAATATGTAGCTATTTGAGTGACAATGTAGATAATTTGAAGCTATTAAAGCTGAGTGACAATGTAGATAATATGTAGCTATTTGAGTGACAATGTAGATAATATGTAGCTATTTGAGTGACAATGTAGATAATTTGAAGCTATTAAAGCTGAGTGACAATGTAGATAATATGTAGCTATTTGAGTGACAATGTAGATAATATGTAGCTATTTGAGTGACAATGTAGATCATTTGAAGCTATTAAAGCTGAGCGACAATGTAGATAATATGTAAATTTAAAGCATATTTTGCGGTACAGAAGTTGACGAATGCTACAGTAGTCCTTGTCTGAACGGCGGCCGATGTGAGGACAAGCTCGGTGGGTTCCTGTGCAAATGTGATGAAGAGTTTGAGGGAATTACCTGTCAACTTGGTAACATAGACGAAACATCGTAAATTATTCTCTCTCTCTCTCTGTCTCTCTCTATCTCTCTATCTCTCTCTCTCTCTGTCTCTCTCTCTCTCTGTCTCTGTCTCTGTCTCTCTCTGTGCAATGTTTTGCCAACTGGCAGGTCCAACCTGCGTATTACTATTCAAAGTTAACTCTCGCTTTCCAAAAACAGCACTCCATCAATCAACGAAGGAAAGTATGGTTTCTGTTAATAATAATGCAATAATTAGAGTGCTACTGTCCTCCATGACAACATCGAGCATTATTGAGACAAATCAAAGCCGGCGAGAAAAAAGAAGGTCCAAAACAGTGCAAATTCCAAAATCCAAAAATGAGTTCAAAGATGTGGTTTTCTTTACCCTTCCTCAGATCTTGCTATATCTGCTTTCAAGACACGTGAAATTGACCGTCGGTCAATCCTTCAGTGACTCGGGTACAACGCCAGAAATTTTATTTATGCAGTCATGAAACTGACCGATTTACGTTCATTTCCTCACCCGTGGACGTCATCAGGCCCCTCCTCTCTAGAGACGCGCAGTAGAAGAGCAGTGTGTTCCAAACAGAATTGTACAGTTCTGGAAAAGATTTTGCTGGCGGCAAAATCTGGCATAACGCAGAAGTTTTTCTGATGGATGGTTAACTTGCGCAGATAGCGCTCTGAATTATATAAGTTGTTCACCAACAGGAACTATAACAAACAGCAGAAGCATTTCGGACGACTAAGTTTATGTGATACTCATGGCGGCGAGATAATGGTATCTTCTGACTGAAAATATTTTCCATGCAAATTGCTGCAAGACATTTTTCAACCCTACATTTCGATAGATTTCAGTAATTTCGATAATGATCTTCTTTCACATAGTGATAGAAGATAAAGACTATGATCCAAGAAATGACATTTATCAGGGACATTTGTGCTTCTGATGCAGCTAAATGTCCTGTCCCACCGAAAGTGGCACAGGCGGAGTTACTGGGAGAGGGACGGGGTAACGGGACTATCCTGATGTACATGTGTGCGCCTGGTCACAGATTCAACGACGGGTTTAGTCTCAGCTTTCCCATCACGTGTGTAGAGGGCGAGTGGCAACCTCAGATACTGCCAATGTGTTTAGGTAGCGATAAATTACAATTATTTGTTTCCTATAGGCTGTGCATACCTATAGGCTATAGGCTATAACCAATAGGCTATAAGCTATAACCCATAGGCTATAGGCTATAACCAATAGGCTATTGGCTATAACCAATTGGCTATAGGCTATTGGCTGTAACCCATAGGATATTAGTTATAACTTTTACGATATAGTCTAAAACTCATAGGCTATAGGCTATAACCCATAGGCTATAGGTTGTATCTCAATATTAAACTTGATAGGAAAGTAAGAGATTCTTAGTTCATAGATGTTAAGTATATAATCGCTAATAAATTGTCATCAATCCTCAATATGTAGTCTTCATTAATAGTTGCCAGTTTTTTCTCTTTAATTGTCACTACTTAACTATACACTAAAGTTATATTATGTATAAGAGGATCTTTAAGTTAGTAGAGTCATCGGAAAAAACTAAACCAGGTGGCGCTCTCTGTCCTGATAGTATAATTGGTTGCTATCTAGCTGATAACATATATCGAGTAAATGTGGAAATCTTGATGTTTAATTCCTAAGTTATTGCTATAATCATGTTATTTATTAAATAGATTATGCAGTGGCAAGCATCCTTAGTTTTCAAAATAGTCGAAACTTTCGAATTTTTTTTAGATATTTTGAAGACACCGTTGATATTGCTTACAGATAAAATTAAATAAAAATCGATTTTCGATTTTTGTTGTTAATTTAACTTCAGCCGATTGTCCAGCCCCGCCTCTACTTAAAAACACCGCGAGAAGAGAAGGTTTTCAGACTGTTAATGGTAGCACGGTAGAATACACTTGTGCGGAGGGGTATAGATTGAAAGAGGGAGGGAATAAGTTTAGCTACCTCTGCATTGATGGAAAATGGAATGGAACTATGGTACTCGCTTCACCTTGCATTGACGGTATGATACAAACTATCTGCATGGTTTATTCTCTAGAGAACAAATAGCTTATTTGTTTGAACATTTGATTGATGAGCAACATACACTTGGTTCAAATCTAAGACTGATCATCTCTGAGACTCTGACAATATATATTGTGATAAGTACAGATAATAAATTAGAGTATTGAAATTCTCTCTTCTGGTCGAGTGTTGTAGTTTCTTATTCATTCGTTACTCTTCTTTCTATTTCTTAATACATTTATCAACTGTCTATTTATTCCAACTCTCTCCAGGACTTCCTCATATGTAACCTTTTGAGTCCAGCTAATCCTCTCCATTCTTCTCCAATTGCACATTTTCAATGCCTCCAGTTTCCTAATATCTTCCTTCCTTAAGGTCCATGTCTCACATCCATACAATAGCGTGGTCCAAACCAAAGTTTTCACTATCTTTATCTTTGTGTCTTTTTTAAGACTTTTTATTAAAAGTTCTTTCCAATTACCAAGACCACTTTGCTTGTGCAATCCTACTGCATATTTCAGTCTCATATTTCCCGTCATCGGTTATAGTCTGACCAAAAAACTGGTTACTAACGCTCTATTTTCAGCTGGTTGTTCTGCGCCACCTGGTGTTAAGAACATGCTGGTGAGTGATGCGGCTCGGACAACCAATGGCAGCAGAGTTCTGTACACTTGCGTGGAGGGATACA
Source organism: Enchytraeus crypticus (assembly GCA_905160935.1). Lineage (NCBI taxonomy): Eukaryota > Metazoa > Annelida > Clitellata > Enchytraeida > Enchytraeidae > Enchytraeus > Enchytraeus crypticus. The sequence goes on along the minus strand of CAJHZI010000444.1, from coordinate 876,372 downwards.
CGATGGAGGATGGGTCTAAAGAAGTTGAGATTGTCTGCCTGAATGGAATTTGGAGGAATCAAACCACCTCGCTGTTAGCTGGTTGCTCTAGTAAGATTCTCGAAATACACTTTTTGCAATCTGTAAGCTATCTATCTGTAATATAACTATCTGTAGCTAACATAATAACTATATGTAGCTAACTATCTGTAATATAACTCATCCAAGATTTCATTCAGTACTCTGTAGTCTGTATAGTACTGATTGTCGCATAAGAAGTTTTAACGCGGTTATGGATTACTTAGCAACATCAGGATTTCGATTTCAATTTAAAACTACAATTTGCTTTCTGACTCAGAACTGCTATGTTATGTTAATTTAACTAGAAAATACTGAATTCACTCTCCGTGGAGCAATAAGACCATTAATTCTGAAGCTTTATGAAATGTATAGAAATGCCAAATTTAGCCTATAATGAAAACCTACAATCAGTAGGTCTATAAAGTCCAATGTCAGAAATTACTGGTCTGATATGTACAATATCGAGAAAATTAATGCAAAACTATTACCAGAAAAAAATTATTTATTTTGCCTTTAAATGTAAGATTGATTGATTATAAAGTTCAGTGTGGACCTGCACCGGAACTGGAACATTCGGAACGGAGTTGGGATGGTGGAAAGACAAACGGAAGCATAGTTACCTATTTGTGCAATGATGGGTACAGACAGTCAGACGGATCTGATATGACAATTTCTGTTTGTTCTGATGGACAATGGAAGCACACGGGACCTCGAGAGTGCTTGAGTTAGTAAATCTTTTCATATATTGAAAACGGGTGTTGAGTAAACCAATGCTTTGTCAACCATCGGTCTTCCACGGTAGTCACCCGACAATGTACTAATCGAGGCCGACTTAGCTTATCTTGGTTTATTGACGCGCAAGTAAACAAACGGCGCTAAAGGGCATGTCTGTTATTTGTAAAATATGCACAGAGATAAATAAAAAAACTGTATTCGATATAAAAATATACGACGGGATTTAACGCCCTTTGTTTACTTGCGCGTCAATAATAAAAGTTAAGCTAAGTCGGCCTCGGTTAGTACATGTTCGGGTGACTTCTGAGGAAGACCGAGTGTTGACAGCTTTGAAGGAAAAATCCCAGGGTGATGGTAGGTTATTCTTAAATCGGTGCCAACTGCAATTGATGCTCCATCAAAACCGCAACGATTACTAATAACCATGGAGAAGAAGGAGGAAATGGGCTTTAAACAAACATCTGTGCTTTCTGGCCCAATGCGCCTTTGTTAACGTATTATTAAAATATAAAAATAAATCATCACACTATAGAGTCGAAGTATGCTACGTTAAATCCTGGTTCAGATCTCGAATTAATCGCTGCAGATAAGTCACATTTATTTCTCTTACGATCAGCTTTCAGAATAACTAAAATTAAACAGGTATTTCATCTGAAAGCTTTAGCTGCTTGATGATATTTATAAGATTCCCTTGGACAGTAATACGGGTGTTTTATACGTATTATCGGATTGGTCGGATGACCGATATCTTCCGTACAGCGAACTGGTGTTAAAATTATAATTTTGTAGATAATAATTTTGTAAATTATACATGGAGTTGATAATTACTAGCAGTGCAGTTCATAGCATTGTTCATAGTAATGCGTTACTCAAAGTAAACAGCCACTGCTTTAAAGTTTATGGCGCGGTTTGTTGCAATTCCCCGTTGAAAAGTATATAGCCAATAGGAAATAAGTAAACAGACACTAAAAGGTGAAGGTCGGAAAGTGTGTTGATAAACAAATGCTGTTTTTGCATTGTCGATCCTAACAGTGTGATTTTAACAGCACAAAATAATCGTTTTCAAGATGTTTCTTTCTTATTAGAAGATAGGAAATGATAAAATGCTCTAGCGGTATGTAATCATCAGCTTCTACGGGGTAAATGCCAATATAAATGTCAATTTACGGAGCAATTTGTAACTTTCTTATATTCATCATTGCGTTCAATGCATTGTTTCGAAACAAACGACTATCAGCTGTATCGTCGTCACGTTAACGGTGACTTAATGACTTTTACGAAGGATTACGAAACTATGCCAGTTGCTACTTTACTAATTTGTAATCTTTGCTATTTGCACTGCCACTACTCCATTTGTTTGTTGTTACTAATACTACACAAACGGCTGGAGCCAGTGGCTATGTCGGTAAGATATTCGACCGCGGATCAGTATGTGCTGGGTTAAAATCCTGGGCTCTCCCGTCACTGACATCGCTTTCGAGTGAGGAAACTGACGTTTAAATTAGCTTTATTTTTGGTTTTATCACAGGTGTTTGTGAATCGCCTCCTCTACCACAAAACTCTCGCATTCTTACAATCAACCGACCCAATACCCCTCATGTTGTAATACTCAGTGACAACATCAACCTAACTCATGTTTCTAGTTATACGAGCTCCAATAGCAGCAGCAACAACAACAACAGCAGCAACAACAGCAGCAACAACATCATCGCCAACAAGACCAACAACAGAACTAGTAGAAACAGCAACGACAACGACAACAACAACAACAACAACGACAACAACTTAATTATCCTCAACAGTGGTGCCAGCAGCAGCGAGAACTGTCACAGTTTAAAAAGAAGAAGAAGAAGCTCTGAAAGCGACAAAATTCCCGGTAAGAAAGGAAAAGTTAAAAGTGTTAACAACAACAACAACAGCAACAAATCGAGTAAACCTGCAGCCATTAGCAAGCCAGTTCGTAAACTCGACAAGCTAAGCAGCTCAAGAAGCGAGAGTTCAGACTACTATTTTAACAACACAGAGGTACAGCACGGGTGTGAGGTGGGGTTTATGTTCAGCGATGGATCTACCAATGCTTCTACAACGTGTATCAATGGAAAGTGGTCTCCTTCAAACTTATCTGTCTGCTTACGTAAGTTCAATTCCCGCCGCTAATTATAAAATTGATATGAAATGTTCGGTGAGATGCCACATTCGAGCTAAACTGTATCATCATCATCATCATCCTCCATTGAATCCCAGTTTAACCAGGGTCGGAATACAAATACGCCCGAGCTAAACTGCATAATATATATGTATATATATACTATATATATTACACATAATATATATTATATTTAATTATATTATATATTATACATAATATATATTATATTTAATTATATTATATATTATACATAATATATATTATATTTAATTATATTATATATTATACATAATATATATTATATTATATATACTATATATTATATTGTCAGAGCTCACTGCTTTGTAAATTCACGTCATCGCCTAGTCACAGCTGTTTAGCCGTCTTCATATCCAGAATAATGTTTTATAATGTTATTCAAAGTCAAGTTAATCTAATTTCTTCAACAATCACGTCACTGACATCACCTGTGGATGAGAATACGGAAGTTAAATATATATCATCATCGTCGTCAGTATCTGCCCCCACTTAGTAATCAAAACTATATGTATATTTTATTTTATTTTTCTTCACAAGGCACATTACTACGCCGCAGTATATTCTATGCACTAATGTTTTATACGGGTTTTCTTGATAGTGGTTTTTGTACCTCTTTTGATACCTGCGTTTCGCTCGTCGGCTTGCATGTGATGCTATAGTGCTAGATGTTATCATTGACATTGGCTGAAGCCAGTGGCGATGTCGATAAGGTACTCGACCGCGTATCAGTATGTGCGGGGTTCAAATCTTGAGCTCTCCCGTTACTGACATCGCTTTCTATTGAGAAAACTGGCGTTAACATTAGTTTTAACTGCTTTTTTTACAACAGTATCATATTAATTGTTGTTGTTGCTTCAGCTACTTGTGGCAAGGCCCCGGAGCTACAGGACGCCACGCAGGAAGGCCACGCCACTCTAAACGGCTCTGTGGTGAGATACCGGTGTAAGGAGGGGTTTACCTTTGTCGAAGTGTCTCTTGATACAGTGGAACTAATCTGCGTGGATCATCAGTGGGTCCCTGCGCATCCGCCTCCGTGCATGGGTCAGTGGTTTCCCCACGTTAAACACTTCAACACACTGACACACTTCAAATACGCAATATAATTCAATACAAATACAAACAGTGATACAAATATAAATTCAAATATAAATACAAATATAAATACAGATAAATATAAATGTAAATATTACAAACATAAATAAATAATAAATAAATGAATGCAAATATAGATACAAATATAATAGAAATACTAATACACGTCTAATACACTTCAACACTTGAGATAAAAACACTTCACCACGTTAATACACTACAACACTTGAGATAAGAACACTTCACTACATTAATACACTTCAACACTTAGATAGAAACACTTCACCACATTAATAAACTACAATACTTGAGATAAATACATTTCACCACGTTAATACACTCAAGATGCATGTACATAAAATGCATTTTAACACGTCTAATATATTTAACATGAAACATATTAAAATGGTGTTGCAGAAGAACTATTTCCTATTCGAAAACGAAAACCCTTTATTTTTCCCAAATAGTTTTTTGCTATTAAATGTTCATTCTATTCTTATTACTCGTTTAATTTCATATTTTCGTTTTTAGTTTCATTTTCTGTTCCAGCAGTAATTAGCGTAGTTTTTGTTTCGTTACATATTCTATTTTCATGCTACTTTTGTGAGCAGACATTTAAATGAAAACTTCAACTTTCATGATTTCGTACACATTAAATATTTATGCTAAACTAGGATTTGAGACAGTCTATTCGTATCCCGACCTTATTTAAACTGGGATTCAAGTGAAAATGATGATGATGATGATGATGATGATGATGATGATGATAATGATGATGATGATGATGATGACGATGCTGATGATGCTGATGATGATATTGAATATTTACGCAGCATTCTGTTCAGATCCACCTGTTGTTCCAAACGCTCAACTAATAGCGAATGAAAGCAACTTATTGTACAATAATAATAACAACATTAAGAGAAACAACGACAACACCTTCAGCAATAAACCCTCTGACAACAACGTAGAGTTAAGCAGCGTTAAGAACAACCCGAGAACGAGTGAACGAGCGAAGAATAGCAGTACAATGTATAGGGAAGGATTTGTCATAGAGTACAACTGTAACAATGGTTATCAGTTCTCAGGCAAACATACCTACTCAGAGCACGTTTGTACACGTGGTCAATGGGATCCTCCTATAGAAGAGCTGTGCACTCGTGAGTGTCTCAATCACTTTATTTCGTATTTAGTTGAGAATAATTAAATAATTAATAATAATTTAGCTTTAAAAGCATTTAAATTAAAAGGTTTTTAACAGGACACTGACCACATTTAGAGTTAATACAGGCGGCGTATCTAACCACGTATCTGCTGCAAAGCTGAGTTTAACTTCTGTTTCCGTATTAGCTTACTTCTCCGCCGGCTATAAAGAATCGAACTTCAGTCAACAACAAAGATCTGACTTCGTAAGTCTCTCTCTCTCTCTCTCTCTCTCTCTCTCTCTCTCTCTCTCTTAATGCACTGCCTACTCGTAGGTCCATGGTAAATAACGCCTCCACTCATCTCTATTTTCCGTTTTCCTCTTCCGCAGTCCTCATCCACATACGAGTGGATCTTTAAATCATCTATAACATTCATTTTGATATACCATTATTCTTGGGGGATTCTGCTTATGACGAGGTGGGCCCCCTATGCCTTCCTCAGCTTCGACTAACATTTACTGAGCAGGGGCGTCATTCCCTGAGAAAATAACAATGATAATAACGACAACAACAATTAGAGTGCTACATTCATCAATGACAACATCGAGCACTATTGAGACAAAATCAAGCCAGCAAGCAAAAAGAACAAACAAAAAAGAACAGTACTGTTTACCTATTATCATAAACCTCTTAAAACATTATTTATTGACAGCACTGAGACTGGATCACTGCAATAGAATTCTACGAAGTCCAGGCCTCACTGTGTCTCTTGTCAGCCGGGTGGCCGAATACAGTGATGACGTCATACAGCTTTCGTTACGTCACAGCGGCCTCCGCGACGACGTCAGTGACGATTATTTCGTCGACGAGGAGTTTCTAGCGGGTGACGTCATCAACTACACGTGTGCTAAAGGGCACAGGTTCGTAAACCTGACGAATCCGGACCTTGTTTTCTACGCGCAGTGCTTGACAAATGGACTGTGGGACCCGCCAGTGCACGAGTGTCAAGGTTAGCGATACACTGTGTTTTCTTGTTGAACTTTAAATTATAGACTAAAGTAAGTATTGCGCGGTTTAGATACTTCTGGCTGGAGCCATTGCCGATGTAGGTAGGATACTCGACTGCGGATCAGTATGTGCGGGGTTCAAATCCTGGGCTCGCCCGTCACTGACATCGTTTTCGACTGAGGAAACTGACGTTAACATTAGCTTTACCAACTTTTGTCTTTTTCTAGTACTTAACTCAAGCGATACGTACATCCTTATACTCTCTCTCTCTTTCTCTCTCTCTCTCTCTCTCTCTTAGTGTACTTACTGCGCACTACAGGTCTTTGAAATATAACGCCTCCGCTCTTCTCTGTCTTCCTTTTTCCCCTTCATGACCACATGCGAGAGGATCATTAAATCATCTAACAATCCTAATCTCGGTCTGCCTCTGCTACTTATACAATAACTAGACTATTAATTTAAATAATAATTATTTGTAGTACACGGCTACTGTATCGTCATGAATATATTGTTTAGGATGTGATGAAACTAATACAAGTATTGTAAATGTGCTGCATCCCAATGAATACTTAAGCCTTTCCTTTCAATCAATGTCCGCCACTATCGCTGATCGTCTAACTGATTGAATTTTTTATCTATTATTGATTGATTGTTCTATCTGTTTTTGTTTCTATCTGATTGATTTGTTTTACCTGTGTTTGATTTATTTGTTTTATCTGCTATTGATTGATTGATTGACTGATTGATTGATCTGCTCAGTTATTTTGCCGAGGCGTAAGATGAAGATTGCGCCCAAGGAAGCTCCGGGAGCTGTGGCACTCGGGTTCTTTGCCATTGTCTTCCTCTCTTGTGAGCTCGCATTCGTGGTACTGATGGATCTTGAACATCTCGGGCGTCACGTGGTCATGATGAGAAACAACATGGCCGCCGGGCTGGCTAAGCTTCGTCGCTAAAAAAACTTTCATAGTGCTCGACGATGTCATTGACGACGGTAGCGCTGTAATCTTTGCCGCCACTGATGTTGTTGTTGTTGCCCCTTCACTTGTTACCAGAGTCCCGCCCCTGGTTATGATGTATACTTTAAGTAATGGGCTAAAAATGATGTACACTTTAAGTGAGGAGCTAGAAATGATGTACACTTTAAGTAATGAGCTCGAATTGGTCTTAACGTAGTACTGTAGGTTTGTAATCGTGTCGATATGTTATAAATCGGATAGTCGTTTATATATTTTACTTGCAATTGTCAGAATTTCTAGCCTAATATTAGTTGTCCATCTGATCTATGGTGGATTTGATTTTTAAAAGCAGAATTAGGAGAGAGAGAGAGAAAAAGAAAGAGAGAGAGAGAGAAAGATAGAGAGAGAGATAGAAATTCAACATTAACAATTAGATAATTGTAAGAATGAGCCTATAATAATTACAAGTTGCTCGATCAGGATTTAAAAGACAATAATTAAGCACCTAATTGTACTTAAAGGCATTAATTCAACAATTTGACCTATTTATATTTAATTTAGTTAAATAAAAAACAGTAAAGTTTGAATAAAACAAGAGTTGAGATCTCCTATATTAGGTTTTACTACATTCAGGATCAGCGACCATGACTGTCGCTTAGCTCTGATTAACAAGAACGTCAGTGTTTGTATTTAAATGCATTGCTGAGTAAATAATATCTGATCATTTTGAAATGATCAATTCGAAATCATTAGGTCATACAGAAATGATTAGATCATAGAGAAATGCTGCGCGAGAGTTCTCAGAAGGAACTGGGACTCGAGATGCTGAGGATAGACGTCCAGGGCTCTCTTCACTGAGTTATAGCTCGTCTGAAGATCTCCTATCTGCCAATCAATCAATCAATCAATATATTAGTCAATTCAGCAATCGATAAATTATTCAATCACTTGCTCAATGAACCAGTACTTTAAGCAATTTCAATCAATCTGATTATTAAGTAATGCAGTTAATAATAAACAATGTAAAAAAGCTAATGTTAAAGTCAGTTTCCTCACTCGAAAGTTTCCCGTTGGTTTCCTTAGAATCATAGATATTTCCTATAGTTCAGAACACACGTATATACAGACCTTGTCGGCTATAAGGGCGTAGTTATAGTGTGGCTCGTAGGTGAATGCTGAGATGTTGAAGGCAGCCTGAAAGAAAGCTCGAGCCTGTAGCAATACAGCAGGACACTGAATACTATCTAACATCATCATCATCATCCCTTTAATCCCAGGTTAACTAGGGTCGGTATACGAATAGACCTTCTCAAGTCCTCTCTGTTCTACCAGACTATCCCCTATAATCACCTTCCATTCGTTTTAGAATTTTTAAATGTTTATGTATGTTAATATTTCATATTAGAGATACACCTTTCTCTCTCTCTCTCTCTCTCTCTCTCTCTCTCTCTCTCTCTCTCTCTCTCTCTCTTTCTCTCTCTTTCTATCTCGTCTTACTTTTCTCATATTCTAGTTATTGCACCGACAGTTAATAGGGCCAAAGAATAAATTCATCTAATTTAATTAATGTCAACTAGCTTCATAAAATTCACAGTGTAGTGACAATCAGCTGACAATTGAATTCGCTAGTGGCAAAATGGTTAAAGTGGCAAGCTTCGGATCAACCAACCAAAACATTCTGGATTCAAATCCCAGCAGTCTTCTACTACTAGTAACAAAATCTGCAACCCAGCACAAAGAGGTGTTCATCTGGTAGATTAATCGCATATAAATAATACGTTTGTTCTAACGAATGGCAAGATTGGCCATTGAAGGGCAGACAAGGAAGACAATTTAAAACCAATAATACTAAAAGCTGGTAAAGCTAAGGTTAACATCAGTTTCTTCAGTCGAAAGCGATGTCAGTGACGGGCGAGCCCAGAATTTGAATCCCGCACCTACTGATCCGCGGTCGAGTGTCTATGTAAACAAGTGCTTGTGTAAAGCGTTAAATTAACAAAAGAACACGTCAAGTAAAACTCGAATAAATAATAATGTGCAATTTTGTCGCCACGGTTTTAAATGTCTGAAACAAGCCTGTCTGGAAAGTCTAACACTGGTGGTCGCTACCCACTGAATTCCAATGTAATTTATCATTTTATTTTTCGCTTAGGACCTTACTTCTTCTCAGCACATTTCTTTTGCAGATTGGTATGGGTGAACGGACCTGTAGTAATGTGTGCTGTGGGGACGTCCCTGACATCATCCCTGGATGAGGAAACGGACGTATTTACGAAACCTTTATTATTATTTTTTATTTTATTTTTATTTTTATTATTATTATTATTTTACTGGTATGATATCGCGATACAGTACAAATTCTCATACGAAGCTATTGTCAATCACCCAGATAGAGTGAAACAACTAAGTAGAGAATGTTAACAACCATTTCAAATCTGCCCTTCCTAGCCTCTATCACTCCGAGGTTGTTATAGGCCTCAGCATGGTTGTTGTTAGCAGCCAGAGCCAGTCTGAAGCACTGATGGGCCAGACTCGTGTCTCCAATACCCTGATCAATCAATTCAGCAATCAATCAATCAATTGATCAATCAATCACTCAATTAATCAATCAATCAGCCAATCAATTCATCAATCAATCAATCAGTGTCTCCAATACCCCAACCTAACAATCAATTCATCAATCAATCAATCAATCAGTATCTCCAATACCCTGATCAATCAATTCATCAATCAATCACTGTCTCCAATACCCTGATCAATCAATTCATCAATCAATCAGTGTCTCCAATACCCTGAGCAATCAATTCATCAATCAATCAGTTAACCAGTCGAACAGTTACATATATTAGTTAATGATATGCTAGGTTTATATTGCAGATTAGACTAGCAGGCCAACCTATATTTGTTAAATTCGTTTTCCTTCTAATTATATTCGTTTTTGTGGCACTGTTTTTGTGTGAGGCGAGAGCTATTATGCCAGAACTAAACTAATAAAATAAACAATTTGATTTGAATTAATATTTGCTAAGATAAATTTAAAAATACCTTAATATGTACCTTAAATACCTTAATCAAAATTTCTCATAAACATCATTCTATCTACATCATTTCTGTTACATACTTATCTAAGCTTTCTTAAAAATTATCTTTTAACACGTGAACGACTTTGGCTCATCAAAAGACCAATTAATTGATTGATTGATTGATCCACTGTTTAATTAATTGATTGATTTATCTATTGATTAATTAATTGTTTGATTGATTGATCTACTAAATAACTGACTGTTTGATTGATTGATTGATCTACTGATTGATTGATTGATTGAATGATTTATCTACTGATTTATTGATCTACTGATTGATCTGCTAATTGATTGATTGACTGATTGATTGATTGTATGATTGATTGATACCAGAGCGACGTGACCAATGTTGTACCAGACATCAGCTGACTGCTGATCTGAGGCGATGCTGAGAGCTCAAGTAATAGATTGATCGATTGATTGATCTACTGATTGATTGCTCTACTGATTGATTGATTGATAGAACGCTAGATACCAGAGCGACGTGCCCGATGTTGTACCAGACATCAGCTGACTGCTGATCGGTGGCGATGCTAAGAGCTCTTGTGAAGCAGCTGAGGATGAGGTCGTATTGCTGGGCATAGAAACAACACAGGCCCAGGTTGTTATACAACTCTGCGTTGTACACGCCCATCTGCAGCAGTCGTCTGTCAATACAACCAGTACAATAATAATAATAATAATACTAATAATAATAATAATAATAATAATAATAATAATAAAGGTTTAACGTCCATTTCCTCATCCAGGAATGATGTCAAGGACGTCATCCCGTCATCCCCGAGGCAGTAATTAGATACTCCTATAGACAACGATTCATTGACTGACGTGCTGACTGATTGATATATGGATTGATTGAGTGACCATTTAGAACTTGAGATTGAATGATTGATTGAGTGACCTATAGAACTTGAGATTGATAGATTGATTGAGTGACCTGTAGAACTTGAGATTGATTGATTGATTGAGTGACCTGTAGAACTTGAGATTGATTGATTGAGTGACCTGTAGAACTTGAGATTGATTGATTGATTGAGTGACCTGTAGAACTTGAGAGCTATCTCAGGTTGATCGCTGTAGAAGTAGTGAGTGGCTATGCAGGCTATGGCCTCCACTGAAGTGTTGTCCTGATGTAGGGCGCTCTGGTACAGTGACACAGCCTTCGTCATCTCATTCAATCCCTGCACAACAAATAAACGTCGTCATTCGCCAGCTGTACCAGCCTCATTGTAAATAGATAAAATAGTTGCAATTTTTAAAATGAGGTTCCAGACGCACTCGTGAGAATGTCTGAATAAAAAAACTGGTAAAGCTAATGTTAACATCAGTTTCCACACTCAAAAGCGATTCAAGATCATAATTAAATTTGGCTAAAGTCTATGTAAGAGAACGAGTGAAAGACCTATGAAAGACAGAGTCAAGGGAAGAGAAAGAGAGAAAGACCTAGGGAAGACTGAATCAAGAGAAGAGCAAAAAGGCCAGGGTATTTCCTGACGCAATACAATCAGTATTGACTTAAAGGGAAGGATCATTTCATGGAAATAATCAATGACCTGAGGTAGTCAGGAATATAACTGCCCAAGTTCTATTCAGAATGCAAGGAACTAATAATGATGATGACATAATGATGATGGCAATTATCTGTAACTATTAGTGTTTACCTCATAAACCCTTGCCTGACCAATGAGAAGCGTCACCTCGTTGGGAAAATGGGAAATCCCCTGCTGATAGACCTGCAGTGCAGCCAATGGCTGATCTAGCCTCAGATAGACTTTGGCTAAATATAGATGTGTGTCAATCATCTGTTGGGCACTCAGTGCTGACTTAAAATGTTGCTCTGCATCGCGATACATTCCTAACCTAACAATACAAATTATAGTCCATGACAACAATGAGTGACACGAAGTCCACATCTCTCTTCAGTGCACTGCCAAGTGGCAGGTTCACGGTACATATTCATACTCAAGTCTGCTTTTTCGCTCCATATCAGCACTACTTAGATCAACAAGTTAATCCCTTCACAAAGTCTATGCCTTACCCATACCTTATGTTGCCTATAGATTGGGAAAAGTATGGCTTCTGAGGTGGTTTCCCATTGCCTTCCTCAATTCCACATATCTTAGCTAAATATCAACATATCTATAGGAACCGATATGTTCTAAGAACTACTGCAGAGCTGAGAGTAGGGCCTTAGTACTGCTGTAGGAACTGGCAGGAACCAGTGGCGAAGTCAGTAAGACACTAAACCGCGGATCAGTATGTGCGGGGTTCAAATCCTGGCTCGCCCGTTACTGACATTGCTTTCGGGTGAAAAAAATGACGTTAACGTTAGAATTTTTATCAAGCTGTTAAATATATGACTAGTATTTAGACATCCTGTAATAGCATTTACCAAGCTGTTAAATACATGACTAGCATTTAGATAAACCAATAATAGCATTTACCAAGCTGTCAAATACATGACTAGCATTTAGATAAACCAATAATAGCATTTATCAAGCTGTTAAATACATGACTAGTATTTATATAAATCTATAATAGCATTTACCAAGCTGTCAAATACATGACTAGTATTTATATAAACCTATAATAGCATTTACCAATCTTTTAAATATATCTGTTATGATTAAAATTTAGACAAACCTATAATAGCATTTGCCAAGCTGCACCAGCCACCACCAATCCTTGGATTGGGTTGCCTGAGTGGCCAACGATGCCAATTCCAGAGCCTGTGAACATGAATTAATTGATATCAATCACAAATCAATTTAATTGAACAAAAATCAGTCAAGAATATTATTAGTTAAGTCAACGTTTAAATCAATTTTGTGGGCACCAGTTTTGGGGATCTCACACTGTTGAGTCCTTGATTCTTTGCGATCAGAATATACTTAAAATAGAAAGGATTTTTGCCGCCAGCACAAGTCAAGTTTTGATTATAATGAGGTAAGATATTAATACCTAATAATATATTAATATCTAATATATCTAAAACCACTACAAACACTGTCTTAGAAAAAGCTATAAATATCATTGCCTCTATTACAAGACTAGTATTAATACTGTCTGCATTTGATACAATTCTAATATTAATATCTCCTTCACTCTTCATCATCATCATCATCTTCCCTTAAACACGTCAATTTTGATCAATCTCCCTCACTATATATTAAAGTATAAATGGGACTTACATGTCTGACATCGTTCTCATGATGAAATATGTACTCGAAGAGAGATTTGGCCAGGTGAGGCTTAGCAGAGTATTTAGCCATGTCAAGTCGAGAGAGATTTATAAATGGGCCATCAGGTGTTGATAGCATCGAGGCCTGCAGGAATATTAACAAAAAAATTCAATTCCTTTCTATATTTCGCAAAAACTTTCTATATTTCTTTCAAAATTCAATTTATTTCTATAGTGCTCTGCCATGTGCCAGATCTTTAGAGAAAAATCATAACCATCATCAAATGCTTTTATGACAATAATAATAATAATTATAATAAAGGTTTAACGTCCGTTTCCTCATCTAGGGATGATGTCAGAAACGTCCCAAACAGCACACATCACTACAGATGACAAACAACACGATTAGAAAATAATATCGGTTCAAGATGGCCGACCTATATCATACCTACTACTACAATTCTCCAATGATTATTGATTTGTTTCACTGTGTTTCTGATTTTATTGATTTTGATTCTTTGATTTTGATTTTGTTTCACCGTGCAATGAATGTTCATTGTTTGCCCAAGTGGCGAAATAAATGTCTTTATTATCATAGAATATATTTGGAGGCATAAAAATTTTATTTCAGATATGTTGCTATTTTTTGCTAGTCTGTACCCATATAATGTTTTAAACACTAGTATCATTACTCAGACTTATTTCCTGTGGTGGTCAGCTAGATAGAGCACCTTGTGACCTCTCTGATGGCCACAGGATCCAATGAATAAAATGTTTGACTTTGACTTGAATGATTGGTGAGATTTAAATGTCTGATGCACTTATGCTCATTGATATGATGTTTACATGATGTGTCTGTGTACTGTGATTTCTCCTATATTCTTTTACTTTGGTTCTAATAAACTACTTCTTGTATCTTATACAGAATTAATAGATTTGTCTATAAACAATACATGAAGGTTTATTACACATACATGTATTGTTTTTATAAACAATACAAGAAGGTATATTATACATATATGTATTGTTTTTATAAACAATACATAAAGGTTTATTATACATACATGTATTGTTTTTATAAACAATACATGAATGTTTATAATACATTCATGTATTGTTTTTATAAGCAATACATGTTTATAGTATTCAGGAAGCACACACCGTGCCTAGTCTGACGTATCTACCCGAAGCACTGCTCACTGGTCGAGCCGTGTGGGAGGTCCGAGGTGTTCGAATAGCCTGGTCCATCGTTCCAGGTCGAGCTGACTGAGTGCCGGGTCTAACGAATCCACTCAGAGGTCTGCCAGACTGCGAGGCTGGTCTGCGGTGAATATCATAGAATTTATTAGCAGAAAAACATTAAAATAAAAATATTAGAAAAAATTAATTAATATTAGAAAAATTATAAAAATATTTAAAATACAAAATTAACATTTACAAATATGACTACTTGAGAATAGATTAATTTTATCATAGAATTAATTAGAACAAAACGAAAAACATATTTAAAATAAAAATTAATGTTACAAATATGACTAGAGAAAGGGATAAAAATTTGGCGAAATAAATATTACGATGAAGCAGCCAATCTATAGTAATTATTAAAAGTCAAATGCAGTGACAGTATTGATATCTAAATGTATTTTAAATAAGAAACACATAGAATACATTTCACAGCAACATTGTAAGTGGAATTAGACCTCAAATCTTTGCTATTATTATTACTATGATTATTATGATTATCAATATTATTATTATTATTATTGTTATTATTATTAATATCATTATTATTATTATTATTATTATACATATGCATAGATTTTTCATACTAAAGGTTCAAATAAAGAGACATTTTACCCAATTATTTGTATCCCAGCCTAGAGAAAAATTGGAGTTTTTTCTAATATACTTTTTGGAATTTAAAACTTAGATTTTCAATGTACTTCGGAATTTGCTTTGTTCCTATTTCTAGATATTTAAAATATATGATGTTATTTAGGCTAACGCATATACTTGCACAGAAGATTTACCCAGGTAATGACAGATATCAAAAAGTAAAATAACACGCTGACAACAATTAATTTTTTACACTGCATTAACAGTAATTTCCCACCTAACACCTGGACTGATGCCTCCCGCTGTACCAGTGTTACGTTTGAGAGAAGTGCCAGGTCGTGGCAGACTGGAAATGGCATTATCGTCCATCAGGGTCTCAGCTATACCTTCCTCGTCGACGTCCACTTCATCGACATACAGTTGCTCCGTCAATGCTTGGATCTTCAGAGCCCAGGCTGCCTGTAACAGTAAAAAACAATAAGAACCAAGACACTGCTTATCGTAGTTGATTGTATTTGTAACGATTGTAGCTATTACTGCTTATATGTTTTGGTAATCTTAAATATTGTAGCGCCTAAACCTCCTTTTCTTTATTCCCTTTATCTTTGGACTGATTTTCTGGATTTTGGAATCTGCACCTTTTTTGGACATTCTTCTTGCTCGCCGGCTTGATTTTGTCTCAATAGTGCTCGATGTTGTCATTGATGACAGTAGCACTCTAATTGTAATTATGTTAATCATTTGTATTTATGTTTATGAATTTATCAATTCTAGCTCCAACAAGCTTAACTTCACTTTATGAACTAAGTACCTTTATTTTCTCTTTTTAGGATGGAGCTCAAGAAACACATGCCTTTTAACAAACTGTCAATAATCCAAAGACTTCATCATAATTATTAAATCATACTAATAAATCTGATAGCCAATTAAGTCTATTACACAACACAGTGGTATGAAGAATCCTGATTGCATGTTATTTTAATGATCGAACTTTACTGAAATTCGAATGAAAAATATTGACCTGATCATAAGGATTCTTTTCCAGTAGTTTGCTACAAATGTCGGCCGATTGCTGAAATTTTCTTCGTCTGTAGAAGCTCAGCGCCAAATACATCGGATCCATAGTTTAGGAATATAAAGCAAATATTTGAAACTAATATATGTACAAATTGTTCCAATGTATGGACTACACTTTCTTGTCTGAGGAAAATTTCCAGAGTGTTTCACACCTTTCGAAAAATTCCAAAAAATTATCCTTTCATTTGCAAACAGACGCCATATTTGTTTACATTCATGATGTCATAGTAACGAGGTGAGCAGTGTTACCAAATATTTCAAAACTAAAAACTAATTCAGAGGCTTATTGCTTACCATTTTCTGAAGGGTCTATGTTTAAATTTATTGGATAATATTATAGTAAACTAATAACATAACATGCCATTACAACAATTAGAGTATTACTGTTGTAAATTATCTCTATTTTAAAGACCTTTGGATATTAGAAAGTTTTTGTTTTTGTTAACTGTGGACTGAATTTCCGGATTTTGGAATTTGCACCGTTTTTGGACCTTCTTTTTGCTCGCCGGCTTGATTTTTGTCTCAATAGTGCTCGATGTTGTCATTGATGACTGTAGCACTCTAATTGTTGTTGTTGTTATAAAAAATCAGTCATGTAAATGTTAACGCTGCAGAAGTTGAGCGGAAATTTAAGTTATACCAAAATTAGTTGTTCTTATGAATTGTTATTTCTATCGTTAAAACTCTGTAAATTATTGAAGAAATAAGCTCATTCAAGCAATACGAGGGTTTCTTACTTTTGGGGTTACGATCCGATCCATATCGATTAAAATAAATTTTTGTCTAGATTGAATTCAATGAAGCATTAATTAATTATTAATTGTTCTATGGTTATGTTATTTGAACTCTATAAATGTTCATTATTTTAACTTCTTTTCATATCGCCCTGATCTTTAAAGAAGGCGCTAATTTTAGGGATTTAAGAAAATGTGTTAGGTTTTTCCATCTCAGGAAGTTTAGAATTCTTTTTTTAATTGGAACGATAATATGTTTTACTATTTGTTAGTATAAATGTTGTTGTTCCTAATTATCTAAACTTATTTCTCAATTAGTTATATTATGTAAATGCTAAACTGTTGGTGTCCTGCTTGATAGCCTTAGGGCTCCTCAGGAAGCCACAAATCATTGTTTACTGTCGCAGTTGATTGTCTATTTTTGTGTTTTTTTTGTAAAGTGTAGTGGTTTGAAATAAATAAATTTTACCTAAAACAAAATCTGTTAACACCCATTGCCTCATGTGAATTTTACGTTAAAGATGATCAATAATGAGACAGCTTTAAAGAAATTAAATATTGTCATCTATAGGTAAAGTTTTAGATAGCGTAGTTAAGGACTGTTTCGCTAAATAACAGGAATTAATATTAACTAACAGGAATTAATAGTTAAATAATTAACTATGTTGATATCTATCACTTTCCATACCACATGTTAAAACCGTTATTCAATTTAGTCTATTTCCGTGTAACCAGTCCAGTGAATATCCAAAATTTTAGTCACCGATCAGAGCGACCTGGATACAAACCCACAAGTGTTCATTCAGCTTGGTCATTTCAAAATTCATGATGTTATCTAACACCCTAAACTACCAAGCTATTGGGAAATTAAAGCATTTTAATTTAATAATTCCTAATTTAATTTGAATAAAAATATTGAAACATAGTTAAACATTTTTATAGAAGAAACAGTCAACATAGACAGACCAAAAGATCTTATGCGTAAATATGTATCTTTTAATATATCTCTGTTGCTTTTTTTTCCTTTGCAATTTTTGTATAATGAGGCATGAAAATATGACTAAACTGGTGTTACAAATCTCCATGATTTCTTTACATCTGTACACTAACTTTACACTAACAAATGAGCTGTACATCTAACTGTGCGCTAACTGTATGATTAATTAGACCAGTATAATTAATTTAAGTTAATGGCCATTTTAAATAAAACCATAATTCATAAGTTATACATGTGTGTTTATTATATTTTGGCAGCAATAGCTTGAGGCTGAAAAAGCTACAGTTTACTTTACAGTTTACTTGATTGTTTGTAAATTAACTAACACGCAGAACGTCTGAATGTCACGTGGTTTGTATTTTTATTTATTACTTATAAAACAGCTTAACATGTCAGAAAGCTCTGCTCATTTTTCGTGCGCAGAAGTTAAGAAATATCAAAGTTTAAATGCCCTGGTGTCCTTATGTCTCATATATCTCCATTGTTCTACTTGTATTTATAATTGATCTGATTAGTATTAATTTATAACAAATTGTCAGTTAAATTGTGAACTAATATAAGATTGTAATTTTCCTAAAAAGCTTACTTAGAAGCATTAAGTAGTGCTGCAACAACTGTTGTTATAACAATTAATGTGCTAAATTTAGCATTTTTAGGATCATTACAGGTTTTGCCCCTTTTGGGGCGGTATTTTTGCCACTCGGTTGAGCTGCGCGTCAATTGAATGAAGTTAAGCTCCATTGTGCCGGTTAGTACTTCCTGGGCGACCACCTTGGAAGACCATGTGTTAACAGCTTTGAAAAACAATTGGCGCCAACAAAAATTACTAATAACCATGAAGAGGAATGAATGAAATAGCGAAAACGACAAAAAAGAAACAGCAACTAAGACAGGAAACTATCTAAACACATGCGGTATGTCATGTGTGTTACTATACGAACAAACAAATAAAAAATTAGTGTATTTTTTAGGTGATCAGTCGAGTGCTGGACTACAGAAGGGGGGTCGTGGAACATTTAGAGGTGTTGGAGGTCAGGAGGGAGCGGAGGGGGGTATACGCATTCATAGGGAAGGTAGAGACACTAGGGACAGACTAGGCTCACTGAAGGAGATCTACCTGGAGGTGGCCACTGATCCTCCCCCTGGTGGTGAGACTATTATTTATTAGTCGCTTGCGATAGATATTTCGATATTATAATATTTATCTTGCGATAGATATTATATTAAATACTTGTATCTCATTGATAGTAATTCGTTATAGTTTATTGCCTTTCCTATTAATTGGATTATAAAGAGTAAAGTTTATTCGTATCGTAAAGTTGTGCGTTGTATTGTAATTCATTTGTTCATGGCCTCTTGTGATCCACTGCGATGTTTAAGCACGTAGCTGTTTGAGATGCTGATGCGGTACTTTCAGACTCGGGACAGGTGTAAGTGTAGTAATTTTGTTTTGTGCTTGTGAATTGTGCTTCCTTTGCACAAGAGTTAAGTTCCAGGCTCACTCGTCACTGGTATTCTTTCAAGGTTTAAAATCTAACTTGTTTAGTCCCTACTATCCATATTCTTCTTCTATTTTTCTCAACTTAAACAAAGTTTAGAAGAATCTTAGAAAAAAAGCTTAGTCTCTTGAATTAAATTTTTTTATAGGAACATTAAATATATCTAAGTATTTAAAGCTAAAGCAGGTAAAGCTAAGGTTAACGTCAAGGTTAACCTTAAGGTCAAGGTTAAGGTCAAGGTTAAGTAGTTAAGGTTATTTACATTTTAAACTCTAACGTTGTGTTTATTTCGTAGTCGGTGCCCTGCCCACGCTGCCTCAGCTACTGGCTGCTCTTGATGAGCAACCACTGCGCAGGTCCGAGGCGTACGTTGTGAGGACTAAGTGCCTGGCGCTGGATCTAGCTCAGCTTGATGAGCTGAGCGATAGGGCCAACAACTGCAACAACAGCCGTCAGAGTAAGCACTAGCTCAAGCTCAAGCTAACACTGGCACTAGTACAAGCACTAACACTGGCACAAGCACTAGCATTTACACTAGAACAAACACGGGCACAAGCACAAACACTAGTACACTGGCACTAACGCTAGCACTAGCATCAACACTAGCATTAGCGCTAACACTAGCACAAACACTAGCACAAGCACTAACACTGGCATTAAGTAGTAAGACGTTAAGTGTGGTTAACTGTAGTGCTGCGGAGCACGGGCAGTCTTCTGCAGCACTGTTGTCATACTCTGCTGCTGTTGTATTACTGCAAGCTCTCTGTTGAGAAACTATGAAACATTTTCTTTGTCTGAAATTCATCATCGTCATCTTCCTTTTAATTTCTGTTTAGCTAGGGTCGAGATATGACCTTCTCCACTCCTCTCTGTCCCATACCATATCATCAGTCAAGCCCATATAACCTCTTCTATTCGTTTTATAAATTTTAGTGGCAATTTCTGGAGTCTAGGTGCTCACCAACCGAATGCCCTTTCTGACATTGGTTTGGATCTTAGTGGTTTAGTCGTCTTCTATGACACATTCAGTCACCAGTTGGTCTATTCTTGACTGGTTGGTTTATTTTTTTGATTTGAAATTATGAATTATAAAACCAAATATAAAATTTATAATAAAATTGCCACATTATCATGTCTAGTAATAGACTGATAAGTAGTAAATTAATTATATTATTCAAGATCAATGTCTAGTTTACTGTAGATAATAAATATATATTTATAATTGATTTCTTGAATGAATAGTTGAATTCATTTATTAATTTTCATGTTATTTGTATTATGTGATTGATTGATTGATGACCAGTTAAGATTAAATCTGTTTCTATTCTGCAGATTAGCTCAGATCTGTTGAGAAGAACGAAGAAAGAAACTGTTGACATTTGTTGAAGACTATAGAAACTGCGGATATGTTGTTGTTGCTGTAGTTGTTCTTTAAGTTACCATTATTTGTTATCTTGTTCACTTCTGTTAAGCGCCTGGGTATATTTCAACTTTCCACGTCTTTATTTGAGAGAACGCTGGGTGCTTTGAAAACTTTATTTGAGATACGTTTTAATATTTTAACTCTAGAATTTAATTAATGTTTTCTCGATCTCATCAAAATTTCGACACAGAAGACTTACTAACGCTACTATTTAATTTAGTCTCGGCAATTACTCAGTACTGCTTCTTATTTGGATAGGAAGGGATTCCTTTATTTTCTTCTACACTTCTTAAATTCTGTTCGTCGATATAACCTAGTTACGATTTTTGAGAAAGAAATGAGTGACTTTTCCAAATTTTCTTATCCATGGAATAAAATCCTCTCTGTTCTCTCTGCTCCGTTAACCAATCAGAAAGTAGCAGTGTCTAAGGCGGAGCTCTTGTGGATAGAGACTAGCGAATCACAGCGAGGCTGGTTGAGCTGGAATGATCTGATTGGTGGGTTGATGGAGAAACATGCTTGTGTACTGGAAGACAAACTTGTTATGTAAGCTCTGTAACATTCTATCTGCAGTACAAGAGTCCTTTAGATGTTGTTTAATAAAGTGGTGGATTGTAAAAACAAGAATATAGTGATATTGCTTGTGTCATGATAATTTAAATAGTCTTGTAACTCTAGCTATACCACTCTAGCATCATCATCTTCTTCCCTTAAATCCCAGTTTAACCAGGGTCGGGATACGAATAGACTTTCTTTTATCCATTCGCTCTAGCTATACCACTCTATCATTCAATAAAAATTTAGCTTCCAGTTCCTCGCCATAAGGCAATGTCAGGGACGTCTCTTGTAGACTCCCTATATTAGGTAATAGTTTACTTAGTTATGTTAGGTTCTCCAACTTCTCCTATTTATGAACCATATTGTGCAAATTTGGTACATTAAAAAAAATTTCGTTGATATTTTTTCTAAACGATGCTCTGCAAGTAACGACAAGAAATGGTACCTATTTGTTTCAGACATCCCTTGTTTAGTAGTCTACCTGTTTGTTTCAGATGTCCCTTGTTTAGTAGTCTACCTGTTTGTTTCAGACGTCCCTTGTTTAGCAGTCTACCTGTTTGTTTCAGACGTCCCTGGTTTAGCAGTCTACCTGTTTGTTTCAGACGTCCTTTGTTTAGCTGTCTACCTGCTTGTTTCAGACGTCCCTTGTTTAGCAGTCTACCTGTTTGTTTCAGACGTCCCTTGTTTAGTAGTCTACCTGTAACCACACGCCGCTGTATCTCTGCCTTTCTGCTTCGTTGCCTGCGGTACATTCCTGCGCGACCACTCTGTAGGTTCTGCAAGAACATTATCAAGCTGAACGATGAGAACAGAGAACACGCAGAGTTCTTGCTCGCGGCACTGATGAAACGTCTACAAGACTCTAGCGGAGCGGAGTCGATGAAATGTCTGGAAGATATTGACCTTGATAAAGAGATTGACCTTGATGAAGAGATTGACCTTGATGAAGGTGAAGGACAGGATCTGAAAAGAGTTGATCATGCTGATCTCTTGAGACATGAGGACGACAAAGATCGTGCGCTAAGTGCCAGTTTGATGGATGTTTTTAGAGAGAGACTTGTAGAACCAGGTCGTGGTGAGTTAGACAAAGATTGTGTAGATAAAGACTTCATCTCCTCACGCAGCTCAATGCGTAGAGGAGAGGGTAGATTATATCCTGGCAAGAGAGTCGGCAGAGAAGATGATGATGCTTATTGCGAATACCATCAACCTGTCAAACTACTGAAGATGTCGAATGATGGTGTATCAGAAGTGCCGATGTTTGTTGTAGACGATACGAAATCTCTAGGTGGTGATGGCGCTGAAGTGTTTTCTAGTGACGGCTGTACAGCTGGTAACATTAATACAGTGGGAGAGAATTTACTGGAAAGAACTGGAAACAGTGAGGAAAATGTAAGGAAATCTTCCAAACTGAATCATAACTCCGTTGAAAGTCTTTCAATGAAATCAGCTCAACCAACTGAGGCCAATCAGTTGGGCAACGATTGCTCTTGGCTTGAAGAATTAAAGGTTAGTGTTCTATCTCTCTCTCTCTTCAGTGCACTGCCAAGTGGCAGGTTCAAGGTACATATTCATACCAAAAGTCTGATTTCTCATTCCATAAGAGCACTCCTTAGATCAACAAGTTATTTCCTTCACAAGGTCTTTGCTCTATGCATACCTTATGTAGCCTATAGCTGGGGAAAAGTATGGCTTCTGAGGTGGTTTCCCGTTGCCTTCCTCATTCTCACTCTCTCAAGTGTTCTATATACTCGCATAATTAAGACTTTTAGTTGGTTAGTTTGCTGTAAATCTTTTGCTTATTGTTGATATTTGAATTTAAAGGTGAATACTTATGACAGATTAGAGATCTCTCATAAGTTGTTTATATGGAGTTATCTGTTTTTGAAAATTGTAATTATATTTTCTGTGTTATTATTATTCTTATTAAAATTGTTATTATATTTTCTTTGTTATTATTATTAAAATTGTTATTATATTTGCTTTGTTATTATTATTAAAATTGTTATTATATTTTCTTTGTTTTATTATTATTATTAAAATTGTTATTATATTTTCTTTGTTATTATTATTATTATTAAAATTGTTAATATATTTTTTAGCTCCTGTGACTAGTTTAGAATTTGTCATTGTTGATTAGGTTAGCGGTTGTAAGATGATGGAGATGTGGGAGGCTGGGATACAAGAGAGTGCTCTCATCAGCCATTGTCTGCTCTCTCTCTCTGCCTCTGAGGTCTCTGCTATATTGTCTCGTCTCTCTCTCTCTCTCTCTCTCTCTCTCTCTCTCTCTCTCTCTCTCTCTCTCTCTCTGCAACTGCTGTTTTTAGCCTAGCGCTTTATTGCTTAGGCAGATTAAAATGTTGCTAGTTAATATATTACGTTATGTTTCAATAACTCATATTCCTAGTCTGTATAAATTATACCTGATTAATTGATTGATTTTTTACCTGGTTATTTATTGATTGATTGATTGTATGCAGCTAACCGTTGTCCTGGAGACAGAGAAAGCTGAGATATCGGATGTTGTTGTTTTAGCTGCCTGTCAGACTGCTGTGTCGTTACGTAGAGATATATCAGTGCAGTCTACATCACTGCTTACTCAGCACCTCTTTCTCTGCGCTGTATGTGCCATATCTCTCTCTCTCTCACTCTCGCTCTCTCTGTCTCTCTCTCTCTCTCGCTCTCTCTCTCTCTTTCTCTCTATTGTAGTTATGTATGAGCAGAGTGGGTAGAGCGTTAGTTGTCCTACAGCTGATCTGCTGGTGCTGGGTTCAGATCCAGTGAAATTCTCTTCACTGACTTGCTGTCAGGACATGACACTGTCGTTAGACTTGACTTTAGCTGAGCGTTAGGTAGGATACGATGGCCCTCTAGGTAGGTACCCTGTAGGCCCTCTAGGTACGCATAAATAGGTTCAATGCCTGAGCAGTTCTGCGGAAAACTGTATTGTGTAAGCGCCGACTAATGCAAGAGGGACTTTAATTAGCAGAGCCAGGTGTTCATTAAAGGCTGTCTCATGAATCATGTTAGACTACTATTTAATTGCTAATTTTAATCTTTATTTTAATCCTTTTACACTAAATTTTTTTTTTTTTTTTCACTTATTGTTAATTATTAATTATACAATAGTATGATGGTAATTATATGTGAACTTTAACCTCTGCTAACGCTAGAGGACGATGCCCATAGACAACGTAAAGCAGGGTTCAGTTGTTTTTTATCGCTACAGATAAGGAACCTGACTAAGCCGGCATCTAGACAGCTGATGACCGGTCTGGTTGAGTTCTCTAAGACGTTTCCTGACGTAGTCCTGAGCTCTCTGTTCAAACCTCTTATCATCTCCTCTGATATAGGTTAGTATCGTAGATAAACTGTGAGTCTATCATCTCCTCTGATGTAAGTTAGTACCGTAGATATGTTGTGAATCTATCAACTCCACTGTTGTAGGTTAGTACCGTACATATGCTGTAAATCTATCGACAACAGTCATCAGTTTGCCTAAAAACTAGATCACTTATGGCCGTATTTACTAGTGGGATAATCAACTGTTTAGACATCAACAGTTGCATAAACTCCTATTTAGTCACTATTTGATATTCTGTAAGCTTGAATCGATGTGTAAAGTAATGCGTAGCTGCACGCCTGTTTTCGCTTGTTTACACAGCTGATTTGCTAATTACTATTTTCCTCTGCTCTCTCTATCGACTATTTCCCTCTGCTATCTCTCTCCACTATTTTCCTCTGCTCTCTCTATCGACTATTTCCCTCTGCTATCTCTCTCCACTATTTTTCTCTGCTATCTCCACTATTTTTCTCTGCTATCTCCACTATTTTTCGCTGCTATCTCTCTCCACTATTTTTCTCTGCTATCTCTCTCCACTATTTTCCTCTGCTATCTCTCTGTCCACTATTTTTCTCTGCTATCTCCACTATTTTTCGCTGCTATCTCTCTCCACTATTTTTCTCTGCTATCTCTCTCCACTATTTTCCTCTGCTATCTCTCTGTCCACTATTTTTCTCTGCTATCTCTCTCCACTACTTTTTCTGCTATCTCTCTGTCCACTATTTTTCTCTGCTATCTCTCTGTCCACTATTTTTTCTGCTATCTCTCTCCACTATTTTGTCTGCTATCTCTCTCCACTATTTTCCTCTGCTATCTCTCTCCACTATTTTTCTCTGCTATATCTCTGTCCACTATTTTTTCTGCTATCTCTCTCCACTATTTTCCTCTGCTATCTCTCTCCACTATTTTCCTCTGCTATCTCTCTCCACTATTTTTCTCTGCTATATCTCTGTCCACTATTTTTCTCTGCTATCTCTCTCCACTATTTTTCTCTGCTATCTCTCTCCACTATTTTTCTCTGCTATCTCTCTCCACTATTTTTCTCTGCTATCTCTCTCCACTATTTTCCTCTGCTATCTCTCTCCACTATTTTTCTCTGCTATCTCTCTCCACTGTTTTCAGGATGTCATCAGGTTGATGTTCTTGTTAAGATATTCAAAGATGTTTTCAGTGTTCAACACCAGAGGGCCGTGTTAGAGTAAGTATTGCATTTTATTAGTTTTCTAGCGTGTGTGCTTATCATTCAATGAGCGTTGTGTTGTAGTTCTAGTGTGATATATGACTGTGATAGCGGTAGTGAATATAATTTGTCTAAAGTTTAAGTACAATGTTTTGTCTTCTGTAAGTCTTTTATAGATATTTAATTATGTAGAGTTAGTATTGTATTAAAAGAACAACTTCAATTGAGGTTTCATATGATTGGTTGACTTTCTTGTTATCTTTTTCTATTTATCTTACTCTTATTTATCTTTTACTCTGTATCTCTCTCTCTCTTTCTCTCTCTTTCACTATTTACTCATTGTATTACTTGTTTATTTTATTTAATTAAACACCATCAAAATTAGTTAAGTATTCTCATATAAGCAAATATAGTTTACAGGTGTTATTGGTCGGTTGTTCTCGTTATCATGGAGTTTTGCAAGAGCGCTAAGTATCGGATTATAACCACACTTGGATGTATTGATTGATTGAGGAATTGTATAACCATGCTTGGATGTATTGATTGATTGATGGATTGAATGGCTGATTGGATATGTATTGATTGCAGGTTGGTTGGACAGATGGAAGTGGAGTGGGTGGAGAATATTCTGATGTTTATACAGACTGTACTGGACTCTCAGGTCTCCGCACTACTCTTATTTGACACCTATCTATTTATTTATTATTATTTATTTATTTAGCTGGCTAATATTGCAGTGGAGCTGTGAGCAGCAAATGACTGAGCTGGTAGCGTATTGCTAAAGTGTCCAGCTGTGGGTCAGTGTGTGCATGGTTCAAGTTTAAGTACTCTCTCTCATTACCGTCTTTTATTGAATTAGTTCTGTCATTTAGGATTTAACTGATTGTCTCCGACCTAATGTTCCTGTTCTCTTCTCTCTCTCTCTCTCTCTCTCCTATTCTAGATTCTAAACTGCACTCGTTAAACCATCATGTTTATTTGAACAAGCTGAGTCATGTTCTACTGTTCAATGTTCTCTGTTCAAATGTTCTCTATTCAAATGTTTTATGTTCAATTGTTCTCTGTTCAAATGTCCTACTGTTCAGTTGTTGCACGCTGTGTAGACTGAGATAAGCCTGACTGAGGTGGAGCCTCTCCTCTACTCTCTAGAAATCAACGGCTGTCGTCACCGGTCGAGTCTCAAGTTTGGAAAACTACTGCTCAGTCTTATCAAGTCTTGTTCTAACGAGGTACTTTTATATACCATGGACCTGCCAGTAGGCAGTGCACTAAGAGAGAGAATTAGATGACTCTGTGGTGGAAGGTTATGTGAGGATTTGTTAGGCAAAGTCTTCAAACAGTTACAAGAGACTGACGAGAAATTATAAGCTATTTGAGACCGGAAGCTCTCCAGACGTCTGCATAGAAACAGCATCGTCAATGTAAACGGCAAAATTTCTTCCTAGTGATTCATCTGCAATTACAATTTCAGATTGTATGATTATTTTAATCTTGAGCCATGTTCTTTGTTTACAGGCTACTGGATATAGTAATAACGGTTTAACGGCCGTTTCCTCTTCCAATGGATGTCAGGGACGACGATATACTAAAAACTGTTATCGCTCTTTTATGATAGAGGTTTAACAATCTATGAAAATTAGAATACAAGAGAATAATAATTATTTTTGAATGTTTAACATCTGTTACGTCTTTCGAGGAAGACGTCAGGGACGTATTGAGCCCGTGTGGCTATGCCGTTAGCCCGAGATATTGTTAGATGAGTCCTACTTAGTGTGCATCTCTTTGTTGTGCAGATAAACAGGGAGCAGCTGATGCGACTACAGGCTGTGGCCAATCAACATTCCAGCTTTCTCAAGAAGTCCATTCTCACAGCATTGTCTAAACTTACTACCACGTCATGAATGAATCCTCTCTCTCCCTCTCATTCTCTCTCTTTCTCTGCTCTCCTCTCTCTGTCTCTATCTCTCCTCTCTCTCACACTCTCTCTCTCTTTCTCTCTCTCTCTCTCTCTCGTTAATTCATCTTGCTGTGCGCACTATAGGTGTTGTCATCTCATTGCTGAATTGTACTGTGTAGTGTACACTGTACGGGTCTCAACATTCTATATATACGCTAGTTTAAGCTATAAAGCTAAATTTCTCAAGTTTGGAAAACTACTGCTCAGTCTTATCAAGTTTTGTTCTAACGAGGTACTTTTATATACCATGGACCTGCCAGTAGGCACTGTGCACTAAGAGAGAGAGAGAGTTAGATAACTATGTGGTAGATTAAAGACTCTGTGCCTAGTAAAGACAAGAGTGCTATCAGAGTCAGTACAGTTGGGTTTTGAGTTGCAGACCTCGTCATTATTAGGTAACTGTGCTGCCTACAAGAGCGTCCAATCCATTCTAGGACTGTGCTAAATGATATTGTAAATATGCAAGTATGAGGATAAGTGTTAAACTAAGTCCTAACGTAACAGTTAGATATTTTTAGGTAAATAGCATTGTTGTGTGTAATAGCGCTGTTTAGTACAGATATAACCGGTGCTGTATGTCACTAATCATTATCATCATCGTCTTCTTCCCTTGAATCCCGGTTCTATCAGGGTCGGGATACGAATAGACTGTCTCAAATTCTCTGTCCCACATCACGTCATCAGTCAATCCCTATTTGAAACTTATTTGCTAAATGTCAGTAATATTTTGTATAAGAATCGCTTCTTCTAATATTAAACTCTTTAATAATTTCTTCAAGAAGTTTGGTGATGTAGTTAAGAGTTCATTGGACGGGTGTTTGTAACAAATAGACAAGAAAATGTTTAACAAATATCTATTTCGCCTTAGAATGCTTAGACACAGTGTCATATTACTTCATTGCGACAATAGTGTTTACCCTAATTGCTTGTGAACTCAGATTTTACTGATTTACTTAGAGAATTGCTGGTACACTGATCATAAACTAACCGTTAACTTCACTTGTCGTAAGAGGCGACTATACAGGAATGACAATGGGAAATCATATTTTTCCTAGATATAGATTATAATATGATTTTCTAAGTGCTTATTAACCGTTGTGATGAGATTTATTTGGTTGATCAATGGAGTGCTCTTACTGAGCGCGAGAGTAAAATACGAGGTAGGAATATTAGGTAGGAATATTAGGTAGGAATATTTGCCTTTGATTTGCCACTAGGCGGAACACCATAGAGAGAGAGAAGAGAGAGTTGTGAATACATATTTAAAGAGCACGTCAGTTGTTCTGCCTAGCTCTATGATAAATGGCACATAGAGAGTAATGCGGTAGATAAGTTTAATGCATAGAATATAAAGCACACTAACGTTACACCCGAAAGAAATTATCTACAATTATCAAAATAAGCTGCCACGAAATATAAGCCCAACGAAATCTTAGCAATTATTAGTCAGTTATTGATAATGTCTCCATAGCTCTATTGTACAAGAAGTTGTGAATAGAAATATAGGCCAAGTTAATTGTGGAATGGATGTGAAATGGAATCCTACCACGATGCACGATGTAAATAAAATATCGGTATAGTCAGTTTAGAATCCGAAAGTTAATAAAATGAATAAACATTAAATTCACTTCTGTGTGTTAATATACATGTACCCCTAGCTGGCTGGAGCCAGTGGCAATGTCGGTAAGATATTCGACCGCTAATGAGTATGTGCGGGTTTCACATCTTGGGCTCTCCCGTCACTGACATCGCTATCGAGTGAGGAAATTGACGTTAACCGTAGCTTTATCAGCTTTTAAACCATATTCCAGCGAGGTTCAATTCTCACACGTGTGTTTGGATGCATCCAACCTTATACAAGTACGTACGGATGTATAACAGTGTGTGACAATTGAACGCTGCTCTAATACAAATAACAAGTAGAAGCGTTAAATCAACTGAGTGTACGAATAAGATATCTCTAACATGTAGAGGTTTTATTTTTATATCAAGATATCAGGGAACTGAACCCCTGTCTGTATTTTCTAAATTATCAGACCACTGCGGCTTGCATTAACAGATATACCTGACATCTCATAATGGACGGAGTTTCTATGTTTACCTTCACATCATCAAAGAACAACGCTGAAACTTATAGTGGGTTGAGATAGGATGCTTTTTACAATAATACTGAAGATTTAACGTCCAATTCCACATCCGGAGATGATGTTGGAGACATTCTATCAGCGCACATCACTGCAGACATCAACCAAACGTATTTGCAGAACATATTGAAGAGAAAGAAGATCCTAAACGGTGCCCATCCAGCGATCACAACTAAAATCTGTAAAATATTTGAAAAAATGTGGAATCCTATCAAACTCAACAGCCCATTTCAATAGATAAGCGTAAATCATCAGTAACACTCCATGTGATGATAATTAGGCTAAAAAATCTCGACATAATACATTCAACATAACACTCTACATTCGAGTAGTGAATTGAATTTATGCCAGTTAACACGACTTCTCTTCAAGTCATAAAATTACACTCATAATCTAAATGAACAGAAGAGATTCAGAGAAGTGAAAAGATTGCAACAGACCGTTATGATCTTCAATAGTCAAAACTACAGCAAAAAATACCCCCAAAAAATGAAGTAGATGGTGCCAGGTATACAGGCTGGAATGTGATAAAAGAACAAACAGTACTACAGAGTAAAAATTACAAGCAGTGTAAAAATATCTAAAGAAA
This sequence comes from Enchytraeus crypticus, assembly GCA_905160935.1. Taxonomy (NCBI): domain Eukaryota; kingdom Metazoa; phylum Annelida; class Clitellata; order Enchytraeida; family Enchytraeidae; genus Enchytraeus; species Enchytraeus crypticus. The sequence continues at coordinate 845,587 of CAJHZI010000444.1, read as the reverse complement.
GCAAATGCATGATTAACACGTATAAACTATATAGTAAATATATCACTTTAACATTTTCAGCCGACGATTTTGCTGACGTAGGTTCAATTTACGTCTCTTTACTAGCTTATAAATATTTTAATTATTGACACCACTGCGACAAAATGGAAATAATTAAGCAAATATTGATATAACTTTAGTTAGAGTTACATAAACGAACAGGTTTCATTTATAACATATCTAAAACTCTAGACGCCAGATAGAGGCATCTTATAAAAACATAACACTACAGAGTCAGAAAAGGAAGCAACTGTAAGCTTGTTTAAGACTCAAATAATACTGTTGTCATAAACGAGTATAGCAATCTAATTATTGTTGCTGTTGACCCTAAATAACATACACCAATCTATGGGTTATGTTATTATATAATATATATATATATATATATATATATATATATATATATATATTATAATCTATAATCAAATTACAATATTAAATATAATATACTATAATATATATATATATATATATATATATATATATATATATATATATTAAATAATATATATATTATAAGCATAGGAGGCCTAACTGATGGTCTGATCACAGACGTAGAGGCCTACTATCAGCCGCGAGGTTTATAGGCCTTCTGTTGCCCACAAAATCTAGAGGCCTGTATTATACGCCTGACTTTCTTTAATTTATAGCAAACAGTAAAAGAGAATATAAGTAAAATCAATGTAAAATCCCAACTCTAACGAAGAACACTTATATAAGATATTCCCTGTGTAATTATGTTCATACACTAACATTAACCGACGAACCACAGTATATTATACAATGCTAATGGTGCAGTAAATATCAATAATAAATTTTTGATATTAAATACAGCAGGTAGTTTTGGTGTATGCAAAATATAACAATCATACCGTAACGATGAAAGTGTATACAGAAATATTTAGTATCTTCACATATAGAACGCTGTTCTACTTCAAACAATATACATGTACTTTTATTATGCAATATTATACCTTTCATAGTAAAACACGATTTGTCAAAATAAAACTATTTTAAGCAATAAATACATGAGACTATTATAGACTGTACACGAGATGTAAAAGATAATAATGTAAAAACGATAGGTACTGATGTAGTAGACGTTATCTATGCATCAGTAGCAAAGGATGGATACCGCATCGTCCACACTGAGTGACGAGATACCGTCTAAAAGAATCAAAACATAGCACAGTCCTCAATACTGATTCAAGCAGCTAACGTTTAGCCGCAGCCAGGGCGTTTCCCCCCTTGGCCTATGACGCAAAACTCAAATTCGTCGGGTACCATACTATAGTACGGTCCCCACATTTGATTTTCAGCTACACCCGGAGAATTTCGTGACTCCAACTGCGTCATCGCTTATATGGCGAGGACGCCCCTGGCCGCAGCGATACGATATTTACAACTTACATGAGAGGATCAAAACTGTAACTCAGAAATGCATTGTCAGTGGCACCATTGACTACTTGTCAGTGGCACCATTGACTACTTGTCAGTGGCACCATTGACAACTGGCACCATTGACTACCTACTTGTCAGTGGCACCATTGACAACTGGCACCATTGACTACTTGTCAATGGCACCATTGACTACTTGTCAGGGCACCATTGACTACTGGCACCATTGACTACTTGTCAGTGGCACCATTGACTACTGGCACCATTGACTACTTGTCAGTGGCACCATTGACTACTTGTCAGAGGCACCATTGACTACTTGTCAGTGGCACCATTGACTACTGGCACCATTGACTCAATGCGTAGCACAAGTAAATAACGACCACGACGTTTAAGCAACAAGAGAAAGTTCAACATGATTAAAAACAAGAGCCAGACGTCTTGAGGTAAAAGCCTTTAAAATAAAATTATGGGTCAAAAATCTCACTTGGATCCATATCACAAGACTACTGTCTCTCTCTCTCTTTCTATCTCCCTTTCTCGTGCAAAATATAACATTACGCTGCTTGAATCACTCTTAATTTTTTGCAAAGTAAAGAAGTATAAGAACAATAGCATTACGACAAGAAATATATTGTTGTCCAGAACAATATCGATACATATATTTAAAGGTCAAAACATTTCTGCTAAACTGCCTACATAATATTACTCTTTGAAATGTACCAAAATGCATTTACAATAAACAGTAAAAAATACATTCCCGTCATCAGTCAAGTTTAACTTCCCATCAAACAATTACTATTTGACTATTTTACCGAGCAGGCCTGCAGTGCAAAGTTGTACGCTTAAGTCGACATCACGAAACTGACGTTAAACCCTAATTACATTCTATAATACGGTATTCTGCATGGACCTGCCAGTAGACTGTGCACTAGGAGAGAGAGAGAGAGAGAGAGAGAATTCTGTATAATTTTATGTTACAAAGCAACTGCAATAGGATTATTTGGAATGTAAAATTTACGCTCACATTTCTGTCCACGACTCGACAGTATTCTCACAGAGTTTAGACGACAGGTGTCAGTCAAGTTCTGATGTTTTATTGAGTTTTCGGCGAGGCATGGTCGCTCCGAGATGATTCAGCTTTCTGCTCTACTTGTGACTGCCCTGAAATATCAACACTGTCAGCCCTGTTGTTGACTCTGTTGACAGTGTCAGCTTTGTTGTTGACTCTATTGACAGTATCAGCTTTGTTGTTGACTCCGTCAACAGCTTCATCCCTGTTGTTGACTCTATTGACACTGTCAGCTCTGTTGTTGACTCTGTTGACATTGTCAGCCCTGTTGTTGACTCTATTGACAATGCCAGCTCCATTGTTGACTCTGTCAACAGCTTCAGCTCCATTGTTGACTCTGTCAACATCTTCAGCCCTGTTGTTGAGAGATTTAAGCACGTGACTAGACGAGTCAATCATTCTGTCTAGCTGACGAACATTACGAGTGACTCCACCCTCGCTGTCAACAGCCGAACTGTCTCTACGCTGGACACCCGCATGTACGTCAACGTTATCGACGTTAAACTTATCCACCCTGCCAACACCTCTAGCGCTATAACTGTTCTCAGAGTCAATACTGGTTTTACTTTGACGTCTTACGACTTCGTTCTGTTCTGCTTTATCGACATCTATCTCGACATAACTAGACCTGTCTTTATTTAACTCAGTATTGGCACTAACAGAAGTGTCTGCATCTCTGTTCACACGACCAACAGGTTGATGATTTACAGAGGTATCAGCTGAGTTTACATGATTAAGTTGATTACCATGATCACCAACATTATCAACAGAGATACCAGCCACGCCTACATTGTTCACGTGATTAGCAGAACTGTCACCAGTGTTACCATGGTCTAGTGGTTTTTTCGCAGTGTTACCACTTGATTTAAAACCACTGTCAGAATCTCTAGCTTCTATTTTACTTTTAGCAGCAACAACAACATCAGCATGCTCTTTATTACTTACAGGATTAGTTGGCACAGCTCTTCGATCTTCAACGTTACCTTGTTTAAGCTCTTCATCAGAATCTCTCGCACCTATTCTATTTCTGTCCACTACTTCTGAACTCTCAGTTAGATTTCTAGAATTTGTATCACTTTGACTAGAAAGGGATTTCCCGTCTAAACTTTCCCCTCTTTCTAGCATCGCGCTATCTTTACCAGATTGACTTAGACTCGATTTGGTCCTTAAAACACTAGCACCTGCTTGTCCTACATCATCCTTGCCTTCTTCCTGCGCAATATCTTTAACATTGGAAACTTTGCTGCTCAAAACATCAGCACCTGATTTAGTAGAACTATTTTTATCGTCAGAACCAGATTTAACCGATTTGCCCTCCATCTTTTCCACAGTACAGCGCACAGCGGGATCATGCTCTAGCAGCAGCTGAATATCCTCGTCGCGAGCGTTACCAAACGCATCGAAAACCTGTCCCAAATGTTCCGTCCCAATTCTCCGCACAGGAAACGGTCGAGCGCTCCAGCGGATGCAGGAAACACTGTCGTGACACACGGAATGTTTCTCTACCTTGGGCCAGATAGCCTGGGCCAGGAAGTTCATGTCCTGAATATAGTCAGCCCGATGTCCCATCATCAGCTCCCGCCAGGGGGTCCTAACTAGCTGCGCCAGCTGCCGGGGCTTGGCACCCCACAGGCCCCCCAAGAGAGGGTAGGGAGCGTGACTAGGGTGGTCCCGAATACAGTGGAACGGCGCAGCGGAGTCCATCAACCAATCAGAGACGACTATAGCGTCCCTATCCGTCAGTCGACAGTCTGAGTCTCTAACGATGAACGCGTCCACTGAGGCGTCATCAGCGACGAGGAATCTCCACATCATGGGCGGCACTCGACTGCTAGCCACGTCCACTCCTACTAACTCCGCCCCCAAGCGTCTTAGCTTGGCTAGGATGCGGTCTGGTACGGGAGTGTAGGAGGTAGACCCGTCGTCTCTCGGCTGTTCAACGTAGAACCTGAGAGTCCAGTGAGGGAAGTAGACTGGAGCAAGCTGAGCGTTGCGCAGAGCACCGAATGTATAGCGTGGAGCGCTGCCCCACAGAGACATGCTGATGACTCGTCGAGCTGGTGAGTGGTTAGATGATCTGTTGTCCAGTGAACTGAGGTACCTGTGACATTAAGTATGTGATAGAGTACTGAGGTACCTGTGATACTAAGTATGTGATAGAGTACTGAGGTACCTGTGACATTAAGTATGTGATAGAGTACTGAGGTACCTGTGATACTAAGTATGTGATAGAGTACTGAGGTACCTGTGACATTAAGTATGTGATAGAGTACTGAGGTACCTGTGATATTAAGTATGTGACAGAGTACTGAGTACTGAGGTACCTGTGATATTAAGTATGTGACAGAGTACTGAGTACTGAGGTACCTGTGATATTAAGTATGTGATAGAGTACTGAGGTACCTGTGATATTAAGTATGTGATAGAGTACTGAGTACTGAGGTACCTGTGATATTAAGTAGTCTGTAGGATAGAGTACTGAGGTACGTGTGATATTAAGTAGTCTATGTGATAGAGTACTTAACTATCTATGTGATAGAGTACTGAGGTACCTGTGACATTATGTATGTGATAGAGTACTGAGGTACATGTGACATTAAGTATTCTATATGATAGAGTACTGAGTACTGAGGTACCTGTGACATTGAGTATGTGATAGAGTACTGAGGTACCTATGATATTAAGTATGTGATAGAGTACTGAGGTACTGAGGTACTTGTGACATTAAGTATTCTATGTGATAGAGTACTAGGGTACCTGTGACATTAAGAACGTGATAGAGTACTGAGGTAGCTGTGACATTAAGTAGTTTATATAATACAGTACTGAGGCACCTGTGACATTGAGTAGTCTGTATGATAGAGTACTGATGAACTGAGGAACCTGTGACATTAAGTAGTCTTTGTAATAGAGTACTGAGCCACTAATTACCATGCTAATAAATTCAGTCATGCGTGACTGATTGATTGGCTGATTGATTCATTGATGATGACTGCTTCATTGATTGATTGGTTGATTTCATTGATTGACTGCTCATTGATTGATTGATTCATTCATTGAATGACTGCTCCATTGACTGATAGGTGGATTTCATTAATTAACTGTTTTATTGACTGATTGGTTGCTTTCATTGACTGATGACGACGCACCGTTTCAGCGTGACTTGGTCTTCCTCGACCTGCTCTCTGAGGTACCTCTCTCTGCGCCCAGCGATGTTGTACCTCGTGCCTGCCTCACCAGTGTGGATCAGCCGAACACTGGGCAGCTTCAGAGTCCTACCTCCCCCATACACCTGCAGGCACCGTTACAGGTCTGTGTTATTTACTTATATTATCTTATTTTTATAATTTAAACGAATGGAATAGTCCATTCGATTCCCGTCTCTAGTTAAGCTGGGATTCAAGGGAAGATGATGATGATGATGATGATGATGATGAAACAAATGGAACAGTATGGGAGTATTGTGATCGGTGTGGGACAGAGAGGACTGGAGAAAGTCTATTCGTATCCCGACCCTGGTTAAACTGGGTTCTAGGGAAGATGATGATGATGATGATAATAATATTGATGATGATGATGAAGATGATGATGATTTAATTATATTTATTTTTTAATATCAAAAGGGTTAGACCATCACATATATACCATGTTGAAAGAAGTCAAAATACAAACAAATAATACTGAAATTAGAGAATCATGTAAAAAATATTGCACTGTGCAATGATAAGGGTTAAAATATCTAAGGTTCAACCTGTATTGTATTTGTTAGGCCTCTGCACTGGTAGCAACTTTCATTCAAGCAGGACAACTGAATATAAAGTCATTTACTGATAACGTCATTTATCTGTTTAATATCTGATTGCAGTGCTAATATCAAGAAAGAATCGTAAAAGTTTACTAAATAATAGAAATGTGAAAACTTAAGTGGGCAGAATATCAGAGATATAACAAAATAGATAGCAGTTAAAAAAATAATCAATAGTATCTATTCCATTTGGAATTTTGAGAACAATTTATTTTTAAACTGTTTAACATCTTGAAATTCGTAAAATTATTTTAAATGTTATTTTAATTATAAACTGACAAATCAAAAGTCCAGGTAAATGATAAACTGAAATGAAGTTAAACTAACAAATGATAAAGTTACAAATAATAAACCGAAAAATGATAAAGTGATAAATGATAAAGTGACAAATGATAAACTACCAAATGATAAACTGACAAAAGATAAACTGACAAATGATAAACTGACAAATGATAGTGACAAATGATAAAGTGATAACTGATAAAGTGACAAATGATAAACTGACAAATAATAAAGTGACAAATAATAAGTGCTACGTGATAAATGTTATCACCTGTGACATCCAGTTGTCCGCCCACCAATCAGTGAACACACGAGGGTAGTAGTAACCAAAGATGTCTATGTGGGTCCGGTGCACAAAATCATAAGTAAGTATTTCCTCATTTCCTCCAGTGTGCAAAGGTCCAACCACTCCAATGTTCGGAGGAGTGAAGCTCTAACAAGCAGAGAAAATACAGCCATATTAGACTAGTTAGTCTAAGTAGTTAATTAATATAATTAGCTCATTAGACTGATTAAATAAAATCATTCAAACTTTTCTTTAAAATCAATACTCTACTAAACTGCTGGGTGATGGAGTGACACAGAGAGAGAGAGACAGAGACACAGAGAGAGAGACAGAGACACAGAGACACAGAGAGAGAGAGACAGAGACACAGAGAGAGAGACAGAGACACAGAGACACAGAGAGAGAGAGACAGAGACACAGAGAGAGAGACAGAGACACAGAGACACAGAGAGAGAGAGAGACAGAGACAGAGAGAGAGACAGAGACACAGAGACACAGAGAGAGAGACAGAGACACAGAGACACAGAGAGAGAGAGACAGAGACACAGAGAGAGAGACAGAGACACAGAGACACAGAGAGAGAGAGACAGAGACACAGAGAGAGAGAGAGACAGAGAGAGACAGACAGACAGACAGAGACAGAGAGAGAGAGACAGAGAGAGAGAAAGAGAGAGACAGACAGACAGAGACATACAGAGAGAGAGAGAGAGAGAGAGAGAGAGAGAGAGAGAGATGGAGGTAGCAAGAGAGAAAGCATGAAAGAGATTTTAAATGATTTAAAAGAAGAAAGTAGGAAAGGGATTTCAATTAGATTTCTAAAAATCATTAAACTGCCCAATTAACAAATTAATTAATTTAACTAAGTAGTCTTTTATATTAAAAATATTCAATATATTAAATTAATCTAATATTAAATTAATTAGTAAATTTAGATGTTAATTTCATCTCTACAGTCTAAAGTTAGATGATACAATCAGTAGAGTTTATTTAGCTTTAGAGTCGATTTGTAGTGACATGTGATGGTAGGACGTCCCTGACATCATCCTTGTATGAGGAAATGGACATTAAATGTTTATTATTATTATTACTATTATTATTATTATGTCAAACAAACGCAGAAAATAAACGCAAACATAATTATTATTATTATCATGATCATCTTATCATTATTATTATTATTATTATTATTATTATTTATTACTATTATTATTATTATTATTATTATTATTATTAAAGAGACCTGCAACCCTTCAATAAATGTTTCTGTCCACCCAGGCGTCTGCATCAGAGTGTCATCATTAACTCTAAAACATCAATCAATCAATCAATCAATCAATCAATTAATCAGGTAGTCAATGAATCAATTCAAATTTTAAAAATTTATTTAGACCATAAGGTCAACATCAATAAAGTCTCTAACAAAACAATATGGTGCTAGAAAACTTCAAAATATAAGCTTAATAATGTCGAGTTAGATATATAATATAGTTAATTTTGCCAAATTTATTTAATCAACATGTTAAATTTTTTAATGTTGACAATACAGCTAATTAATACTCTAAAGAACACACATAATCCACACGTAGATTTCATTCTCTATAAGCCTATGTTAATAGTCAGTATGAGCTATATCTAATGCTCTCTAAACCTATAGTATCTCATCTCTCTTTTCCATCCAGTGTCCATGAGCAGCGACCTGCGCCTAAACCACCTTTTCTTTAACTCCCTTTACATTGGACTGAATTTCTGGATTTTGGAATTTGCACCGTTTTTGGACCGTCTTTTTTTGCTCGCCGGCTAGATTTTGTCTCAATAGTGCTCGATGTTGTCATTGATGACTGTAGCACTCTAATTGTTGTTATTATTATTATTAGTAGTAGTAATGGTCCATATGATCTATATTTAATACTTTCTAAACCTATAGTAATAGTACAAATGATCTATATTTAATACTCTCTAAACCTATAGTAGTAGTCCATGTGATCTAGGTAGGCCTCTATCATGGCGTCGTTCTGAGCCCACGTGGGTGAACGATCATGCCGGCACTGGACGAAGCTAATCGTCACGTTGCTCTTACGTGGACACAGCAACTTCACTATCTCCATGAATCTCGTGTGCACAGAACCTGTGCAGATAATACAACGCAACAACACAGCGTCATTGAACAACAAAATACATCGTCATAGAATACCAAAATACAGTCATAGAATAACAAAATACATCATCATAGAATATCCCAATATATCTTCATAAAAAGTCCAAATACATCATCATAGAATAACAAAATACATCTTCATAGAATAACAAATATATAGTCATAGAATAACAGAATACATCTTCATAGGATATCCAAATACATCTTCATAAAAAGTCCAATACACCAACATAGAATAGCAAAATACATCTTCACAGAATAAAAAATACTTCTTCGTGAAATAGCAAAATACATCTTCATGGGCAAAATACATCATCATCAAAGAGCAAAATACATCTTATAGAATAAGAAAATACAACTTCGCAGACTCTCAAAATACGCCTTCATAAAATACCTATATACATCTTTTTAGCGTAATATGTATCTTCATACACAACATAATATAATAACTATATATATATATATATATACACTACATAGTCGTGGAATATTAAAAATACATTATCATAGAATAACTATATACATCTTCGTATTTAAGATAGTACTTTTTAAATTTTAAGCCAATTATAAAGTACAATATCACCAAGCGCAATCTAGAATGTGTTTAATCAAAGATGATGCAGATGCAGATAGATGTTAAACATTAAAACTAAGAAGTTTCACTTACTGAACAGTAATTATAGTAACAGTAATCCATCACAATTACTTTTGACGTAAAAAATACCTTTTTTATTAATCAGAAAATAATATTTTAGATAACATTTTATATTTATAATAACTACACTAAGGCCTGGTTTAGTAATAGAGATGATTAAGCACATACTCAGGATCTCATGTTTCCTCAAATGCCGATCCACTGCGTCAAATGCCACGTAGAAATTATAGCGATACCCTGCTGAAGCAGTTTTACAGAATGATGGCAACAGAGTCTTCAGAAACGGCAACTGAAAAATAAATATTAACAGCATCATTGATTAACTGATTGATTGATTAACTGGGAATAACAGATCATTCAGTGAAAACAGATAGTCTGATAAGGAAGTTTCTTAATTCTTTACTGAGAGAACGTTAGTGTCAGAGCAATTAACGGATTTCAAAAGTCGTCAATTCTGTTAATTAATCATGTACTTAAAAATTTTTCACACATCAATATTAGTAATTTACAAAAAAGTATAACACTAACATTATAATTATCAATAAGCCTATAGAGCCAGTTATCAGATTATCAATAAACCTGATAAGCCAGATTGTCTAGATTCAGTTGTTCGTTGCTGCGCGTTGTTATAGCACAACCGATGCCTATCTTGACAACGCCATCATCAGCAATGGTGCCGCCCAGATCTGCACTTCCTGCGACCACGGAAGAGCCTTCTTGAGAACTCCTCGGAGCCTTTATGACCACATCTTCCCCTGCTCAATGAGCAACACAAATAGAGCATCACTAATAATAATAATAATAAAGGTTTAATGTCCATTTCCTCATACAAGGATTATGTCAGAGATGTCCCCCATCACATGTCACTACAAATCCTTTCACCCCGAACGATCTGAAAAACATGTGCTGAAGAGAAAGAAAAAGATCTTAAATGGTGCCGGTCTGGTGTTTAAAAAAACAGTCAGGCAAGAAGAAAAAAATCCATGGTGGGAAGAGATAGAACTAGTCAGATAGAATAACATTTCACAACAATACAAGGCCCAAATTTTAGTTTTAGAGGGTCATTGTCAAATTATCAAATTGTTATGATGTACAATATACATGTACAATTGTACATATAATAATATAAATACATGATATATATATAAAGCACACATATTGTGAAAATGACTAAATGATAAATTAAACACATGTATTCTTTCACTTAACCATGTAGTCCAATTCTGTTCAATTTTACGAGGTAACTAGCAGCGTCTTTTATCATCCAACATCGAAAAAAGGTCGAGATAAATCAACGATATCTAGAAATTTATAATGAGCTGATGAGTGATCGTTCAGAATGAATAGCACACCATTAAGCTCTGTGAAACAAATTATAATAATAGTAGCAAATTATTTAGATAGAATTTACCTTAAATATGATGCCTAAATAATTCAAGGAAAATAACAATATAATAGCAAACAAAGGCTATTAATTGCTAATTACCTTTAATTATTTATATCATAGCAGACTGTATAGCTTACCGTCACCATTAAAGTCGTATTTGTCTGCCCAGTTTGCGTAGATGGGTCTTCGAATTTGCCGAGGTCCGAAGAAAGAGGTAGAGATGTATTTAAAGAGTAGAATAACAAACGCAGAAGTAGTCAACATGAGTAGGAAAATAAGCAGCCGAGTGCTGCAGCGTCTGGCTAGAAATACCAGCGGCTGATACAGAGGATTCTTCATCGTTAATCCAACGTTAGTTGAAGATATATTTTACATTTCCATCATTTAATTAAAAATTAGTGAAATGAAGGCGACGATATGTTCTAGGCATACATCTTCATAATATGTAGTTTATCTAATAACAACTGGAGATCAAATCTATATTTAGACGAGCTCTAGCTATTGAATAGATCGCTAATAGTTCGTCCAAGGGTTTTTCATACTGAACTGGAATTTCAGTATAATTCAGTTCTCCATAAGGTTACATGAAAGTTGACTAACTTCACCTGAAACTTCATCTTTACCTAATCAGATTGGACAACATAAAATATAATTAATCCTCTGATGACATTCTATAAAGATATAATCCAGTTATTAAGGTTATCTAGTTATTAGTCAATCCACCTGACACTAACATAATATGACTTCATTTTTTATCAACAGATGTCCATGAGCAGTTGCAGACCATTCAGGAATATATAATATCTACCAGTATGACAATCAACAGAAACAATTCCAGTAAAATTCACATAATTCACATAAGCGTTACATTAAAATCTCATAATTAATCAGTGGCATTGCTACGGGGTTGTTTGGGGTCGTTCAAACAACAATAGTTAGAGCTGGAGTAGATTAATGAGTGTAAGAATTAAAAGGAACAAATAACAAAAACTTAAAATAACATAAACAACAAAGGAACCATATCGATGCTGAAAACAATAGTATTAGGCATATTTATTCTTTGTTTTTAAACAACCCCACTTACTAAGGGATGGCTTCATTACTGTATACAATATTTCTAAATCAATATCAACTTAAATTAACTTAATTATTCTGTTTTAGAAAGTTTTTCAAGATTAGCAACACCAGTCTAAATATAATGTATAATATAATGTGTTCTAAAAGCCTATTATAATGTGATGAACTTCATTCATATTTCATACATAGCGAAGTAAATAGTCAAAATAAAGTGCATTATAATGAAATGAATATCTAACAAGTATGGGTGAAAGTCATATATATTATTAAAGCAGGCCTTCAAGTAGATATGGAGCGTCGTATTAACATAATTTTATGATTGACACAATCCAACTGCTATTAAATATTAGAACCTCAAATATTCGTATAAAATACATTCCATGAAATAAACTTAATTCATAGACTAATATTTAAAAGGAGAGCAATTAATACATTGACTCAAATTCACAATTTCATTAATTTAAATCTAATGTTTATATTTTCATTGTTTTTATTTATCTTTACCACTCATTATCTACCCTTCTAGATCCCAAATTATAAATTATGGTCATCATGCACTCTGAAGTACTAGGCAGAGTTCAGTAAGCCAACCCTCTGAATTTATATATTAGTAAGCCAAACACTATTCAGTAGTATGAAGTACTGTTAAATACTATGATGTGATAAGTAGTCGCCCAATTTCTTACAGATATAAATTATAATGAATTTATTGCTCAATGAATTGACGTCTTGCAAAATTGATGCCTTTGCCGCACTTTCTTAAAGTGGCCATACACGATACGATTTATCTGTACAGATATCTGAACAGATATATCTCTCGGAGCCCACACACGGTCAAATTTATTGTACAATTTATCTGTACACACGGTCAAATTTATCTACCGATAAAACTGACGCTCGCCCATACACGGTCAAATTTAACTGTTCAGATATCTGAACAGTTATGCTAATTAGCTGTCAATCATTTCCAATCTGTAGAGCACGTGATTAATAACAGTCAACCAACATCTGCAGTCTACAGTATGTATTACGTCGGGATTAGCGCAGTTAGTTTATTTGCGCGTAAATTATCGAAGTTAAGCTGCACCGACCTCGGTTAGTACTTTGTGGGTGACCACCTTGGAAGACCGAGTGTTGACAGCTTAGGAAGGAAAAAATCCCAGGGTGATGAAATGTTATTCTTATTATTATTAGTTAGATCTTCCTGATATTATTTTGCTAATAAGACAACGTATACACTCGTCTTTCGTTATCGATCCATTTCGATTACTACTGCTTATAAATAGAAAACCTGTCCAATAATTGATCCGGATATATATCATGTAGCCAATATAGGCGCCATATATACGCATATACCAACATATATATATAAATATATATATATATATATATATATATTATATATATATATATATATATATATATATAGATATATATATATTAAATATATAAATATATATATATATATATATATATATATATATATATATATATATTACGCCATTGATTTTCTTTTTCTTTGCTTTGGCCCCCCCCCCACTTTCAAAACCGTGCCGCCGCCCCTGATGTTATGTTGTGTATTCATAAATATAGGCTGCTTAACGTGAAATCAATGGCGTACTTTCATCCGTGAAAATATTAGGCCTACTATCAATTAAAAGATTAGTTTTAAAAGTGAACTATTTTTAGAATATGAACTATTGTCGACTTACATCTACGGTTAACGTGGGAATTGAGAGTCAGGGGAATGGTCATAATTTTTCGGTCCCCTTGTAATGTACTTACAGGTCTCCTACTCTCCTAGTATCTAATATGTGCCCCTCAGCCGCCCCTCTCGGGATAACGTACTTCAGAAAAAAGTAAGAACTAAGGGATCGTAGTCCCCTGCGTCCCCCCACACACTTTAACCACTGACTTAGGCCTCCATTTAAAGTGATTTGTGAATTAGTATTATTAATTATTAACACGTTTTAGTTTCGAACTCAAAAATGATCAAAGGATAAAAGGATTTAGTATTAGGACCACTTGAGTATTCTTCGCTTATTCGTTGACACAAGCCATTGACCGACAAATAGGATAGCGGTTGTGAACGGATAACATGCGACCACGTGTGTAGGGTTCATGTACATGAGTTCATCTCGTGTAGTGAGATCAGCTGCTCGATCTAATAACCTTCTGTCGGCAGATGTCGACTTAATTTTGTCTGCTATTAAACGGTTAAACCCTGCATGCTACTGCAGTGGTCTGCACAGTGGGTTACATGTAGCTTATGTTACTGGTCTAGTTTAGAGACTGATACCAAATATTATAAACGGAAAGATATTCTCGCCGATAGCAATCTCTACCATTTGACTTTATCCGCGAGATAACTACCAATCTGCTTTTTGCATACTATGAAACTTCTCTATTCTCGCCTTTATCTTGAGTCTGTAACGTTACATTTCCAAGAATTCTAACCATTTAAGCGGATTTCGCGCTCTCCTATTGGCTGAAGCCACCTGCGACCGTTGAGTATCAGCCCCTGGCGACGACTTTTGTTTTAATCTAACGGTGACATTATCCGCCCGATCTCGACAAGATATAGTTCCGTCACATGTAGCTGAAATCAGCTCAGATACCGACCGACATCTCGTTCATAAGATGCAAAAGCGACCTACGGCGACGATATCGTTCTGATTGAAGCTTTATAAGACCGGCGGTGAGCCGTCAGTAAAATAATGGCTGTTGGCCACTGGCATGTCGGTATGATAGTCGACCGCGGATCAGTATGTGCGGGGTTCAAATGCTGGGTTCGACCGTCACTGACATCATTTTCAGGTGAGGAAACTGAAGTTAACTTTAGCTTCACCAGCTTTTGCTTTTAGCTTAACCTTTCCAGAAGTCGAGGGATCAATTCCTGATCGAGCTGATCAGAGTCTGAACTCTTGAAGACTTCGACATTTACAGAACCTGTCATGTGAACCAGTGACTACATGTATATTAGCTTCCTAACTGTCGATCTGTATACACGTATATTTCATAGACAATGTTAGATGCTGTCATGGTTAATCAATTCTCTATAACGTGCTTTACGTTTATAAACTTGATAGCGCTCCTTGAATTCTGAAATGGCGAACAATAATATTTTGGGCTGAGGTCGCCCGTTAGATATTTTCGCGATTTTTAATAAATTAAGTGGTATTTGAGTGACCAGCAACGTAATAGCTGCATGAACTTCTCAGATGTTAACTAATATGTTGTTCCATCCCTCTACCAAAGCAACAGCTTTGCATTCTGATAAATCAGGTGTCCTTGTTGGAGAAGACTTGAGAAAGAAAACCGGCGCTAAATAAAAACTCTGCAGGAGTTTTATGCTTGTAACAAATCTTTCCGAAAGATATAACCTGAAGATCATTTTCTAAGATTTGACTCCAGCATATAACGTATATTATGTGTGAACTTCATTTAGGAAAGGAGTTTTTACTCCGTACAGTTTCAGACAACCTCGATAAATCAAACATTTTTCTTTTTCTAATAAGTCAAAACAACCGCCTGATAACCTAATAACTTTCCACCACCTCTCGCATGCTAACAGTTAAGCTGTATTTGTTGTTGCTCTTCGAACCTACCGAGGGCCTAATCGGCAGACCTGCTCAGCTTCCAGAATATAAAAGTTATAGGCCTAAGTGGTTAAGAATTTATCATTAGAATATCGTATAATGACTGTTATGAAACATTATCTTGGACTATTGGTATTTAGTTATAATTAGACTTTCAATTTTCTTTTTGTTCCATGCATGTTTTTACATTTTCTGCGGTATGTCAGATTTCAAGTAATAAACGAATATAATAATAATAATAATAATAGTAGAAATAGTAATAGTCTAATAATAGGCTAATATAGCAGTGCTGAGTACAGAACGCACGTAGGTTCTTGTTTAAGGCCTATTTCGGCTGCTTTGCAGGTTTTGACAGATTAATCAATCAATCAATCAATAATAATTTAACGTCTGGTTCCTCGCCATAAGGCAATGTCAGGGACGTCTCTTGCAGACTCTACACAAACAGGCGCCAAAGCACTCTACGATGACGACTGAGTACACAGAGACCACAAGAGAAAGGAGATCAAAACAGTGCAAGTCCAAGCTCCGAGGCAAGCGGGTCAAAATTTAGACCTATGGCGGCAAGATATGGGTTTTTAGCTTGCCAAGGAAAGTACCAATACAATTACAAGATCAAAGATCCTGTGGCAGAGAGTTCAAAACTGTCGAAGCAGAAAACAAGAAGGAGTTACTATCAATCCTTTCCATGGTTAGTCATATATCTGTTCAGTTGATAGAGCCAAATGGCAATAAGCTCCGATACAAGATTAACTTTCCATGGGCCCAAGGGGATATTGTCAACAGTCGTTAAAGTTAGCGGTGGGGGGGGGACAACAACAACAACAACAACAATACGATTAGAGTGCGACTGTTGTCCATGACAACATTGAGCACTGTGATATCAAATCAAAGCCGATGAGCAGAGTGAGGGGTCCATAAACGGTGCGAGTCAAAATCCGTGCGGTCAGTCCAAGGAAGGGTACTAGCGGAATGGAGGTTTACGTGTTGGTCTCAATTCGTGGACGTTTGGTGGATATGAAAAGTCGAAGAGAAAAGGGACGCAGTGGAAGTCCGTTCCACCAGCTCGCATTTTTTCTTGTCGTTTATTCTTAAGTCACTTGAGCTTTCTTAGCATTAAATTTTCTTACTATTCGCATTAAATCTACAATAGTCCGTTTGTACAATTCAACATTTTTAGATAATATTTTTAGATGATATTTTTATTTCTTATTTTTAGGGTCCATTTCCGCAGTAATTTTACAGTTTTAGTTGGAATATTCTCTCAACGCCGCATTTATTAGAAATTTACCGTGTAGGCCTATTTGAAAACATTCATATTGCAAACTATCTAAAAGCCTCCCAGTCGCATTTACTGTTGTGCTCGCTGTGAGATGCTGATTGGCGGGATGAGTTTATGGAAAATTTCTAAAGTTATCAGCTTATGGTTAGATCATTAGCAGATAATTCTGCTAAAAAATGTCACGTGCTGTAACACATTTTTAATGGTGGCTGCTCGAATACTATCACCAATATTAGATTAAAATTTCGTTTCTGTTCCGAATAGTTTGTCTATTTGTAATTTAATTTATGATATCCTTGAAATCTATTTACAATAGCGACATTCTTTTCTATCTATAATCTAGGGCTGGTATTAGTATTGCGATTTTCTGCATTCATTTTTGCTTACCTATAATAATTTCGCTCTCTCTAATTTCCACCTATCTACAAGCATCAGTCATCTCTTAACCCTCTTCCCTTCTATACTTCTTTCAATAACCTCTTTTAATAAGCCACCCCCTCTCAGAGCATGACCTATCCAACTCTTCTTTCTATTTCTTATGATATTTATAAGTTGCATACTAAGATTTACGTCAACTCTTCCTATTAGCACTTCTTCGTTTTAAGTTTGGTGTTTGGTGGATGAGAAAATCTGAGAACACCACAGTTTTTCAAGTAGGCCTTCAACAGCAGTGAAACTCCTACTACAACAGATGAAGTTTAGGCTACTAGCTTGTTTATCCCAGGCTCGGATAAGACGGGGCAAGTTTCGTAAAGTGAACCCATATAATTGAGTCCGATAGACCAATCAGATCGACCAATGGATTTTGTTTATTTCGTAAACACAACCAGAATTTTACTGCAACTGTGGAATAACCAGTCTGTATACTGATCTCCGAAATGTTGGTACAGTTTTAATCCGCGGAATAAGCTTACGCAATGCCATGCTGTGACTATTCTTCGTTTTAACTACTTTTGATGCTCAAATTGCGATTTAATTATGCCATAAACGAATGTCTGTTCCTTTATCTATTAAACGGCCGTTATGATGTGTTGAAGATTTTCACATGAACATCTGCCTGTGAAAAGGGAGTGGGTCACACAAGTAACGCGGAGTTTGGTGAGATACATTATGGAAAAGAGTTTGTAAATGTTATTGAACATGAATTTTGTTTATGTGACCCTCGCTGTTTGAAAATTATTCCATTCTTTTCCCGTGATGATAAGGCCTCTAGTTTTCCATGTAGTAAAAATTGCTAGTCTTGAATTAAATTTTGCTTAATCATGCGGGTTCAGCAAGACAAGGAAACTTGTTACACCAAAGATATACATAAATTCACCATATAAGCTATGTATCTCTCTTTATTTGCCACTTGGGAATCCAAAACACACACAGAACAGAAAAAAGCAAATGTGCAACAAAACAAAGAAAATAAAACATAAAGAAAACAATAGACTGATAACGAAAAGCATGCAACATGCACATAAATAGGATCAATATTGAAACCGCACAGGTTACATTTGACAAATTTACGCAACCATAGGGCCTATTTATTTACATGATAGCTGTATTACATTAACCTTGGTAACACCAGTCTAGCAGTAATTTTATACCTCATCATTGCAAAAAGCTGCTAAAAATATAGTGTTAATATTCGTCTCAGCTGTGTAAGAGGTAGTAAATAAGCGATTAAACCGAAAATTGATCTAAAGCCTAGACGCTCTAAACTATAAATTCGAGCTCATAGTAGTGATGACTAAACTAGTCTAAAGTAGCTTTGCTGGGCTATTTAGGCCTTGAAGTAGGCCTGAAGCTGCTACTTTTGATGGCGAGGTTGCAGCAGCTTAGCTAATTGCTTTAAATGAAGAGCAATTTGTACATTCAATAATGTTAACGTTCGTCTGTACAAATTGTACTATGACCAGACAATTGTCATTGGTCAATACACCTAACTAGAACAACGTATGTTTGAGATATTTTAGAATATGTAGGCCAACAGTTTAATTATGGACTTTTGTTAGCTTCAGTACATTGTTTAATTGCATTTGTAATACACAAGAGGAAATACTAGATTAGTGGCTGCTAAACAACTAGTTGTTAATTTATAATTGTTTAGTTTCCTTTTTAAGATTTAAATAAAAATGATTTAGTGTTAGGTGGATTTAGGACTATACAAGAGCTTCTCTCAGCAATATGCCACAGTAGCTCTAGTGCAGCTTAATTATTGACTAGATCATATTCGAATAAAAAGTTTTTGAGCTTCTCTATTTTATAATCCCGTATCATATACCTGTTCCACTAACATTTTATTTTGTTATGCGGATATGCTACTCTCCACTGTTTCCTCTGTCTGGGGTTTAATTAAAACACAGCTATTGGCTTGGATGATAAGTAAAGATTAAAATGTTAGCTAAATATAGAGCTAGTTATTTACCTGTCTGTCATTCGCAAAACTAATTCAAATCGTTTTGCTAAAAATGTCTAAATTCAATATGTACATGTAGACGCTCACTTAGACTAGGCCTATTTAACACATCAATAGGGCTATACCTGGACCTTTTTGCTTCCAGATCTTTACATCCTGTTTCTAGTTTCCAGTGTTTGGCAGGTCTAAAACACGTCTTTTCCCCTCTACCGATGTAAACTATTCGTCCTATCTTTTGATCAAGCGCCGTATTGCCCGACATATCTGGATCATAAATTCATAACTGTAGTTAACAAAACGTGTCAAACATGGTAAATTGGCTATTTCTGTTTTATTTAAAAGCATATGAGGAAGAAATCAGCCGAAGATTACAACCTCCATGGTAAATAACTCCGCACTCTAATCACTCATATGATATTGTTTTGAAGTAATAGGTATGAAGGCCTGTGCATATATTTACAGTATAGGTTAGGATACCTCTTTTGAAAACTTGCGCTTATGTAGAGTGAAGGAATTACTTCTCATCATTGAAAACTTTGTCTTGTGTTGGGATTAGTAGCTAGCTTGAATACCAATCAAAAGTTAAAGATAGTGACGTCATTGACGCGCCAAATTGTCATCCAGTTTCGCGATTGGTCAGAGTCTGACAATGACGTCATCAGCATTAAGCAAGAGATTCGCCAGTTTGAATTTGTTCTCATTTGGCGGGAAGAAGAAAAAGATATCGTTTAGAAAGAATGGAATAATTAGAGGTAAGAGGATACTGTATAGTGTTTACGCTTAACTTATATTGCTGTATTAAGTTTGTCAGATGAAACAGAATTCTGATAGACTTTATCAATTCCAATAATAATAATATACATGGTATTTGTTAGTATAGTAGCAATGCTTATATCATTTATTTTCAATAAAAAACCACTACGGAAGCCATATTTTTCCAAAGATAAAGTCTGCATACAGTATTGGTAGGACTTGGCCATGATAGCTATGCAGTTGTGAAGTGATTAACTTGTTGATTTATGGAGTAGCCTGTATGAAGGGTGAAAGCAGACTCTGGGTATGAATATATACCTTGGACCTGTCGCATGGTAGAACTCTAGAGATTGTGAGAGAGAGATATATATAATTTATTAAGATCTTGTAAGTTGATATAAATGATTGCTCTTAATATATAGCATCTTAAATTTCATATAGATCTAATAATTCTGACATGCTTTGTGTCATGTGTCTATGGAATACTAATATGCTTTGTGCCCTGTAGGTCTGTGGCATACTATTACAACTCTCGGTTGTTGTTGCTGTTAGGTATAAGAGGAACACCTCGACGAGTGAGCACACCAGAGGCGCCTAATCTAGAAGAGCTGAACGAGAAGTGTTTGTACGAGAGCCGCTACTCGGTGCAGCAGGTTCTGGGTAGCGGGGGGTTCGGCATAGTGTACGCAGGGGTGCGCAGACTCGATGGGAAGCTGGTAAGAGTTCTAGATCTCGTCTCTGCCATGGACACCTTTATATATATATATATATATATATATATATATATATATATATATATATATATATATATATATATATATATATGTATGTACAGTCATGGCCAAAAGTTTAGCACCGATGAGCATTATTCACTAAAAATTTGTATAATGTGCCTTAGTAACAATATTTCCCAAGTGAAAATCGGTCAATCACTAGAAACAAGATGCTGGTCTGTCACTTGTTACTAAATACACTTGTTTGATTAATACAATGATTATTTGCTTGAGTGATTAGTGTCAGGCATGACACACCCTCTGTGAACCAGGCAAGGTAAATATTCCAGTTTGCAGACGTCCAGCCAGAGACTGTTCAAGCGTAGCCGTAGACTTCACCAGTGACCGTCAAGTAACTTGTTGGTTGTTAGGAAGTTATTGTCTGTTACGTAACTGAACTCTGGTTCACTATTTGGTACTTACGCCCTCTTTTGGCAGCCCAGCTTATGTATGTATCTCTCTCCTACTGGTCATTTGATAAATCGACTTGAATAGTTCACAGTATAGGACAGGAGTTAAGCCATTTATTGAATTATCACTAGAATTCCCTTGTAGTAGCAAAACAACTTAGTTTTTGACATTTTGCATACAATATTATACTCATAAGGTAATAGATTTGAAATTGTATCAGCACAATGGGAAAATCCAAAGAAACTTCTCCTATAAAGCGTGCACAAATTGTGGTACTGCATGAGCAGAACAGGTCTCATAGTGAGGTAGCTAGACGTTAACACATAGCCAAGTCGAGAGTGACTCGAGCTATAGCGAGAATGAATGAACTGAGGTGCTATAAGTCTCGCAGAAGGTCTGGACGTCCGCGCATCACCTCGCCTCGCACTGACAGAAAAGTCCGACGTGTTGCTACAGCGCATTCAACCTGGTCATCAGCGTAAATTGCTTCTCAAGCACGATCAGCAGTAAGTGGCAGGACTGTGAGAAGACGTCTTCTAACTGAATTCAACCGACCATCGCGACGCCCAGCAAGGAAACCTCGCCTGACCGCCAAGAATATCAAGGATCGCCTGAGGTTCTGTAGAATCTACCGTCACTGGACGTGTGATAATTGGACGAAAGCTCTCTTTTCGGACGAATCAACGTTCTCGCAGTTCAGATCCTACATCAGAAACGTGCGGCGTCCAGCAAATCAACGGTATAACACCCGCTATGTGATACCGTCTGTGCGGCAAGCACCAACAATAATGGTCTGTGGAGCTTCTCAGGAACTGGTAGAGGTGGCCTATGGTTTATGCCGAAAAATACTTCGATCAACGGACACAAATATCTATCAGTTTTGCAAGATAAACTATTGTTAAACATGGAATTGCTTAACTGTTCAATATTTCAGCATGATAGAGCGCCCTGCCATCCGTCAGCCATTGTTACCAACTGGCTCACAGAACAAGGTGTGGAGGTCCTTGGACCTTAGCCTGGGTCCAGCTCAGATCTCAATCCTATTGAAAAACTGTGGGTTTGCATGAAACAGAAGGTAGCAGCAATGAATCCGTCATCTGAACAAGAACTTATTAAAGCAATTAAGCGAGTGCGGACTAGCGAAATAACACCCGAGTACTGTCGCAATCTTGTGCATTCCATGCCTGACCGGATTAAAGCAGTCATTGCAAACAAAGGAAGGCACACCAGATACTGAGACTAGTGAAAATATGTATGTAGTACATTGACATTTAATAAACATAAACAGTAGTTGCTTTACTTTTAGCACGTCTGGCGCTACAGATTAATGTATGGCAAGTTTAGTGTATTTATCTAATCGGTGCTAAACTTTTGGCCATGACTGTATATATCTAAGTGCACTGCCTACTGGCAGGTTCATGTTATATAACGCCTCCACTCTTCTATGTCCATTTGTGTTGTGATATACAATTCATTTCTTGGGGGATATGCTTTTGATGAGGTGGGCCCCCTATGCCTTCCTCAGCTTCGACTGAAATTTACTGGGCAGGGGCGTCTTTCCCCTAGAAAACTATCCTGTTTACCCAAAACTATCCCACAGGTTTACCTTTATGTATAACATCATAATATTATTGCTGATACATTATATATTAATTATCTAGAAGTCCATGTCCCAGCATACCTAGGTGATAAAAAAGCTGGTAAAGGTTAACGTCAGTTTCCTCACTCGAAAGCTATGTCAGTGACGGGCGAGCCCAGGATTTGAACCCACACATACTGATCCGCGGTCGAATATCTTACCGACGTCGCCACTGGCTCCAGCCATTGTACACGATATTACGATTTGCACTATGTATAAGATGTTAGAGTGCATGAATTCACTCTAACAGGGACCTGTTTAGTTCTCTCTTGTTATAGAGCTGACAGGTCGAACCTGAGATGATAAATTTAATAAATTATCTATCTGGTAAATAAGCGGATTTAGCGGGCCGATAATGCTTCAAAAACGCAATTGTGGCTAGTGAACCAATAAACAAGTTGATTTAATGTAATTGTTGCACTCAAAATCGGTTATTAGTCTGTGAAAAGTTGGATTTCTTCCTGTATATACTGTAGGATCGGTATTTAATTTTTGTTTCGTTTTTAGTAGTCCAAATAGGAGTATATATTTCCGAATATTGTTTAGGAGCTTATCCAAGATCCAGGATGATGTTGTTTCTTCAATCCTTATTTTATTTGGTTCCTTCATTCTTAGATTAATTAAATGATATCACAGTGATTTTTCATTTTAATCATTTATAGGTTGAGTTATAATCATTGCAATCATTATAATCATTATAATCATTGCAATCATTATTATGATATAATGATTGCTTAATTGATTGAATGCTGATTATGGTTAATTATAGTTAATTGATTGAATGTCAATAAAGTGATTTGTCGTAATTTAATAATAATTAATTATTTTAATTAATTATTGAAGTTTTTAAAAATAAATTAAATTGCACTCGATATTTCAGTCGTGCATGGACTATTGGGTTCATGTCTATATTTAGAAACTGCAGAATATTTGCACTGTCGTAAATCCTGTTTCATTTTGTCATCATGAACTATTGCTGCTTAAATAACGACGTATTGTAAACAAAAAGCACATTACTTATGATCCAAGGCACGGCACATGGTTTAGGTTGATGTTGTTGTTGTTTCTGATCATCTAAGGCACGGCACATGGTTTAGGTTGATGTTGTTGTTGTTTCTGATCATCTAGGGCACGGCACATGGTTTAGGTTGATGTTGTTGTTGTTTCTGATCATCTAAGGCACGGCACATGGTTTAGGTTGTTGTTGTTGTTGTTTCTCTTTGCCAACTGGAAGCTGTTTGCTAAACGTCTGTTTTTGACGCTTAGCAAATAGTCTAGAATAATCTAACGAACCTTCAAATCAGTGACATCATATCATTCATTATATATTCATTATATATTCATTATATATTCATATCATTCATATCAGTGACAGGGAGAGAACGGAATTTGAACCCTGCTCCTACTGATGCACAGTCGGACACGTAACCGAGCGTGCCACTGGCTCAGCCCAGTGGCACTGGCTCAGCCCAGTGGCACTGGCTCAGCACAGTGGCACTGGCTCAGCCCAATGGCACTGGCTCAGCCCAATGGCACTGGCTCAGCTTAGTGGCACTGGCTCAACACAGTGGCACTGGCTCATCCCAGTGGCACTGGCTCATCCCAGTGGCACTGGCCAGCCCAATGGCACTGGCTCAGCACAGTGGCACTGGTTCAGCACAGTGGCACTGGCTCAGCCCAGTGGCACTATTTAGGTCTCAAGCACGACGCGCTTCTGATCGGCACTGTGCTACTTGACTTTGCAGTATTCTGTAACAGTCACCCACAAACCACAGAATGCTTGCCATTCATGGACTCACGAAAGAAAGAATTTTTGTTCTCTCAGATAATTTTCCATTTGACTGGACTGTGTTACGAACTAGGTTCTTTCGCCACTAAAGCCTCATCCTCTACTCGACCGCTGGCTATTGCTAGCGCGCTCACCTCGCAAGCAAGGTACTTCAGATTCGATCCCCCGCAGACCTCCGACTCTTTTTGCCTCTTAAGCAGACGTTAAACCTAGTTCAATTTAACCTCAATTTAGTTTAATTTAATTCATTCATTCAGTACCCTACAATTGTAGATTGGGTGAACTTTGCTGTGGAGGTCAAAATCAATTGTAAATGTTTTAGGTTGCCATCAAGTGCATTCAGAAGGATAAGATAACCGAATGGGCAGAGGTTTGTTAAAACTGCTTCATACAAATCTCATTTCTCTTCGACGTTTGTTGTTACATCTCTTATGACAACAAACTATACTCCTACGTAATATAATATTATATATTATATTACATAAAATTATGTAATATAATATTGTATATTATATTACATAATATTGTGTAAAATAATAATATATATATATTATACTACAATAATATTATATATTATAATATTATGTATTATTATTATACTAATATTATGTAATATAATATTGTATATTATTTATTACATATTATTATGTAATATGTAATATCTCTAGTGCTTGTCGCCGAATTACCAGTACAGCCTACATGTATAATTAGACTGTAAAACCTCTGATGGTAGGATAAAGTGTATGAGAGTTTTAATTAAGCATGTAAAATAACGGACGCCCATATTTTAAGAATTAATTAAGTACATTTGACTTCGTTAGTAATTATGGTATAGTTCTTGAGCCTGATATTGTAGTTGATTGATTGATTAATTTTACGACGTTTAACTTGTTGACAGCTTGATTTGCTGACTAACTCACGGATAAAAAAGCTAATATCAGCGTCAGTTTCCTCACTCGAAAGCGTTATCAGTGACGGGCGAGTTCCGGATTAGAACTCCGCACCTACTGATCCGCGGTCGACTATCTTACCGACATCGCCATTGGCTGGAGCCAGTAGCGAAGTCGGTGATGCCAGGATTGATTTATTGACTGATATGTTAGTTGATAAATCGATTGTCTTCTTGCTCGAGTGACTGATTGATTAGTTAGTTTATGATATGGTATGATATGTGTACAGTTGTTGCATTTATTCATTGATTGACTGACTGACTGACTAAGTAACTGAGCGATTGATTTTTTGCTAAAGTCGTCTATGGACGAAGTGATCGCTTGATTGATTGCGTGATTAATTGATTGAGTGATTAATTGATTGCTTGATTGCGTGATTGATTGTCTGTGTAACTGATAGATTGATTGATGGATTGATTGATTCATTGCTTGCGTGATTTATTGCTTTTTGATTCACTGATTCATTGCTTGCTTGAATGATTGATTCAATGCTTGCTTGCTTGCTTAATTGATTGATTGATTGATTGATTGATGGCACAGTTGGATGGACGGAAGGTCCCAGTAGAGATAGCTCTATTGAGGCGACTGAGGCACGTCTCCGGGGTCATACAGATGCTGGAGTACTTCGAGATGCCCGAAAGCTTCATCATCGTCATGGAGCGCCCGGGTCGCTGCAAGGATCTCTTCGACTACATCACTGAGAAAGAAACTCTGAACGAGACCGAGGCTAGGCATTTCATGGGCCAGGTCTGTCCCATGCTTTAATAAATCGATCAATCAATACGGATTTTAACGTCCGGTTCCTCGCCGTAAGGCAGTGTCAGGGACGTCTCTTGCAGACTCTACACAAACAGGCGCCAAAGCACCACACGATGACGACTGAGTTTACCAAGACCACAAGAGAAAGCGAGATAAAAAATAATGCAAGTCCATGATCCAATAGTATTTAGTAGTGCATTTACACTTTTAGAATGTCTCAATAGCGTAGGGGTAACGTCATGAAGTTTTAAATGACAGATCCTGAGGTGAATTGAACCCTCGTGGGTTCGATTCCTGGCCGCACTGATCTGAGAGTAAAATCTCGGACATTCACTGGACTGGTTATAAGGAAAATGGACTAAATTGCGTAACGGTTTAAACATGCGGTATTAAAAAGTGATGGATATCAACATAGTTGATCATTTCATATATTGCGTGTTTACTTTAATTTGAAGTGAAGAGCAGTATTTTTAATTAAACCTAACATCTTCTTACTTAATACCTTTTATTCTAGAAAAGTAATTCTATAAATAAACCTTATTGAAAAAAACTTTCGTTTATCGTGCGGTTACTCTCTATTCGGGGGGCGACACGGAGGGGACTAGATAGAAAAAATATGTAAAGCTTATAGATATTAAATAATATAATATAATATAATATAATATAATGTAATTACATAGATATTAAATAACAATAGTAGTGAGTGGAGGAATATATGACTATTATGAATATATGACTGTGTGATTGATTGATTTATCGTTCGATCGATCGATTGATTGACTGACTGATCGATTGATTGATCGATTGATTGACTGATTGATTGATAGACTGATTGATTGATTGATCTAATGATTGACTGACTGATTGATTGACTGAATGACTGATTGATCTAATGATTGATTGGCTGACTGATTGATTGATTGACTGATCTAATGATTGACTGACTGATTGATTGCCTGAATGACTGATTGATCTAATGATTGATTGACTGATTGATTGATTGACTGACTGATTGATTGATCAGCTGGTGCGCACGCTGGTAGAGATCAATCAGGCAGGAGTGATACATAGAGATATAAAGGACGAGAATGTTCTTGTTGACCTCGACTCCCACATGGTCAAGATCATTGACTTCGGCTCTGGAACGTTCGTCAGAGACACCCCTTATACCGACTATGAGGGTTTGTATTAATGCTATAATTCTCTTTCTTCTAAATCTATAATTAGTCATAAGCTTTGAGATGGTACATTTAACGTGTTATATTCGGGTTTCTGAAGAATAGACCAACTGTTGACTGCACGTGTCATAAATGGTGAGAAGTACTAATATCAAAACCAACGTCAGAAAGGAGCGTATAAATAAAATAAAAAGTTATTACATTCAAGCTTCACATAAAAGGTTCAGTTAACGCTATGTTAAATCACTTCTTTTTAACCTTTACTTAAATTCTGGCTTAATAATTGTGAAGTCACTGACTTGAGAGTCCAAGGCTGCAAAGTCATTGACTGGCAATGACTGTAGCTTCTCTCATAATAAAGTTCCTTTATTTCTTGTTTCTTCCAAGAACAACGGAAATGCTTGTTGTTAGTCTATGCACTGGCATTGGCTAATTGGATAATTGTAACAATGCTATTTTAAATTCTAGCAAACCATCAAATCAAACCATTTTGACAACTACACGTACTGTATACAGTATTTACGATTCTATGGAACAAAATTTTCTCATCGTGTATGTGCGAAGCTCTAATACATTAATGAGTGAGTGGTTTGGAAGCAGAACAACGCGAAATATGTGAAATATGATATTAGTGGAGATACGAGAACGCATTGTTGAGGAAAGGCGTACGTGTAATGCTTGAGCTATATACCTGTAGGAGTACAGCAGCTTGTGTCTGCTGAATTGTATGGATTCAGAGATTGTAATAATAACATTGGCGTAACCACCGGGGGGATAGGGGGGACACGTCCCCCAGAATTTAGACTGGGGGGACATGCATGTAAAAGTCCCCCCCAGAATTTAGGCTCAAATATATATACTTTGTGTAAGAAAATTTGCGTATTTTCAATGTCGCTCAATAACTGCATGTGTAAGTATTACTAGCATTTATAGAGCCGTGCTGTAGATCGAGTGGTAAACTGATACCTTCCATGATATTAAGTAATGATATCTGTAGTTGTACTGTGTATGCTCGGCCATTGACTCCTATATTCTGTCACATAATTTCGTAGTATATAGGGACTAATGGCTGAACTCACGATGTTAATTGAGTGTGACGAAATATAGGAGAGTGCCAACTTGCCGAGCTAAGCGGGATGAAACTATATACATGTAGGCCTATCTAGAGTTTGCGTCTGCATAGGCCTATTGTATCTTGAGAGGTCAACTTATCAACCATCGGTAGATGCTCTGAAAAATGTGCATAAAGGCTTAGCTTATGGAGTTTGTTCATAGACAGTAAACCAAGTTCTGCATAATTGAATCATGGATAAATTTCTGTTAAAGACCAAGAAGCCACGTCTGGTAAGAATAAATACAGTATTAATTTCGATTTTGAATTCTGAAAGTTGCAAATGAAATTTCATAGTATCATTCAGAGTTTGTTAGAAAATCTGGAGGAATTTGCGTACGGCGCTGCTTCTACCGTGCAGGGCAAGGCCACTGCCAGTGGATCGATTTTTGATTATCTATCAAAGCTGGTACAGTTAATGTTAACGTCAGTTTCCTCACTCAAAAGCGATGTCAGTGACGGGCTAGCCAAGATTTGAACCCCTCACATACTGATGCGCGGTCGAGTACCTTACCGACGACGCCACTGGCACCAGCCAGTAGTTGTACTGTGTATGCTAGGGAAACTAGTCCCCCCCTCTTAACCACTGCTGTTACATATTTACACATAGAAATTGCCATAAAAACAAAGAAAATATAGTTTAAATTTCTTTTCGGCGGGCCTAAGGGGGGCAGGCTCCCCGCTCCCTGTGGATATGCCAATGATTGTGTCCCCCCAGATTTTCGGTCGTGGTTACGCCTATGAATAATATTAATAAATTATTTTATTATTTATTATACTTTATTACTTTTATTATACGTGAACGCATTGTTGAAGGGAATTCAAGGAATGCATTCCCTCCACCACCTCCACTACCACCACCACCACCACCACCTCCACCACCACCACCTCCACCACCACCTCCTCCACCACCACCACCACCTCCACCACCACCACCACCACTGCCATCACCATTACCATCACCTCCACCATCACCATCCTCTCCACCATCACCACCGTCGCCTTCACCACCACCATCATCACCTTCACCACAACCACCACCACCACCACAACCGCCACCACCACCACCACCACCATCGGCACATCACCATCACCATCACCACCACCACCACCCTCTTCACCATCACCACCACCATCACCACCACTATCACTACCATCATCACCACCACCATCACCACCACCACTACCATCACCACCACCATCACCACCACCACCACCACCTCCACTACCACCACCACCTCCACCACCACTACCATCATAACCATCATCACCACCACCCTCTCCATCACCACCACCATCACCACCACCACCATCACCACCACCATCACCACCACCATCACCTGTCGATACCACGACCACCACCATTTTCACCTCAGTAGCTTTATGAGTTTTACTTCGTTATAAAGCAACGTAAGAAGTTGGGCCAACTAAATAAAAGAGTTTTTGTTTTTCAAGCAAACCGATGAGTAACATAACACATAACATTGGGATACGGTGATCCAATGCTTGATTTAATAGTTCTCCACATAACCTCCACACCTGCTCTGTTCTGTGGTCCTGTCTATCCTGAATCCATTCTGGGACTGCCGGGATTGTATCTGCGTCTGAGTGCAAGTAAAAATCTTCAACTAAACTTGACACTCACTTATTATTTATTATTATATTATTTATTATGTATTTATTATTAGTATTTGTTATGTATTTATTATTTATTATTTGTATTTATTATATTACATTTATTTACTATTTATTGCACTTAGATTCCCTTTATGACGAGACCCACCTCGTCATAAGTAGAAGTCCCATAAGAATAGAGGAAAGCGGAAAAACAGAGAAGAGTGGAGGCGTTATATGCCATGGACCTGCCAATAGTCAGTGTACTAAGAGAGAGAGAGAGAGAGAGAGAGAGAGACAGAGACAGAGAGAAAGAGAGAGTGGTGGGGGGCTGTTTGATTTCAAACTATTTCTATTATTAAGTGAACAAATGGTTGCATTGATTGATTGATTGATTGTTGATTGATTGATTGATGTAACTTCCAGACTATGGTTAATAATTAATTAGAACACTGTATTGACCTCGAGTAGAAAGAGACATAGGGCGTTATAAAATATATATGCACGGTGCTACATAATGCATTAGAAATTAGGTGGAAATATTGATTAATTTAGAGTATCTTAGACATCACTTCATTCTCTGCAACCGTACATAATCTTTGAAGTCCAGTCGATGAACTTTGTATGCGTCTATTTAAATAATAACAACTGAAATACGTCGTACATAGAGACGCGTATATTGTAAAAGTGCATTCGCTAAGCTGTCTGCTTTTGAGAGAGAATTTATTTTGTCATCGTTTGACATAATCGTGCTTGACCTCTCTGTACTCTGCACTGCTGGATTCTCACGGTGTTTTACTTGTTCGTACGAGCGTAGAGAGAGAGAGAGAGAGAGGGAGAGAGAGAGAGAGAGAGAGAGAGAGAGAGAGAGAGAGAGAACCACGATCATTTATTTGTAACTGAACCAAAATATACACAAAGCGCATACAACGAGACAGAATACAAATAAAACGACCGTCAGAAAGAGCACAATTGAGCTCTATCTAGCTGACTACCGTAGAGAATGTATATGCGTAGCAACTGTGGACATAGATGTGCGAGATATCATCATTAGACGAAGAGACCTGCGTTAAATCGGATTCAATAGATAGCGGTAGAGTCTTTTTAGCTCTAGAAGGCAACATATGACGGAATATCGAGCTGGTAAAGCTAAGATAAACGTCAGTTTCCTCACTCGAAAGCGATATACATGTATATATACTCCTGCAGTAGTCACATCTCTCAGAAAGGTTAAATATACTCATCATCATCTTCATCTTCTTCCTTTGAATCCCTGTCTACTGCTACTGCTGCTGGTACTACAGTTATCGGATAGTCACTTCAGAAAATCTTTTCATCAATCCTTTGTGGCATCACTCCTGTGCTACCATTAAATGAGACACAATTAAATAGTTTTCTTTTTTTACTTACAATATTCATCCCTTCTGTATTTCTATGTGTACACTGTACGGTGTATATATACAGTGTCAAATCACGCTTTCAATGCGGATCCAAGGCACAAATTCGTGTTCAAAATATTTTCGTCCCAGGATTAGCATATAAGTTATCATTTGAGTTTTTGAAACATTTCAGAAGTTAATTCTCCTATCATGTTAATTGTGACTTGGTTTGCTACTGCTTAATACTGCATCATACGATGTAACTGTAACGTTAGAGATTTGCTCTGCTTTCATTCCTGACTATTCGTGTGCTATAAAACTTCATGTGATGGGGGACGTCCCTGACATCATCCTTGTATGAGGAAGCTGGCGTTAAACCTTTATTTTTATTATTATTATTACTACTAGTTTTAACATTTTGAGTCTCCTCGGGAATACTATTTAAAACTACAAATACGCTATTTGTAGACTTGATCATTCTAGTGTTAGTTTATTTGCACCGTAATTGTCTATGTTTCACTCATTTAATGGACTTAGCACTAGGTTACAAAGTTTACTTGGCTGCAACAGTTTGTTAGTTATCAATGCTAACATCTTGTGTCGCAATTATGTCATTGATGCCATGCGTGTGTGTGTTTTTTTAGAAACGTATACATCTTTTCGACTTCGCTTCTCAAGATGCATAAATATTATTTTGATAATTGAACTTTCTACTTCAGCGCAGTTTATGCTGAGATTTGTACAATATACGAATAATAAACTGTATATACTTATAGGCCTATATTATGCAAGTCGCTACCATATCATACACTACTGTATATCATGCACCGGCTACTGCAGTGATACCAAAAATTGCATCAGCTGCAGAAAACATGGGCGCGCTCTTGTTTTTGAACCGTGAACTGACGGCTTAGCCTGCCCGTCGAATGCCATTGTACCATCGTCGTTAGTTCAAAACAATTCACGAGAAAAGAAAACAAGACCAAAACTCGACCTTCCTCTTCTATTTATATCCTCGGATAAAAAGAGCTTCATTCCTCCTCGATGTTTTGTTTGCGCCAAGCGGAGCAGCGTTATGAATGAAATGGTTTAGTATTTCACAGAAACATCTAATATATATATATATATATATATATATATATATATTTATATGTATATGTATATATAATATATATATATATACATGTAAGTATATGTATATATATATATATATACATGTAAGTATATGTATATATATATATATATACATGTATATGTGTATATATATATATATATATATATATATATATATATATATATATATATATATATATATATAACAGTTTCATAGGCGGTTGAACGCTTTTCTCTTTGACTTTTCATATCCACCAAACGTCCACGAACTGAGACCAACACATAAACCTCCATTCCGCTAGTACCCTTCCTTGGACTGACAACCCGGATTTTGGCTCGCACTGTTTATGGACCCCTCACTCTGCTCATCAGCTTTGATTTGGTTTCACAGTGTTAAATGTTGTCATGGACAACAGTAGCACTCTAATCGTATTGTTGTTGTTATTGTTATAATATATATAAATACATTATATATATATATATATATATATATATATATATATATATATATATATATATATATATATATATATATATTGCTCTTCACTCTTATGGGCAGTGTGGCGCTAGTCTGTGTTTTGTACGTCTCTTGACGTCGTCACCCTTAGGAATGAAGAAGCGGACGTTAAACCTGTATTACTATTATTTCTTTATTTTGTTAACTTTTTTACTCCGGGTGTAGTTAATATTATTATTTTATTATGATTGTAATTATTTGTATTGCTTTTATTTTATTAATTTATTTCATTTTATTTAGCCCGAGTGTAGAGAACCCGAGGTTTGATAAAAACGATTCGAGCAATACGTGCTGAATCGCCGACAGGTTATTTTATTATTATTATTGTTACTGTTGTTGTTGTTATTATTATTATTTTAATGCCCTTGGCTGTATAGGATCATGGGCTAAAAAGTACGATAAAAGAGACTTTACTTAATTAAAAGTTAATAAATGAAGCGATTAAAATAATTTTTAATCGCTTTTTCGTGTTATTGTCATTATTATAATTATTATTAAAAACTTAACTATTTATTATTATTATTAAAAGCTTTACTATTTATTATTATTATTATTATTAAAAGCTTTACTATTTATTATTATTATTAAAAGCTTTACTATTTATTATTATTATTAAAAGCTTTACTATTTATTATTATTAAAAGCTTTTACGTTTTTGTCATTATTATAATTATTAGTACTATTTAAATGTCTCACTGTGTTCAGGGACGAGGGTGTACAGCCCCCCTGAGTGGATAGCCTGTGGTAGGTACCGGGGGGAGCCCGCCACTGTCTGGTCTCTGGGGGTCCTCCTGTTCGACATGATCTGTGGAGACATACCCTTCGAAAACGACGTTCAAATTCTCTCGGCTAACATCATCTATAGGCGAGATGCTTCGTCAGGTTAACTAAACTATCAATCAATTAAATTAAGTGTGGCGATTAATCAGTCAAAATGGATGCACTTGAGCTATCATTGCTGTACATTGTAGACCTACACAATCAATATAATAATATTGCAAGAATATAATAATATAATAATATAATATATAATAATATTGTAATAATATAATAATATAATATATAATAATATTGTAATAATATAATAATATAATATTATTGTAATAGTATAATAATATAATAATATTGTAATAATATAATAATATAATAATATTGTAATAGTATAATAATATAATAATATTGTAATAGTATAATAATATAATAATATTGTAATAATATAATAATATAATAATATTGTAATAGTATAATAATATAATAATATTGTAATAATATAATAATATAATAATATAATAATATAATAATATTGTAATAATATAATAATATAATAATATAATAATATTGTAATAATATAATAATATTGTAATAATATAATAATATAATAATATTGTAATAGTACAATAATATAATAATTAATTAATAGTATAATAATATAATAATATTGTAATAGTATAATAATATAATACTATTGTAATAGTATAATAATATAATAGTATAATAATATTGTAATAGTATAATAATATAATAATATAATAATATTGTAATAATATAATAATATAATAATATTGTAATAATATAATAATATAATAATATTGTAATAGTATAATAATATAATAATATAATAATATTGTAATAATATAATAATATAATAATATTGTAATAATATAATAATATAATAATATTGTAATAGTATAATAATATAATAATATAATAATATTGTAATAGTATAATAATATAATAATATTGTAATAGTGCAATAATATAATAATTAATTAATAGTATAATAATATAATAATATTGTAATAGTATAATAATATAATAATATTGCAATAGTATAATAATATAATAATTAATTAATAGTATAATAATATAATAATTAATTAATTAATTAATTAATGAGCTGATTGATTTCAGATGTGAAGGACCTGATAAAGCAGTGCCTGATAATAACTCACTAGATGAAATCAATTAATTAGTTAATTAATTTATTTATTTATTTATTAACTAATAAATAAATAAATAAATAAATAATTTAATTATCTGATTACTTTCAGATGTGAAGGACCTGATCGAGCAGTGCCTGACCCTCAGGCCCTCAGATCGACCTTCACTCAGGGACATCCTGCAGCACTCGTGGATGAAGTCTTCCAGCGAGGAGGACATCTTCAGGATGGTTTGCGAGGTAGAACTAGCGCAAATCTGCGATGAATCAATCAAGAGGTTCACGACAGATGAGGACGTTGTACTTTCTCGTGCCTCAGACCTGACAACCGAGGAAGACATCGAAGCAGCGTGCGCTAAGATAGCGTCACTTCAGATAGACAAACGACGAGCTAGTGGGATGGGCAGAAAGAACGGTGTGGCGAGGCTTCCGTCAGAAAGAACGAAATCTCTGGAATCTCAACCGTTTGTTTATTGTTTGCCTCAGAGGAAGCCCGCGTTAGTACCGCTTGAGGAGCTAGACCCGTCGCTGATTGTGCGACGGGGTTTGAGCGAAGAGTTGAGATCATCTCCCGACAGTGATGTCTCGCTATGATGTACCTGCGCGACCTTAATGATTTATTTTTTATAATTTTAATAGGCAGTTGTTAAGAATATGAGATGAAAATATTCTTTTTTAATTTTAAGAATGGTTTCTTGGTGTTAGTTTTCAAATGGGAAGTTACTGGTTTGGTAGCAACCTACCTGATACTGCGTATCTTCCTAAGAACTAGATTGCAATAAAATAGCACCTAAAGAATAGGTTGTAATCAAATGGGTTACAATCTAATAGAATATATGTAGGATATATGTAGGATATGGGCGAATGGAGTACGTGTGAGTTATATTCGAATGGAACTGGTTATAGTCAAATTGGCCATAATGGAATAGATTAGGTTAAATCGAATTAAATTGAAATTAAGCAATCTTAAATTTAAATTAAATTGAAATTAAATTGAAATTAAGCAATTTTAACTAGGACGCACTATATTCTAGCCTAGAAGTTAAAATTAATGGGCCGATAGTTAATTTAAAACAAAATGATCGAATATGATAAGCGGTTAAACTTAAATGACTCGGCAGAATTACTGTAATGTTTCGTACTCTTGCTTAAAACCTGCCTCAGTCCCGATGTAGCTTATAGTAGAAGTTCTGTAGAAGTCTACGAGATCTTCAGTGACCATAATACATAGGAAATACTGACATTGTGTTGAGGACAGTTGCAGAATTTACGAGGTGCAAACACACGTTGCTTATTGGCCGTGTGTTAATGTGCCGATTAACTATGATTAGTTGTGCCTTTACCATGCTCTTATTAATTGTGCTTCTTGTGCGTACTGATTTATGTGTGCATTAATGATGCAATGATTAATTGATTAATTAATTAATTGATTGATTGATTAATTAATTAAGTGATTGCTTAATTAATTAATTAATTAATTAATTAATGTGTGTATCGATGATGTATTGATTGTGTGTATCGATGATGTATTGATTGTGTGTATCAATGATGTATTGATTGTGTGTATCGATGATGTATTAATTGTGTGTACTAAAGATGTATTGATTGTGTGTACTAATGATGTATTGATTGTATGTATCAATGATGTATTGATTGTATGTATCAATGATGTATTGATTGTATGTATCAATGATGTATTGATTGTATGTATCAATGATGTATTGATTGTATGTATCAATGATGTATTGATTGTATGTATCAATGATGTATTGATTGTATGTATCAATGATGTATTGATTGTATGTATCAATGATGTATTGATTGTATGTATCAATGATGTATTGATTGTATGTATCAATGATGTATTGATTGTATGTATCAATGATGTATTGATTGTATGTATCAATGATGTATTGATTGTATGTATCAATGATGTATTGATTGTATGTATCAATTGTATCAATGATATTTTTATGTATCAATGATGTATTGATTGTATGTATTTAGTATTAATTTCAATGATGTATTGATTGTATGTATCAATGATGTATTGATTGTATGTATCAATGATGTATTGATTGTATGTATCAATGATGTATTGATTGTATGTATCACAATGTGTATTGTTTCATAAACAAGCGATCACGTGATTGTTTCATAAACGAAATCATACTCGTCATCCATTCCTACGATTTATAAAAGTATTCAATGCAAAAGTATTTAGAATAGTTTTTTCTAAAATTATTTAATGCAAAGGTATTTAGAATAGTTTTTCGAAAAATATTTAATGCAGAAGTATTTGGAATAGTTTTTTCTAA
Organism: Enchytraeus crypticus; assembly: GCA_905160935.1. Classification (NCBI taxonomy): domain Eukaryota; kingdom Metazoa; phylum Annelida; class Clitellata; order Enchytraeida; family Enchytraeidae; genus Enchytraeus; species Enchytraeus crypticus. The sequence goes on along the minus strand of CAJHZI010000444.1, from coordinate 807,903 downwards.
AAGTACTTAGTGTAAAAGTATTTAGAACAGTTTCTAAGTAGTTTATTAACGAGCATACCATCGATTAATCGATAATTAGATAAACCTCATACCAGCTGTAAACGGAACTCATAATTACACTGACGTGATTTTTCCTTATTTTCTTCAACGCCTCAACGCTTCGCCTCTTGTGAATAAATACTGTGTTTGCCGCTTGCATATCTAATTTTAATAGCTCGGAATGTTTTTGCTTTTATTTGTGTTTTTACGGCGACGATTTCTAAATCTTTGTTATGAATGAACCGGTCTTCAAGACTGCTTTGCAATCTCGCACAGCTCTTCACATATTCGGCGTGAACCTAATCGCTTGATTTGCCCAATGCGAACACTTTTTCCTTTAAACTATTATCTTCACAAGTAGGTCTATTCAAAAACTAGTATTTGCTGCTGTATTCTGCTTACATTAACACGTATAGAACCATATAAAAATTTGAAAATTAACTTACGTAACTTTGGTCCTCTCTCACTCTCATAAATTAAATTAAGAAATAATTAATTACTAAATAGAACCATAATAAAGCTGCCTTTTCTCGTATGAGACTGAGTCCAAGATGAAATGTCGACCTATGACTAGGATACGGACGTTAAATTCATGATGTGATTTTTCAAACCGGTGAAGCATTGATTAAAATTAACCTATAATTTATGAAACGATATATATATATAACAAATTGGGAAGAATGATTTATATGATTTGTACTTTTGAGTAACTGACTAATATCTGCTTTTTGTTGTTTTAAAATAGTTTCTCATATTTTATTTGATTGCTATAATTGTGAAATAAAGATATCCCAATTTCCGGCTATCCTAATTAAATCTTCTTTTATTATTTTTATTTAAATAAAAACGTGTTATTGTAATTTTACTTAAAATCTTATTTTATTATTAGATATTATTATTATTTGGTTATATTTTAACGAAATAATATCTGCATTTAGATGAAAACTATGTATACTGTCTGATTATTCTAATTTAAAGAAACTTTATTATTATAATTTTGCATAAAGGCTTATGCGATCATGTAAATTGATTAGTTATATCAATCACAGTGAAGACGCTTTGACAAGTTTATTCTTGGATTATTACTAGCAGAAGCTACAGCCTATAAGAATTTGAATGAAATCTTCAACAAAAATCAAAGTAAATTAAATTTAAATTTTATTTATGCGGAATTGAATTTAAATTTGACTTTTGCAAGCCCTCTGTATTTCGTACTAGTTTACAAATGGCTATAGCTGCATATATTCTTACTATTTCTTGGTTAACATTATTTTTGTTTACTTGTGACGGTATTTGAGTGTAATTATATACAGTATTGGTAATAACTATTAGTCATCTATTCCGTACGAACGATTTCGTAAAGCTTCAAAACTGCAGAGATTGAGATTATTATTAATTACTGAAAAATACAGAGATTGATTTTTCGTGTCCCTTTGATATCTCGAACGGATGTCAGTGACGGGAGACCTCGGATTTGAACTCCGTACCTGCTGCTCCGCAGTCGGTAACTCTACCGATCGTGCCTTCGGCTCATCCATGGAGAGAGGTTCTGACCTGCAGAATAATCTGAGCATAACATTCGCCGATTTGTTTTTATTTGCTTTCCCCCGCCTCATTTTTAGATCGAGACATGATCTTGAAATTCTATCTATTCCGCAGGATGAATTTCAAATCTATTATTTTCAGATGAATTGCAGATGAATTTCAATTTTTAAGATGAATTTAAGATGATTTTCTTAAACAAACGTCGATGTTAAAACGAAATATACTGCTTTATGCTATTCATATTTTCTGCGAGCTGTGTAGCTTTACCTTAGTGACAGCCAGTAAGTTGATCGAAGGAGTGCTCTTTCAGGCTTTCAGGAGAATGAATAATAATTTGAACTGCTGGTAAAAGGCTCGAGAAGGATAGAGAGAGAGAAAGATAGAGAGAGAGAGAGGGAGAAAGAGAGAGAGGGAGAAAGATAAAGAAAAAGAGAGAAAAATAGTTTGTTTACTGTAGTCGCAGATTTAAGATTTGAATAGTGTTGTGTAGAGTTGGTTCAAATTATTCTTCACTAAAATCATTTTCTGGAAATTTATTAAAATTCATTTGAAGATGCTAATAACGCATTCACGCGTTCACTGTGACACTGACGCGAGTTAAATATATCTAATTCATTAAGACAGCTTCATAGGCAATTAATTAATTAATTATTAACTGCTTCTTCATAGGCAATTAATAATTAATTATTAACTGCTTCTCATAGGCAATTAATTAATTTAATTATTAACTGCTTCTCATAGGCAATTAATATTAATTAATGCTTCATAGGCATTAACTGCTTCATCATTTTAATTAATTATTAACTGCTTTCATAGGCAATTAATTAATTAATTATTAACTGCCTTCTCATAGGCAATTAATTAATTAAATATTAACTGCTTCTCATAGGCAATTAATTAATTAATTATTAACTGCTTCTCATAGGCAATTAATTAATTAATTATTAACTGCTTCTCATAGGCAATTAATTAATTAATTATTAACTGCTTCTCATAGGCAATTAATTAATTAATTATTAACTGCTTCTCATAGGCAATTAATTAATTAATTATTAACTGCTTCTCATAGGCAATTAATTAATTAATTATTAACTGCTTCTCATAGGCAATTAATTAATTAATTATTAACTGCTTCTCATAGGCAATTAATTAATTAATTATTAACTGCTTCTCATAGGCAATTAATTAATTAATTATTAACTGCTTCTCATAGGCAATTAATTAATTAATTATTAACTGCTTCTCATAGGCAATTAATTAATTAATTATTAACTGCTTCTCATAGGCAATTAATTAATTAATTATTAACTGCTTCTCATAGGCAATTAATTAATTAATTATTAACTGCTTCTCATAGGCAATTAATTAGAGAAACGACTGCTAGGGCAAATTTCGTTTTGACTACCGAAGGAAATATCAGCGTCGAGAAATTCCAATAATTTTCTTCTATCTTGTGATCGAAATGGTTGACGCTTAGAGCCTTGAGTGGTTACTGTTGAGCAACTTGAACTCAGTAAAACTATCTATCTCTCGAGCTCTCGATCTCAGTGCCTAGGAAGAACTGGGTTTAATGGGTTACTGATAAAATAACATTCAGAAGCCGCTCAAACTAAGCCATCTTATTAACATCATTTCATACATCTTGTTATTAAATTATATCTTACGAGAAGCAGAAATTCGTTGCGGATTGCGAGTAATGTACTGATTATATGGACTTGATGATTAGAAATTCAACAGAAAAATTAAAGAAACAAAGAATAATAATAATAATAAATAAATAACGACAGCTTTCTAATGGCTGCTACTCAATGCTGAGCTTTTTTGAGGACAAACCTGAGAATTGAACTAACGATCTTTAGCTTAAATAGCAGCTGTGTGACACAGAATCTAAAGTTTTCTTACTGTCTATAAGCCCATTTCATGAGGCGTCAGGAAGCAAAAGATATTATGTATGAGAATGCTATTATTAGTACAGTTGTAAAGATTGATGCTATTGGATGAAGACTTGTCACGTGATGCCGACTGGCTCCACCTGAAATAAAATACACAAAGATACACAAAGTTTATACAGACTGTAATAGAGTTTTATTTTATCTCTCTTTAACTTTTTTAATAGTTAATTTTCTTAAAATCATTTCATTACTCTATTTATTTTTTGTCTTTAAGTGCATTTTCTTGGGTATTTATTTATTTACGAGTTGAGCTGGTTATTTGTAGTATAGTTTACTATTACTGTAGTAGAGAATTCAGCTACGCAGGTAACAAATGAACACATAGAATATAGAATATATATGTAGCTATCTATACATGTATATTTATCAGCTCGTCTCTACAATTTGGTATTATTGGAGATGGAGTATTTACCAAAGTAGGAGCGACTTTGATAGGATTCGTTGCTTTGTTCGTGGAATTTATAAGAGTTGTAAGAGATCATCGTCTCGCTGATACAGTCTTCATCTGGGGCCACCTCGGGACATTTCCCTGACCTGTCCATACCTACACACAATGAAATGTAATACAAAACAATGCAAAACTATGCAATAAAATACAGTACGGTACGGAACAGTACGGTATGATACGATATATTACAATATAATGCCACATAATACATTACAGTTTAATCAAATACCATACTATGTGAGAAGAGAGTCCATCAGACCACAAATATATATATATATATATATATATATATATATATATATATATATATATATATATATATACATGTATATATATATATATGCATGTATATATAGGCCCTATATATAATGTTATACATGCTATATGGGGTGTATATATATATATATATATATATATATATATAGAGAGAGAGAGAGAGAGAGAGAGAGAGAGAGAGTTCTATAGTGCTAGGCATATCATGTGGTAAAAGGACGTGGACAGAGAGAGAGAGAGAGAGAGAGAGAGAGAGAGAGAGAGAGAGAGAGAGAGAGAGAGAGAAAGAAAGACAGATAGACAGAGAGGAAAGACACAGAGAGAGAGAGAGAGACAGAGAGAAGTAGCCAGAGAGACGCACCATGAGGGTATAGAGGCATAAGTCCACAGGCTCTCGTCACATCCTGTATGTTTGACTCGTTGACCTCTATCTCAGAGAAGTCGAGTCCGTGAGGCAGCAACTGATTGTTGAGCAGCACAAAGTACTCCCTCCCTGCGCTCAGCATAGTAGTGGAGCAGTGACCAGGTATCTCTCCTACCATCAATCAATCAATCAATAAATCAATCAACTGATTGTTGAGCAGCACAAAGTACTCCCTCCCTGCGCTCAGCATAGTAGTGGAGCAGTGACCTGGTATCTCTCCTACCATCAATCAATCAATCAATCAGTTAATCAATAAGTCATTACCAGAAGGTTTTACTAGCTTAATTACCGACATACTTATGATCAATATCAACGATCACAGTGACTATTAATCAATATGATCTGCACCGCTCAGAAAGTATTTACAGGAACTTCAGTTGTATCATTTGCACAACTGCGCAGTTAAATTATTTCAGTAAAACTGAGAATAACGTAAACAAGAAAAAAAGAAAAATAAAAGAAAAATCTACAAGATAAACTAAGTGCTATTTACACTGAGACTGCGTTGAACAAATAGCCAATGAAGCAATGAGGAGTGGATGGAGAGAGAGAGTTATAGGGTAGCACAGTTTAAGCACTGCAACATTTTATTGACACAGGTTGGACGGCATTTGATGGCTGGAGCCAGTGGCGAAGTCAGTAAGCCACTCGACCGCGGATCAGTAGGTGCGGGTTCAAATCCTCGGCTCGCCCGTCACTGACATCGCTTTCGAGTGAGGAAACTGACGTTCACCTTACCAGCTTTACTGTAGCGCTGACACGCCGCCAGCTATAACTACATTGACGACATTTTCTCACGTCAACCTGGGAATGCTTAGTGGCGAGATGCCACTTTTAAATATCTCTCACCAAGCAACAACAACAGCATGAACAACAATTTGTATGTTGTCATCGACAATATTGAGCTCTATATGAAATCAGAGCCAACCCGACGAGTAAAAAACACAAAGACGGTGCAAAAACAAATTATTCAGAAAACCAGTCCGAAGACCAGGAATTAAACTTGTTATAGGAAATGAGGTTCACGTAATGAGCGAAGTAGCAAAAACATATTAGCAAGAATATATCACTTTTTATATCACTTTTTATATCACTTTTTATATCACTTTTTATATCACTTGTTATATCACTTTTTTAAATTCGTAATTATTGACTGGACACATGATGTCAAGATATTCTGTAACTTTTTTGTTATCACTAATAAACTTTTCTTATCATTATCTGTAGCCGTTAACAAATTTTTATTTCGCTAAACTACGGAAGAGCAAAAGAGGGTAAAAACCGCAAAATGTTTAAAATTAAGCCATACATCGCCACTGGCTGGAGCCAGTAGCTATGTCGATAAGATACACGACCACGGATCAGTATGTGCGGGGTTCAAATCCAGGGCTCTTCCGTCGCTGACATCATTTTCGAGTGAAGAAACTGACGTTAATATTAGCTTTACCAGTAGCTTTTAACTATTTAAAACCAGTCCTTTGGGGAATCTTTCAAATAGAGTGGCATATAGAACCACCGAACCCTCTTTAACCAAGCCACTCCAGCAGCAAGGGTCTATCAGTGGCAGGCAATTAATTGTTCATCAGACTGGAGGCGATTTGTACAGCCCCGAGTCAAACAAACCTGTATGTCGTTAATGTGCCGACAACAACAACAGTCCAGTGAAAACTGATTCAAGTTCATTAGAACTGTGTCAACATTAGTGTTCTACGTAGATACATGTCTCTCTCTCTCTCTTCCTCTCTCTGCAGTTATGTGTATGATGCTTTCTCTCTCTCTCTCTTTCCCCCTCTCTCTCTCTCTCTCTCTATTGTTCTTTGACTTTTAAATCAGCTTATGTACTGCAATACGTAATCCAATACGCTGTATAGAATGTAATGTGTAATACGTAATGTAATACGCAATCCTTAATGTAATAAGTAATACGTAGTGCAGTACATTAGCTTAGTTTCATCAATACTGGCTGGAGCCAGTGGCGAAGTCGGTAAGATACTCGACCGCGGATCAGTAGATGCGAGTTCAAATCCTGGGCTCGCCCGTCACTGACATCGCTTTCGAGTGAGGAAACTGACGTTAACCTTAGCTTTTTTAGCTTTTAATACTGCAAGTGCGCACGACAGAAAATGACGAGAAAATATTAAACCTCCGGCAGCTGTTATAAACACAACACTGACATAACATTCAGTCTGAATTCAACCAAACTGTAATAACTGTACAGCAATTTTATAGAGACAATTTATAACAATTTATGTGCTGAGCTAATACCATACCTAATTTATTTCCATTGCACAGATTTATGTACATTTAGATATTTATTGAAACCGATATATTCAGATCTGGGCAGCACACCCCAAATGGCTCTGCGGGTTATAATATCCTACACAACGCACTAGTAATAGCATCACTCAATCTGATCAATCTGATATTCTCATAATTTCATTGACCGCTTCCATTTACCTGTCACATAAATCTTGCAGTGATGGTTGCAATAATTGGCTGGCTGGAGCCAGTGGCGATGTCGGTAAGGCATTCGACCGCAGATCAGCATGTGCGGGGTTCAAATCCTGGGCTCACCCGTCACTGACATCGCTTTCGAGTGAGGAAACTGACGTAAACATTAGCTTTAGCTTTTTAAAAATAATTAAGAATTACGAACCCATACAAAACAAATGTGCTGCAACATCAGTTAAGAAGCATTTTCTATTGTACATTAAAATAAGTGGATCGTTTCATGGATTTGAATTTAGAAATATTTTATTTTCCGTAGGGAATCTTCAAGTTTTAGCCTGCTAATCATTTTCACTCTCTAAAAGATTCCGAGTGAATTAAATCTGATCATTTTGTTGTGCAGCTTCGTCTAAATCGGAATTTGGTTCGCACCGTTTATTGATATCCAGCTCATCACAGATGAGAGGTACAGTGAACGTATGAGAGGTACAGTGAACGGATGAGAGATACAGTGAACGGATGAGAGGTACAGTGAACGTATGAGAGGTACAGTAAACTGATGAGAAGTACAGTGAACGGATGAGAGGTATCGTGAACGAATAAGAGGTACAGTGAACGGATGAGAGGTACAGTGAACGGATGAGAGGTACAGTGAACGGATGAGGGGTACATTGAACTGATGAGAGGTACAGTGAACGAATAAGAGGTACAGTGAACGAATAAGAGGTACAGTGAAGGGACAAAGAAGAGGACCTCCCACCTGCCTGTGAGATGTTGAAGAACCGATGGACCCTAGGTCCCTTGAGCGTACAATAGACGTCCATCAGGGCCGTGTAGACCTGTCCAGGCTGGAAGTGAGGGTCGTCGTAGGTCCTCTGAATCCTGCCGTAAAGGACGATGGGAGCTCTGAGAATACGCTCCGTAGTGGTGGGCTTCTTATAGCCATAGGGCACTGAGCAGGCGTCGAGGAGTTTGAGCGAAATTAGGCTGAGTATAATCATGTAGACTGGAATAACGTTTGAGGTGGTTAGCCAGTGCCTTCGCATTGTTAGTTTAAAAAGCTGGTAAGCTAAGGTTAACGTCAGTTTCCTCACTCGAAAGCGATGTCAGTGACGGGCGAGCACAGGATTTGAACCCGCATCAACTGATCCGCGGTCGAGTATCTTACCGACTTCGCCACTGGCTCCAGCCAGATATAATAGTCAGATATTAACTCAGATTGTTAAGATATTAACGTGGTAAATAATTAGATGTTGAATGATCTGAAAGAAAATTAATATTATAATCAAAAGCGAAATAACACCCATTATAGTGAAATGATCAACTATGTCGATATCTATCAGTTTTAATACCACAGGTTAACACCGTTTGGCAATTTAGTCCATTTTCCATAGAACCAGTTCTCGGGGTATAAAGTCTCAGGGAAATCTCGTCAACATGTGAGAGCATCAGCGAATAATTTAACACATTTATCTAATTGCTACCGATTATCCTACAGCATACTACTCGATATTAATTATATAAACGATATTAATCGATATTATATAATCGATAATCGATATTATATAATCGATAATCGATATTATATAATCGATAATCGATATTATATAATCGATAATCGATATTATATAATCGATAATCGATATTATATAATCGATAATGGATATTATATAATTGATAATCGATATTATATAATCAATAATGGATATTATATAATCGATAATGGATATTATATAATCGATAATCGATATTAGTTATTACAGCATACTACTCGACACTAAAAGGCTGCATTGTAACCCAGTGAGCCTTCCAATAGTAAGGAAAGAATCAGACAACTATCTCAGAGAACTTATAAACAGTGCACCGCTTAGAATGCTTTCAGTGTTGCAGTAAAACCTGGTGTAACATTTTACTACTGCAGAACTGATTTGTACGAGGATGCGTTCACTAGCCTCAAGCCATTTTGTCTATTCGGTAGAACAAATTTGCTTAAAAACATACGTGAAACTTTCATTTCAGCGTGCGAAAGCAGATCTTCCGTTGCAGAGGTGTACTGCCATATGAAAGATTGCAGTGTTGACCTTTCACGAACTGCTTTGAACAGAAGTTGTAGGCTGGCACTCAGCCAAAGCTGCCAGTTTGAGTTTTTCCTAATGTCGGCGAATATGATTTTAATTTATCTGTCGGTAAATTTTATATAATATATGCTCGAAACTCATCTTTAACAAACGAGTGGGACTACAACGAGCTGGATAGTTCTATATATTTTCTCTAGTGTTCTGATAAATGGCAGGTCCAAGGTACATGTTCGTACTCACAGTCTGCTCTCATGCTCAACAAAGAGCACTCCATAGATCAACAAGTTAATCCATTTACACCCTGTCTTATCATTACCTTAAGTAGCCTACAGCTTGGGAAAAATATGATTTCTATTAATCAATGAATAAGAATTTAACGTCCGGTTCCTCACCATAAGGCAATATCAGGGACGTCTCAAGCAGACGCTGCATCAGCAGATGCCAAGCACCACACGATGACGACTGAGTTCACAAAGACCACAAGAGAAAGCGAGATCAAAAGTAAATATAAATTGGAAACAAATTGAAAGTTGAAAACTTATCTACGCTGGAAACGAAGTAGAATGTTAACTCTGACTAGTGAAGCGGTTGGGTTGAAATCTGAGAGAGGTAATTCGAGCCGAGAGTGATGTTATTATAGAATACATGAAATGTTTGGTTGAGCCGCAATAAAACATCGTAGGAAATATTAGACTTCGCCAAACACGCATCATTATCAGCAATATATCAGTCGATAGGACTGAAAGCAAAGCATCGCACTGCCGACTGGTCAACCATGTATATTATTAGCTGGAGCCAGTGGCGATGTCGGTAAGATACTCGGCCGAGGATCAGTATGTGCGGGGCTCAAATTCTGGGCTCGCCCGTCAGTGGCATCGCTTTCGAATGAGGAAACTGACGTTAACATTAGCTTTACCAGCTTTAGCAGTTGGGGGATTACTTGCTAAGGTTTAATGATCAGGGCTTGAACAGTTAGGATCCTAATTTTTAATTTTGTTAGAGGTTAGTGTTTAGTGGTTTAAAAGATTGAAGGTTGAGACATTTTCTATTACTTTGCTCAGACTGTAATGAAGCTATATATCAGCCTTCAGCAAGCTGTTGTGCTATACTATTGATATCCGTGGGCCGACACAATAGTTTATTGGGGTCAGGATGTAGCGCACTCGGTTAAGCTGGTAAATCTAAGGTTAACAACAGTTTCCTCACTCGAAAGCGATGTCAGTGACGGCCATGCCCAGGATTTGAACCCCGCATATACTTATCCGCGGTCGAGTGTCTCCGAAGAAAAATCCCGAGGGTGTTGGAAGGTTATTCTTAAAGCAAGCTGCGCCCGTCTGCAATTGATGCGCCAACAAAAGACAAGGATTATTAATAACCATGGAGAGGAAAAGGAGAAAATAACGAAAACTACAAACAGCAACTAAAGAGTGAAACTATGTAGCACATGCGGTATGTCATGTGCGTAACTATACCAACAAAAAAAGTTATAAGGAGTTGTTAAGTTTGGTTATTTGCATTTCCAATCGCAGTTGATCAATACTCACTTGATACTCAGGCTGCATCCAATTTAGAATCAACATTATCTAACACGAGTTATTCAAACTCTCCTACCTTACAATGAATATTTAACGTCCGTTTCATCACCCGAAGACAACGTCAGGGACGCAAACGGAGAATTCCTGATGATATTGTGTGAGAGATCTTATTTACCCCTCTCAGATTTCAACCAAACCGCTCCAATAATTATAATCTGAGTTCACATTCAACTTCATTTCCACCCGTATTTACATTTCCAATCGCTGGTGATCAATCCTCTGGTGCTATCCAACTTAGAATCAATACGTGTCAACTCGAGTTCGTTTAACTCTCCTACCTTACAATAAATATTTAACGTCCGTTTCCTTACCCGAAGGCAACGTCAGGGACGTAAAAGGGAAATTTTTGAAAAATGTATAACAATTAATAGTGATCTTAGATACGAGCGCTCGTAAAAATTACGGAGTTATTTAAAAACACACACATGTATATCTTCTGAAGGAGAGTGATCGTAATTGTAAATCTTCCACACATAACGGCCGAGAATGCGTGTAGCTGATGATGAAGCAGCACTGGTGGATCAGGAAGTGACTGGAGCATCTTTCAACAGCAGGATTCTTTACCAGGCAACGGAAATCATCTTATTTTTCCTGGATATTGACTGACACAGTTTCATAGATTCACATAGCGCCTTATTTCGTTGAATCATTATCGACATGTGAAAAGAATGTGTTAGTTTTTTAGTTTAATATAACGAATGTGATGCGTCTGCTTATTCTACCGTATACAAGTATTTGCTTCCTCTTAGAGGCTCTATGAGAAGTAAAGAGAAAATTGACGGTATATCAGAGAAACACCCACTCCATGTTCATTGGGATTCGCTGGAACGCATCGAAATATCGTTCCGGAAGTCAAGGAAAAGTTAAAATATCGTCCGGCATCTTAATGTATGATGTGGTTGTCTATTGGTAGGATTGATTTCCTTATTTAGGCTTTAATAGTTATATCAACTACTGTATGTTACTTAGCCTAGCTCTTCCTCTATTTTCGTTGAACAAAATTTACTACCAAACAAGTCTTTCTTAGTTTCGTAGTTTATTATCAATCCAATTATACTATAGACCAATCACGTAACTAAAACAAACAAACAAATACACAGAAATTAAAGTCAATTAAAATATTAAGCAAACACAAACATACATAATAAAATAGAGAGAGAGAGAGAGAGAGAGAGAGAGAGAGAGAGAGCGTGCCATTAGATATCTTTATGATGACATCAGCTAAGTGTCACGCAACAATACCAAAATATACATAAATTGGAGTTAATCTTTACGTATAAGTCTATGACACTCAATCTAAACGTATATAACTATATATATTCTTATAATGCATATTAACTGCATATCTTTGCAATATTTCCATTGAAACATATATAAATCAAATATTATGGAATTATCACGCTATTCTATCAATATCTCAAACGCATAAGAAATTATAAAGTCCATAAATCACTTAATCGACCATATTTCATGAACAAATCAATATCATTATAGTCTACAATGTTTTCTCTAATTAATAGAACATATTTCAGACTTACTGTAACAGTGGTTCAACTCGTGCATCTAGATATCTTTTGCAACTTTATTCTGCCATAACCCTCTTGATCAACACTAAACCGGAAGAAGAAATAGAACAAGATGCTACTAAACAAACTTTTTTCTTGCTTTATAATTAAATAAACTCCAGATATGTGGTTACCATATCTAACAATGTAGAAGTTTTGAAAGATCTGCACCATTTTTAATCCTTAACTTTTTTCCTCATATTCAGAACTGGATAATCTCGGTGTCTCAGCGGTAGCAGAGCTGATTCGGAAGCTATAGGCTTGTAGTACAATTCCCTACGATCGACCAGAGAAACATTAATTAATCAATTGACTTCTATAATAATTTAATTCATATGCATGTAATCAATTCAGTAACTAAATATAATTTAATTAAGTCTAATTCCCTCCAGTATTTGATTCACATCAGAAGTTCTATGAGAATTAAAGAGAGAATTGGTCTGTCATAGGCCGCTACCGTTGTGGCTAGACTAGACCACTGCAATATCTCTGAGGCCCAGTGATCAGTAGAGTGGACCTATAACGTGTGAGAATTTATTAATGGACTTTTAGTTCCTGACCAGTGTAAACAAATCCAGGTCAATCTAAACAGTTCACAGCTTTATCATCTCGTCTGTTCCATGTAATTACTCTACGGTGTAGTCTTCCTTCACTGCATCTTTATTCCGTTTTTCCATCGGATGATGATCCAGATGTTTTCAGTGTTTTGTCTCGACCATGGAAAAATAAATCGACCGTAAACTGCACGTGTCGTGTCTAAAGAAGCGAATAAGCACGAGCAGAGGAAGATAAGGGAAAGTCACCTCAGACGAATATATTCCTAAGTTATAGGCTACACTCAATAGTGAATTATAATGAGCCCTTTAGAAGCGGTTAACTAGTTGCTCTGTGGAGTGCTCCACATGAAGAGATAGCTGAACGTGAATAGGAATATGTACCTTAGACCTGCGAGAGAATAGTATTATAGTATTCACGTTCAGCTATCTCTTCATGTGGAGCACTCCACAGAGTAGATGGTTATTCCCTTCCAATAGGTTCTTTATAAGGTGCAATTTAATGTAGCGAATGTCTCAATAGCGCAATGGTAAGAGGTGTAGATAACGTCATGGAGTTTTAAATGACAGATCCAGAAGTGAATTGAACTCTCGTGGGTTCGAATCACAGCCGCGCTGATCTGAGAGTAAAATCTCGGACATTCACTGGACTGGTTACCCGAAAAATGGACAGAATTGCCTAACAGATTTAACATGTGGTATTAAAAGTGATGGATATCAATACAGTTCATCATTTCACTATAATATGTGATATTATATATATATATATATATATATATATATATATATATATATATATATATATATATACAATCTATCTTTACTCCTATCTATCTCACCTATCTATCTTTTCTCCTATCTAACCTTCCACTCCTATCTTTCATTGTTTATTGTGATCAGTTCATGATCTGCTCTTCGTGTTAAAATGCACTAGAGAAATTTCATTGAACATTCTTATCTATAGCAATAATAAACAATAGAAGGATTCGAGCATTCGGTCGATTCTTTATCAGAGAACTTCGCAACGTGTTTATAAAACGGTAGAATTTCACAAGTAGCCCACTGCAAGGTTTCGATCTTGTTCTTCCACATTCTTTCTACGAAGTTCTTACTTTTAACAACCAAAAGCCACGTTTAACGTCAGTTTCTAGCCTCACAAGCATGTCAGTGACGAGATATACCCAGGATTGAACCCAGAACCCACTGATTCGTCGTCTAGGCTACGTAACCGATATGCCACTGGCTCAGATGTACGGAAGAGCGTGCAGTGTTAACTCTACTTGTCACTGGTGACGGGAACACTTGCGAGCATATTAGAGAAGCAGACTAGGGCTGAACCTGAGAACTCGGGTCACTGGTAGATAGATCGTGTATGTGCGCTAGCTGCCTTGCAAGGTATTCCAAGTAAAAGTGCTTAGATTAATTAGTTAATAACTGTAGAACAAGAATGAAGAACAAGGCTCTTAAACTCTCTCCCCCCCTCTCTCTCTCACTCTCTCTCTCTCTCTGTCTCTCTTAGTGCATCGCCTACTGGCAGGTCCATGGTATAAAATGCCTCCACTCATCCATATCGTCCGATTTCCTCTTCATGTCCACATAGGAGTGGATCTTTGAATCATCCAACACTGAAACTTAATTAGTATCTGAAACTAAAACACTGCTAGTGATAAAAATAAAAATATCAGCGTGAACGCAAACAGTTATAGCTTTTATTTATCTCAATTGTTAAAGAACATGCTATTTGAGTACTAATAATAAATAACAATAATAAAACGATAGGATGTGGCACATTCTAAGAGGAAGGTCTATTAAAAGAGGTCTTAGAAGGCAGAATTAAAGGAAATAGAGGCAGAGGCAGGCCGAGATTAGGTATGTAAGATGATTTATAGATCCACTCGTATGCGGACATGAAGAGGAAAGCGGAAGACAGAGAAAAGTGGAGGCGTTATATACCATGGACCTGCCAGTAGGCAGTGCACTAAGAGAGAGAGAGAGAGTGAGAGAGAGAGAAAGAGTGCGAGTGCAGTCATAACAAACAAAAAAACTGAAGTTATTGCTCTTCGCACTTTGTGACAGACAGGCGCAGCTGCTACTCATTTCATTGACTCAAAGTTCCGCCATCATAAATAATTCCATCAAATTCTATTGCAGCAGACTTCGGACTTTCTTCAGCAACTGAAATGAAATAATTGTTAAAAACTCCAGTAGATTGAGTGCTAAAAGAAACAAATAAGCAAGAACTTAAGATTGTATTGTGTAAAGAAGATATTTAACTGTCACAATGGAATCAATAGCTGGAGCCAGTGGCGATGTCGGTGAGGTATTCGATCGCGGATCAGTCTGTGCGGGGTTCAAATCTTGGGCTCGCCCGTCACTGACATCCCTGTCGAGTGAGGAAACTGAAACATTAACATTAGCTTTTTTAAGCTTTTACCAATAAACATCGGGATGGCCTAGCTAATTGAGGTTCGGTTTCTGGAGAGGGGGGGGGGGGCACTGGATTCTATTGCAGACCTGACACCCTTGAATTATTTCAATGAATTAAACAGCAGAATATCGACTAGCAAACGATCTTTATAATTTAGAACTTTCCTTGTTTTGCATTTGAAGAACTTATTCACCGTTATATTTTTGCAGCCTTTTAGAGAAGACGAATCAGAGTGATAAAAATAGATCACAAGAAGTAAAAGCTGGTAAAGCTAAGGTTAACGTCAGTTTCCTCACTCGAAAGCGATGTCAGTGACAGGCGAGCCCAGGATTTGAACCCGCACCTACTGATCCGCGGTCGAGTAACTTACCGACTTCGCCACTGGCTCCAGCCAGTATTTCAGTTTTATTTATATGATTTTTATTATGTAACTAACTCCCTTTGAACTCTCGTTCTTGGTTTTGTAATTTGCACTGTTTGTTGACTTTCTCCAGGTAAACTTAATCATCATACAAATCTAGATCTTCTTTCAGGTTGAATTTAAAATTCTTAGCTAATATATATTTCTTTAAAAACTCTAGTAGCCAATAAATGCAGTCAACTGATTTTTATTAAAAACACAGAATCGATTTTATCACACTGCTAATGTATGCTATGATGTTACGAAAACACTATATAGAAATTAATCTAATGCAAAATTCTCATATAAACCTAATGCAAAATGATCAGTAAATCAATCAATATGTCAATAAATGAATTATTTTATACGAGACAATATGGTTGAAATCCCGAATACTTACGACATCTCAGAACGTTAAGTTAATTTACATTTGTATCGTAAAGTTGAGAATTATCGTGAGTATTATCTAGCTACTGTATATTGAGTTATAATCTGGCGGCATAAACTGAATATTGTAAGAAACTGGCAATTTGAAAGCAAGAATAAATAAAATACCACACTAGTATACTTACTCTGAATACACTAGTATACTGTACTGTATACTCAAGTATTCACCATGCATTAGTATATTTACTCTGAACACGCTAATACACTCTACTGTATACTCTCGTTTTTTCTATGTACAAGAATACGTTCTCGGCTTATACAGTATTAGCAAATGTTGTGCCTCAATATATTTACAAACAATTCAATTTGAGTGAAAATAGTAATAAATGAATAATCAATCAATCAATCAATGTTGATACTGTCAATAGTATTTGCAAGCTTCATCTGCTCAAAGATGACAATAAATGATATTTCTAAGCGTTAGGCTCTCAGTTAAAGATGATGATGTCAAGAAAGTATCCTTTAATAACGCGAATCAATACAAACCGGTCTCTATTTGTAAAAACGTAGAAATATGAGATCTAAACCGATGCCAGTCCAAACTTTAAATGTCCTATCTGGATTAATCTCCACTAATCTGGATTAGTCTGGATTAATATGGATTAATCATTGTGCTCATCCGTTGAATAGTTGTTGCCCAGGTCTTCCACAATTGGCTCCTGATTCAGTTGCTCTTCATTATGCTCTCTATCTTGCTCAAGATTCAGTTGCTCCTCATCCTGCTCTCTATCTTGCTCAAGATTCAGTTGCTCCTCATCCTGCTCTCTATCTTGCTCCTGATTCAGTTGCTCCTCATTTGGCTCTCTATCTTGCTCCCAATCGCAGTCTTCGTCTTGATCTTTACTTTGATCTTTGTCTTCCTCTTCATCAACCTCTAGATCAACCTCTTCTCGTGATATACTGGATATTAACTCGAAATCTTCTTCGATCTGTTCCGCCTCTGAAGGATCGCGATAGATCATGTACGACTGACCTGGTGTTGAACGCAGAGTCTCTGTGTCCAGGGCGGAAATCGCTGGATTCTGGGCCGCCGGTTCCGTGGCCGGATTGAGGAAGGCTTCGGCAGAGTCCGGCGCATTCTTGATTGCCTCATAGACCAGACTGAGCAAGTGAATGGCTCCACCTTCGTTGTTATTCTCGATAGTTCTGAGGAAGTCCGAGAAACTCGATCTTAAGATGACATCAAGCTCGTCAATCCATGAACCGGCTTCCGCGCATTTATCCAGAAGTTCCCCTAAATCTACTCCACTGTTCTCCAGCTGACGGTAGACGCTGATGAGCCAGTTCCTTGCGTTGTCTCTGCCGGTCGATGCTCTTTCTTTCAAGTCATTCACTACTCTAAGGAATTCCCTGTCATGCGCTGGCATCTCCTGAAACTCTTCTCCAGCTGCTGTCATCTGGCGAGTAACGTTGAGAAAGTCCTGACCATGTGGCGCGACCTGGTGATTAGATAGTAGAAGTGGAGTTGTGGTATAACGTATAGTATCGCACTCTTCTTCTCCGTATTCCAATTCTGTGACCTCTGGTTCCATTTGCATGGAAAGGTTTTTGATATCATCCGACGTGATATCAATTGCCACTGAAACTGTCACTGAGCAATCAGGGTTGTTTGCCATCAAACCGAGTTCCTGCATAAAATCCGGTTGAGATATAGCTGCTTCAAACTCCCTCATATCGCTTTCGGAAAAGATGTTATCGAAGTTAGCCCCAGGGCTGAGGTCGGTAATGTTGCCCAGTCTCATTCTGATGTGCTTCGACTTGCAGACTTTATAACCTGCCTGACCGCGGTCGTTCGTATTAGATTCCTCGTCAGCTTCGTCAGTAGTGGGTGAACTGTCGGCTGTAGATTGACTGTCATTAATGACTATGCTAAGTGTGGGTACGATGTTGGTGGAAGGTCTGGAGGCAGGGCTGAGGTCTATGGAAGAGCCGGAAGGGCCTCTCGGTGCACGGCGGGCGGGTGAGGGACTAACGCCGCTACGACTGGATCCCCTCGAGATGGATCGACTTCTGGATTGATCGTCGTTAGAACGTCGCGACTGGTGCCCCGAGGTCTGCTCAGACCTACCAGTCTTCTGAACTTTCTTCGCTGGAACGTCGTCTAGCAGTAAATCATCGAGATCAGGGAAGAATTCCAGAGCTTCCTCTCGCAACTTTTCCGCTTCAGTTTTCTTTCTCTTTCCGGCAGTCTTTGACTTCGATTCTCTCTTCTTGTTCCTGGTCTTTGCTCTGCTGGCGCTCTTGCTTGAGACCCTTGACTTGGCGGGTGTCTTAGAAGCGGTTCTGGACCGACTCTTTGTCCTACCGGATGATTTTGTATTCGCCTTTGCAGGTTTTGAAGCCTCCCTGGACTTTGATGCGGCTTTTGATCTACTTGATGCTCTTCCTCTAGATGCTGTCTGTCCACTTTTGTTCTTCTTAGAAGCCCGTGAGGAAGTCTTACTTCTTTGAGAGGCACGTGAAGTCGTGGTAGTCCTTTTCGTCGTTCTGGAGCGACTAGCACCATTGCCTGACCTAGAAGATCTTGAACGAGTTTTGCTCTTTGTGGACGCCTTTGAACGACTGCTGCTCTTCTTTGTGGATGCCTTTGAAAGACTCCTACTCCTCGAGGATGCTCCTGATCCAGACTTGCTGCTGCCTGAAGCTGCTGACCGGCTCCTACTTCTCGATTTAGCCTCGGACCAACTTCTCGATTTAGCCTCGGTCCTACTTCTCGATTTAACCTCGGACCTACTTCTCGATTTAGCCGCACTTTTACTGCGACCTGCCGCCCTTGATCTATTCTTAGGCGCAGATTTTGAGACACTCTTTGCCCTTGACGCTGCTTTCTTGGCAGGAGCCTTCTTGGCAGAAGTCGTTTTGGCGGGAGCTTTGGAGGCAGCTGCACTCTTAGTACGACCTGCCATGACCTCAACAAAGATTGAAGATGATGTAAGAAATTTGCTATAGGAATGACCCTATATCGCTCTTTAGAATGATCGAAGAGCTCACTGCAGCTTTTCAGTGATTATTTTTACTTTTGATTCGCACTTGACTTACACAGTCAACAAGCTGTACTAATAAGCAATAGTACTGTGTCTAAAAGTATGTCTCTCAGATTTTCGCTGTACTTTTAAATATCGACAAAACGCTCAGCCTAGTCTACTGAACTACGTGTAAAAGTTTTAGCTTAATAATCTTTCAAATTCTGATGATTGCTATGTCTCCACAGTTAACCAGAAATAAGCTAAATTTCTCCGTACCATTTAGATGCTAAGCGATTCAATTGAATATTATTTAAATCAATATAAACGACGTTATTTGGCAAAATATTCCCTCATGCATATTTCGCTGCAACGCGTAGCAACACAAAAACAAAATGCGCAACGTCATTAGCTGATGTGCGTTTGCAAAGATTTTGTGATTTTATTGATACTCAAGCATTCTGCGATTATTCTTGAAAAAGTACCATTTGACAGCATTGAGCCGTTTAGGGGAATGTAGTGGTTTTATTCAGTAAGTTTTCGTATCTTTAGATTGATAAAAATTGTATATACAAGTTTTCCATAATAAATTTGTAAATACATTAGAATGTACGAGAGAGCCAATTTATTTAAAAGGGTAAATCGTTTAGCCATATTTATTTAAGAAAGAAGTCTCAATTTATTATGCCTATATTTGCAAGTTGTTGTTTTACAGGTACGACAACTTATTCCTAGCAGTTTCTACCTACTTGCAGATCCATATATGACGTAATAACAGCAGCAGCAGCAGCAACAACAACAACAGGAACCATACCAGCAATTATAAACGTAGGGTACTTACTTCTGTCATCAATGACAACACCGAGTATGGTGTATGATGTATGCACGCCAGTAACGGTGTCTCTTAAAACCCCAAATCACTGATAAGATCCGAATAATAACTGTACACTGTACACGTGAAAATTGCTTAACATAAATGATAAGATACATTGAATTTTGAGATATATCAGAAATTCCAAAGGTGTAAATATATCCATAAAAATAACGAAACACAGAGGTTAAAGAAAATTTCCAATCCCGCCAGGCTTAGGTTAAACCATCCTGTACTTGTTGAATGGTATCGTGTTTGGCCATTTCCTAATTTGAAAATATTCAATTGTATGGCTACCAACGGTTTTACTGTAATTGGTAATTGAAATTTTTTGTATTTCAGACTCAAGTAGACTCTGCTATAGCTGCTAATTTTGGTATTACCAAACAGATCTATGGCTCTTTTATGGTAGCCTCTTTCGTATTGTTATTTGTTAATCTATCTACATGCACGTTCCTATTGTTTGTATATTCTGTGCTGTGATGAACCAATAAACTATACCAAAGAAAAAAGGTGGGATGGTGTTATGTACAGAGTTAGGACGTTGGATAAGGGATGATCTGGGAGTTTAGCACGCTGATGTAGCTGTTCAAGGTCTCCACTAACCATTCACAGCTCCTACAAGCTGTTGAGAGATATCTATGTGGTTAACACGAGCACAGACATCAACGTATCATCACCTCTTCCGCGTGTGTGAGCTTGTAGATCTAGCGTGCCTAGCGTCACCTTCTTCAGCAGAGAAACAAACGGTAAGTTTTCTTTTTAATAATCTAGTTGAACTGGGTATACTGTATATTATATATATATATACATGTATATATATATATATATATATATATATATATATATATATATATATATATATATATATATTCACTTGTAACTATTACTTAAATCTTCTGCATGATTTACTGAATTTACATTATCTTCTCGAATTTATCCCTGATGCGTCCGGGTTGATGAAAAATAGATCAATCGTGAACTCCTAAGTGTTGTAAAAGGCGACAAAGCACCAAGATCCAAACCAACGTTAGAAAAAGAATTTGCTTGGTAAGAGCATAGGCTCCTAAATTCGCTATAAATTTTTCTACACCGAACTGACAAGTTTATCCCGTCCTTAATTGACCTGGGATTTGGGAGAAGATGATGTTGATGATGATGATGATGATGACGATGATGATGATGATGATGTTGATGACATTTTCATCTCAATGTTCTATGTTGCTATGTTCAGGTGTAGTAAGACGAACTAAATATAAGTAAATTAGTGCATGATGACTTTCATCAGAGTATGCATGATGGTAAGATTGGTATGTAATGTCTGGATTTAGACAATACAATCATTGCAAAACTTCTAAATACTTGGCATTACTCTAATTATACTTTATTTGCTTCTTGTTTTACCGTTTAACTATTTATTGGAGACATATAATATTACCAGTGCTTGATGCTACTTATCTGTGAAATTATTGTTTTATTCTTCTGGTGATAAATCATTATTATGACTTTCTTATGAAGTTTATTAATAAAGAATTTTACAGAAATGAAAAGCTAGTGAATTCTGTCTGGCTTCATCAGTTGTTTTGTACTTTCAATGTTTGTTTCTATCAGATTGTTGTACTTTCCCTTTTCCGATTAAACCGAAAACACGAGTTGTTACAAGTCGTGACTTATCAGAACTATTGACAAATGTTTTGATGCCTCGTTAGTAACATTCCTAAAGAACTAAAGTAAGAACTGAACAAGCAGGCCCGGGAAATCTGACTATTAAGAAATGATGCAGAGAATGTTGCTCGTCAGAAATTGAAGGTGGTCTAACAAATTCAGTTCATTCCGCAAAATAATATAATGCACTGCATTTTTCTAACTGTATTTTGTGAAACGATTGAAGTATTTATTTAAACAAAAAATAATAAAAATAGAAATTAAAAATTGTAAAAGTAATAAATAGTAAAAATTACAAAAATAATATAAATAATAAATAGAAAAAATAAATAATAGCAATAATAAAAACATGTATCTGAGACTAAGAGCGTTAAAAATCTGAGCTCAGCTTCAGGTTAAGTTTCAGAGTGAGGACATGCTTCTAAACACAGGTGATTCGTTTACAGGTTGAACCAGCGACCTCTTGTCTATCAAGCGAGTGCTCTACTGTCAAAGCCATCAATCGATATATACTTATAACACTGCTATACCAGTATGCTTCAGTAGAATTACAGCATTGATTTCAATATTTCAAAAAAATATATAAAAATATATAAAAAAGTTTCTTCCTTAGGAATAGTGTGCAAACATTTCTAATATCCTGCACTGAGTAGTTGATTCATTGTGTAGTCTTCTATACTTGTAGTTACTAGGCTGATAAAGTCGTGTGATATGATGTGATTTGATCTGAGTTATTATCATACACAGAAATAAGATGAATGATGAGAACCGCAATGGAAAACCATCTCAGAGTGAATTTCTCCCTTCGTTTCGCTATGTAGAAGATTTCATTACAAAGCCTAAATGCTGTGGCATTTTATCTCTTTGAATGCTCGTTAGAAAATCACGTTTCCATAAATAAGAATTTACACCTGGGGTCTGCTATTTGACAGCGCTCAATAAAGACAGAACACATTTGTGAACTTATTTACTATATGTATTATTAACAACTCTAGAAAGAAATAAATTATGTACACAGAGTGGAACATGCGTGATCTGATCCTCATTGAGCTAATGTACTAAACCAGTTACAACAGATTAACGTAACCATATGTCATAACCACAGCATTAATTCAGTTTATCAATCAATCATTGTAACAAATACACTAAGAGTATTATCCACAACAACGTCGAGCACTGTGAAGCCGTAGCCAATCGAATGAGCAAAAACTAACGGTTCACTGAATAATATTAATCCAATATCGAGAAAGGAGTAGAATGATAAAGATTTTTGCAGGTAGAGCGAGAGGAACAATGCAAGCGTTATGAATCATCACCGGTTTATATTCTATTCTTTAATTTAATACAAAAAATCTCTCATGGGAAAAGTTTCTTCAATAGCAGTCAAAAATAGCAGTACAGTTATGTACTATGCAGTCAAATATCGCAGTACAGTTATGTACTAAGTAGTCAAATATCGCAGTACAGTTATGTACTAAGTAGTCAAATATCGCAGTACAGTTATGTATTATGCAGTCAAAAATAGCAGTACAGTTATGTACTAAGTAGTCAAATATCG
The DNA here is from genome assembly GCA_905160935.1 of Enchytraeus crypticus. Lineage (NCBI taxonomy): Eukaryota > Metazoa > Annelida > Clitellata > Enchytraeida > Enchytraeidae > Enchytraeus > Enchytraeus crypticus. Next base: position 784,650 of record CAJHZI010000444.1, on the reverse strand, counting down.
CAGTACAGTTATGTACTAAGTAGTCAAATATCGCAGTACAGTTATGTACTATGCAGTCAAAAATAGCAGTACAGTTATGTACTATGCGGTCAAATATCGCAGTCTAGGTATGCAGTCTAATATCGCTGATGTAGTATTTCATTTGGCTGACAAAGTCAGGAAGGAAATCGTGCGGTCAGCCTGAAATTAAACTCAACATCTGGAGTTTTTATGGTCCTTCAATAAAACAGAAAGGAATTTTCTAGTTTCTAACAAACAGTGTGTAGTCGACTTGTTCATGCGAAATTGAAGGAAGACTTAACTTGGATATTTTAAGTTTCTATGCTACTGCGTTGACTACACCTCTATTAGTAATCCAGTTACGTTCATAGTTAAACTATTTAGTTATACTTCAAATGCGTAAAATAAAGTTATTAAAAGAGGAATTTAAAATTGACGCAGCTATTAAAAGAGTTTTTTCGACATATGAATTAAAATCAGGTCTCCAGGTAAAATAATTATTTAAATTTAAGTTTACAGGTACTAATCACTTCATAAATTGTTTTCCATTAGCACCTGAAATATCAAAAGGCAATTTTTCCACTGCATTGAAATATTGCAGAATATAGGATACTTAGCAATCTACAAAGTACTGGTTAGATAGAGTGTCATATAAATTAGCTATTGAGAAATTCTAAAGATTCCCTCTCTAAAATATTATTAGCGTAGGAGCACTGTCATTCTCTTCACTGAATACTGCAGGTTCAAGGCTCAGATTCATAATCTCTCTAATAGAAATTGAGAGCATCATCGATCAATCAATTGATCTCACCACAACAACATTAAAGCTTTGCATTTTACCATTTCATTCCTGAGACGTCATCTCAAGACCGTCATCATAACATCTTCAGAATTGGTAGTCTCAATAGAGTCACGTGTTGTTCGGGTGCTTTATTCTCAACTTATCTCTTAATGACGGAATCCTTCTGAAGGAAGTACATTTAATAATAGTAACCTCAGTCAATTTCTATAGTGGTGACATGGCCGGTGTCCGGTCTTCGAGACCGCTTTACAGGTTCCTGGAAGGTTATTAATGAACCTTTCCATCGTTAATCATATCTTTGCTATTGATAGAACCAATTGCAGCAAGCTCCGACACAAGATTAACCTTCCATGGGCCCAAGGGGATATCCATCATTTCTTGACTGACCTGTGCTTTGAACCCAGGTTACTTTGATCCGGGGCGAACACTCTAACCGTTACGCCATATCCCCTCCCCAGTCATTTAGTCATTACCACCGGTAATAATACCTAGTCTACGCCCTATTTGTCGGAAGATATGTTTCACGCCTTCCTGCATGAGATCGAAGCACATTGCAAGGTAGGCCAGGCCTATAAACAGGTACAGGGCGCATAGGATTAACTTCGACGTGGCGCCGGGTTTTTCCAAATCCGTACCTGGAACATAATCCCCAAACCCGATGGTGGATAAAGTGACAAAACAGAAATAGGCGGCTTCCACTGTACCCCAACCTTCCCAAATCCCAAACAGGATCGCTCCGAGTCCTATATATCCGGCGATGAGCAGCATGGTGATAGGAATGGGAACCTTCACCTGCTCTATCACACTCATATCATATGTCAGATGCCGCAGATTCCGCCGCCAGTTGGGAATTACCCGTCTCTCTATGTGTTTTTCCTCACTGGGATTTTCCGGATCTCTTTCGATGGCAATTTCATAGTCGTCGTCGTCGGCGTCGACAGGGGGTGAGATAAGAACCCTGACGAAGGACGGCTTGCAGAAGACACAGCAGAGGACGGTGAGGAGGTTTCTGTAGAGGAACCTGAAGGCCATGGCCATGGCTCGGCCAATGTTAGTGATGGCAAGCAGGGTGAGCGGAATACCCACAAGGGCGTAGAGCATTGTGATCACTTTGCCCCAGTCTGTCTTAGGGGCAATGTGTCCGTAACCTGCACACACAAATATGTATTGTAGTGTAGACATTTTTACTAGTTTAGATATTAATTTAAATGTAATTATTATTTAGCTTGCTATTATTATTTAACTCTTCTTGTAAAGTAGTCTCGAAGACGGAGTTCGGCCATGGCACTGCTATAGAAGTTTTCGTAATTATTAATAATAATAATAATAATAATAATAGTAGTAGTAAAGGTTTAGCGTTAGTTTCTTCATGTAAGGATGATGTCAGTGACGCCCCTGTATATCACAAATTACTGATAACCGATTTAGATAATGTGATTTTTTAAATTATTTGTTGACTAGAAGGAAGATCTTAAACGGTGCCCGTCCGGTGATCAGATGGCGACAGCTACTATTCATCTATTTTGAGTAAAAGTGAAAATTAGCGTAAGATGTAGATTAACAAAGTGTGGACATAATAGATATGATAGAAATTTTAGTTACGGAGATTGTTTCCCTTTGCCTTTCCGTTAATATTCGCCGCTTATAATAATAATAATAAAAGTTTAACGTCTGTTTCCTCATACAAGGATGATGTCAGGGACGTCGTTTATGACGACATTTGTGCATCTTTATAGATAGCGGTTCTGTTGGTTATGGCTGAGTTGTTAGAACTTTCTCTACTAGTACGGAAGAACTGACGTGTTCTAATTCACACAGTACACAATTTCCTGACAATAGCATAGGGTGAGGATTTAGACTTGAACTTATCTCTTATCAAATGTTCAATTCAAAGAAAACGTTGCGCTTAACGTAAAATGTAAATTTTAAAAATAAATAATTCAAAATTATTATCGATTCCATGAGAAAATAATTAACATGGTTCAATACAGGATTCCCTCAAGAAATATTAAAGACACCGCAGATAAATTACGTGAAGTATCTCGGACAGGCTTTTCTTTGGAGAGCCGTACATTTGTTCTTTCTGGAAAACTGAATTCAATTTCACGAATTTGCACCCAATACTTAGAATTTTTCTGATTCACCGCTCCAAAACCAATGACGTAATTTTGACATTGGTTGTTACTTGTTGCGCATAAATCAATCAGATACTTGTATTGTTGAGCACACTCCTGGACTGATCTAGACAAATCTTCACAATTGGGTCAATACTCCTCACAGTGTTAACAACAACAACAGTTTAATGATCGTTTAATGGCAGAACCTCAGTTATCAGAGGTGGCTGCTACAACAACTGACCATGACCTGTCTGTCAATGCAGGAATCGATGTGCAAGCTGCTATACTACACATACTACTCTGTATAGGTAATATTATAGTGCATAACTGGTACCTTGCTTTTAAATTGTAGTAAAATGCTTCTACACTGGTAGTGCATTGCTAGTAATGAGCTATTGCCCAGCTAATGTTAGTGTTTTGTTAGTAAAAGCTAGTAAAGCTAATGTTAACATCAGTTTTCTCACTAGAAAGCGATGTCGGTGACGGGCGAGCCCAGGATTTGAACCCCGCACATACTGATCCGCGATAGAGTATCTTGCCGATGTCGCCACTGGCTCCAGCCAGTGCTAATGAAAAGCTACTGTACTGCTAATACTGTTAGTGCATTGCTATTAAATTGCTAATGAAAAGCTACCATACTGCTAGTGCACTGATAGTAAACAGCTGCATGTTGCTATTGCTCTCTAAGTTGTATGCTATTACTTTACTCTACTGAGCCCCGGATTTTCTGCACTAACAACCGATGCGGCAACTTATGACCTTGAGATGTTACCTTTATCGCATTCTCTCTCTCTCTCTCTCTCTCTCTCTCTCTCTCTCTCTCTTCTCCTTCTTCAGTGCACTTCCAAGTAGCAGGTTCAAGGTACATATTCATACTCAAAGTCTGTTTTCTCGCTCCATAAGAGCACTCCTTATTTCAAAAAGTTAATTCCTTCACAAAGTCTATGCCTTATCCATACCTTATGTAGCCTATAGCTTGGGAAAATTATTCCTTCTAAAGTGGTTTCCCGTCGCCTTCGTCAGGCTCTCGTATTAATGAGGTGGAGTAATACTAGGGAGAGTATTGAATGGCTATATGGAATAGGCTAAGCTTCGAACTAGTAACCTTTGAAATATGAAACACCTATGCTACCATTAAGCTTAGACCACCTCCATGGGCTAGATGTTATTCGATGCAGACACAAGTTGATTTCACAGATAAATAGAATACTTAATAGATAAATAGAAGAATAGAAATACAGATATTTAAAAGGATAGATAGGAAGATATTGAGAAGGATAGATCGGCAGATATTTTTAAGGATAGATAGGAAGGTATTTAGAAGCATATATAGACAGATATTTAAAGGGATACATAGGAGGATATTTAGAAGAATAGGCAGATATTTATAAGGATAGATATGCAGATATTTATAAGGATAGATATGCAGATATTTATAAGGATAGATATGCAGATATTTATAAGGATAGATAGGCAGATATTTAGGCAGGTCCTGACTTCATCCCTCAGTTCGCTAGGGCGCCAGGTCGTCTCATTTAGGCAGTTTTTAGTCGAGTTACTGAAGCGTCCGCACAGCTCGGACACACGGATTCGATTTTCTGCTATTAATTAACTGACTAAAAACCCGTGAGAAATTCTCCAACGCACAGGAGGTATAAAAATGTAAGCCTAAAAGTTCATAAGGTTAAACACCCATCGCGCTGAATGATCGTTCGTGATTTATTGTTTCCATATTGGTTCGTGTTCCAACATTTCAGTCGATTATTCATTTACCTGTTATGCAGTAAAAATCAATCTTAGATTGAATGAAAGTAAGTGCCAAGAAATTGAATATTACGAAGTCAATGAAAGAGAATAAATTGAGAATGAAAATCATCATCATCCTCCCTTGAATCTCAGTTAAACCATGGTCGGGATACAAATAGACTGTCTCAAATCCTCTCTGTCCTACACAACACCATCAGTCAATCCCCTATTTGAGGATGTTGTCAATCCCCTATTTGAGTCAATCCCCTATTTAAGTAAATCCCCTATTTGAGTCAATCCCCTATTTGAGGATGTCCATTCGTTTAAATATTTAACTTGAGCATAAATCGTGTATAATTATTATAATTGTCGTGGTTGTCACGTTGAAACACCCAACTGAAAAATGTATGTGTATAGACTAATTAATACTAAAACAATTTTTGTACCTTACTCTTTGAATGCTCGATCACTTATGCATAATTATTTCGGCTGGTAGTCTATGACCACAAAATTGTTTCACAGTTATCTCTACCGCAGTTTTTAAATATCGCTAGTTTTCTCAGATATTTAACTGTTATTTTTGCTTATATTTTTTACAACCTAAATTTTGCACAGTTTTCTACTATTTGTTTAGAATAGCACCAGTATTGAAGAGTTAATTTCACTGCTATTTTCCCATAGCAATCATCCGTCCATTAAGACATCACTCGCGGAATGTTTATAAGCTGAAAACTTGTTTTACGTCATGAAGATTTGTTTGAACTAATTACACTTGAAACACCTGTAGGAATAGAAGTGTAGTGATGTAGATCTAGGGTATTAAATGCTTCTGGAATGCACTTTATCTATGGGTCATTGACTTATGAACGTGAGGAGATCTCGATCAAATAAGGTCTGCGAGCTATGATTGGTACAATTATATCAATTCCACTAGAATGAAATGAATTTTTGAAGTCAAGGAATTTCAACTAGAAAAATCTAGTTTGAATTCCCAGGAAGATCTCTTTCGTTAGTGATTGGTTTTCGTTGTGACGAAGATTTTCAAAATCTGCTATCAAAACAGAAGAAGATGAAACTGAACGAAAAGGATCGATGAAATACAAGATGGGAAATATATTTGTAGCGTTCATAAATATATTTATAATGTTTCGATTTTATATAACAAATATATTTTTCACTACATCCTCGCGCATTTCTTGCTTATGATTTTACCTGAAGAGAAATAAACATGATTTAATTCAGTTCAATTCAAAGTCTTTCACATTAATGCAAGAACCTAAACTCTTCCTATCAAATGTAAGCGTTGTCATTATTTCAAGCGGTCAGGAGAGAAATATTCCATTTTCTGACTGATCTGAGATACCTTCGGGAAGTAGGAAGATTATCATCTGTAAGCGCTGCTTTTTTGTCATGGGACTGGTCAAAAAGAGATTATCGAATACTCTTTTATTATTAAGCATATCTTTAAATATCCAATTTTGAGCTACACGACAGTCACTTGTAGTTGACTCCTTATAGACGCTGGGCCAGTAATACATGCAGTGGGTCCGGTTTCCGGAGAATTTCTCACTATGCAGTATTTATAGTATAAGATGCACTAGTAACACACACACACACACACACACACACACACACACACACACACACACACACACACACATATATATATATATATATATATATATATATATATATATAAGCTGCATCATGAAAGTGTAGCTAACTGAAGAATTTCGAATTTTAATAACACAATTTTACAGGTTTGTAACTTATATCAACTTGAAAGACTAAAAAGGAAGTTAGATATGTAATGACAGCACTTAATCCCAAATTTGAAACCATTGTTATATTGTAGACTCAGAACCGACTTTACAGCAAATTCAACCTTAGGCCCATCCTCGCACACCCCACCCCCCAGCCACTCTACCCTCTTGATGCATCATTTCTTCAAGATATGGAAACACTTCTGCAGCAATTGTTGAACTCCACTATCTGCCGTACTACGAGTAAAGTCCAGGTCATTTGGGAATGAATGTAGATTGATCAATAGCCTTATCGGCCGTAGAAAACGACTAAAGTAGTTATAAAAATTAAAGAAAATCATACTGATATTTGGATAGGTCCTCAATAGTGTCCTGGAAACTGAAGATTGAACCAACCGTTAACTTTACGCGTCGTATAAGGAGGCGACTAAGTAAGAGCTGAGGAAGGCAACGGGAAGCCATCTTAAAAGCCACACTTTTCGAATCTATAGGCTATATAAGATACTAATAAGTGATATGGTATGGTCTTTTTGTGAAGAGATTAACTTGTTGATCTGTGGAGTGCTCTTATGGAGCGAGAAAGCAGACTCAAAGTATGAATATGTGCCTTGAATCTGTCACTTTGCAGAACATAATTTGTATTATGTTTATATTGAGTAATGTTTGGCTTATTATATTTTACTACAATTATAAAATACAATAACCTTTATTACACCAGCAGCTAAACCTTTGTACAACTTCCTGAGCGTTTTTTCAGAGCAATCCTTCCGGCTTTGTCTCTGAGATGATTAGCATATCTATAGTTATGGCAGTGCCTTGAATGGTGGCAGAAACAAATGCAAGCTAATTTTTATTCGTAAAATATTGTTTTCGTGGACTAGGAGGAAATATGCAATGTCATCTCAATGGCGATGATTTATAGAACGAACACATCCTTTCTCCATTCAGCAACGAACCTTTGTAAAAGTCTGGATAAATCTACGTTTAAAAATTTTAGCAAAATTTTATATTTTTATGTCACAAGAACTACAAAAACTATGAGTGGCCTGACCTTTGTTCAAAAATGAGTCAAAAGATTTCATCTCACCCCTTTATATTAGTGCACTGCCTACTGTCCTACTGGCAAGTCCATGGTATACAACGCCTCCACTCTTCTCTGTCTTCCGCTTTCCTCTTCATGTCCACATATGACTGGGTCTTTAAATCATAAAACATACGTAATCTCGGCCTGCCTCTGCCTCTTTTTCCTTCTACTATAACTTCTATGACCTATTTTAATAGACTTTCGGACTTTCCCCCCTTAGAAATCTTATAAGACCTTTAATTCACAGTCACTTCTCAAACACTAGAAGATTATTTATTGCTAGGCATTTGACACATGGAAATCTTGTATTTGAAACTATATGTGGCATATTAGGTTATTCTTATCATTAGATTAGGGTTAGAGTTAAGTTAGAGTTAAGGTTGTAATTGATTTGAGATTAGGTTGTGGTTATGTTAAGATTATGTTTAAGCTGCATAGGGTTATGTGAAGACCTAAGATATGGTATCATATACATATAGTAAGCTTATAATATTACAGCCTGGTAGGGCTTCCTTCCAAATTTACTCCTAAATAATTGCATAAGAACAGTTGCCAAAAACTTTTAGCATATAATAAAATGTCGGATAATATTCATTTGGTCACAGTTTTGTTGAGAGTACTGTCGATGTAAATTCTGTCTTAAATAGTAAAACACGTGTTGAGTCCAGACCACTGAAGAATAAATCTACCGTAAGCTGTGCGCGTCTAAGAGGCGACTGAGCAAGAACTAAGGGTGACAAAGTGTAGTCACCTTATAAACTATATATTTCAATTAATATTACTGCTAATATTAATATTATATTATAGTAGGGCTTATCCGCGGTACGATTAAGTCTAGAATTAGGATTGAATTAAGTCTAATCAATAAGAATTTAACGTCCGGTTCTTCGCCATAAGGCATTGCAAGGGACGTTAATATACAGTGAGTTCAGCTCAATGTCTTCAATGTATTTAACCAGATACAGCTGATGCGAATGTTTAGTTAATTCGATAGGTTGTGAGAATCGTGGGTATTCTAAATTCAAGCTGCACATATTTCAAAGTCACGAGTTTTTAGAGGTAGACTGAAGGATTGACGGATAATGACGTAGAAGATGAGAGTTAATGAATCGCTCGTGCACTCTGATACCAGTGCGTTGATTAGAGAACTGGTTAACACTCCGGTGCCGTCGATACAGTGTCTAGACAGAAAATATTTACTATTTCCTCACATTAACGTTTACTTAGCTTATTATTATTATTGAACTCTTTCTGCAAAGTAGTCTCGAAGATCGATTTCGGCCATGACACTGCTATATAAGTTTTTATTGTTAATAGTAATAATAATAATAATAATAATAATAATAAATTAAAATTTACTTATTATATATCACTTTGAAGTTTGGCCCAACAAATGTTAATGTTAACTATTAAAATATATTTTAACAATGTTTAATATTTTCACACTTTTTCTAAAAGAATCATCTCCGTTCAAATAAGTTTCTTATGTTGAGACAAAGAGCTGGTTCATTGAAAATAATTACGATTTAAATTTTGTTTTTTTTCACTCAAAAGTACTGTAAGTTTCTTTAAACTTGCATGTATATGCAACGTTTAGCAACCAATTCACTCGTCTACAGACGTCTAAACTTCTATACTGTACTCGCTAAGAGAGAAATTCTGGACACGTCAAGATTTCTATTGTTTTCTACAATAGTGTCTCTCAAAAAAGCACATGTTCACTTCTGAACGTGCTAATTCTAAAATAAATTGAAAATTCAACAGTACTAACTCTAAAAATGACGTAGAAAATAGACACTCTGATTTAACGGATGGATTGGCACTGAACTACTCTGTAGCGTGACTTATGGTTCGCCGGTTATTTATTAATCTGATAAACAGGCGAGTGGGAGGAGTTATTGTTACTAGTTCTTTGTGTTCAGAGAAACTGATGCAGAGATTAGTGTTGCTATAGGTGCTGCGTGAGATAGAGATCTGATATGATATTGAAGTATTTGATAAATATACTCACAATTTCACAGAACAGTGTGAAATGAGGTTTGTGAGTAAGAACTTGCACATTTGACTTTAAAATACCAAAATACAAGACAGAGAGAGAGAGAGAGAGCGCGAGAAAGAGCAATAATGCTTAGTTCTTATTTAGTTCTTGACTTATGACAATCTTACAACAAAAGCTAAAGCTACTACCAAATGCCATCATATTTCACATGTAATACATCTTCCAATACTAGGTTTAATATATTAATAAACTTTCAATCATAAACATGAGAAAAAACCAAATTAAACTACAATTTTATGTTAAATAGCATGTCAGTGACGAGGAGAGCACTTGATTTGAATCCTGCACCTACTGATCCACTGTAGAACAGCTTGCCAACAAGCCACTGGCTCAGCTCAAACATTGCAGAGACAGCATAGACCATGGCGTAATATAGGAGTGCTTAGAAGCTTCATGAAGCTTTAAATGACAGACCCTGAGGTGAATTGAACCCTCTTGGGTTCGAATCCCAGCCGTGCTGATCTGAGAGTAAAATCTCGGATATTCACTGGACTGGCTACACGGAAAATGGACAAAATTGTCTAACGGATTTAACATGTGATATTAAAAGTGATAGATATCAACGTAGTTGATCGTTTCACTATAATGTGTGTTATTGTTATTATTATTATTATTATTATTATTATTATTATTATTATTAGAATGAAAATCGATTCAGTTTTATTAAATACCTAAAAGTACGGTATATATGCTCTAATTTCGGTAACAAGCAAATAGTGGTAACTGATGACGTGGGGTTGATTTAAAGTTGATTAAATACTGAGCAGGAATCAAGAAGTGCTCTAGACAATCCATCATCGTTTTAGAGATACCCATCAGTGTGCTAGACGTTCTATCATCTTACTTCATCCGTCTCTCTATCTCTCTCTCTCTCTCTCTCTCTCTCTCTCTCTGTCTCTCTCTCTTACGCACGCACAATATTACTTCCTTATAGTTCTCTTATTTCTCTTTCGAATTATTTAATAGCTCTACCACTCTCTCATACATCAGAGTTCTTTAATTGTTTCTTCTCTCCTCTTATATTTCTTAAATAAAAGTTACCTAACTCTTTGCAATCTCTCTCTCTCTCTTTCTATTTAATGAATCTTGAAAACTGCTTAATCATATCTTTAAAATCTCTTTTTCCTGCAAGATTATGTTACTGTATACAGTACATGTACATGCTAATTGCAGGCTAAAAATAGTTTTACCCGTTGCTTGGCAATGCACGTGCCTACACAAAGCGCCTAGGTTCCAGAAATTGCTACAACAATTTAAACGAATGGAAAAGTCTCAACTAGGTGATTGACTGATGCTCTGATATAGGACAGAGAGGATTTGAGACAGTCTATTCTAATCCCGACCCTAGTGAAACTGGGATTCAAGGAAAGGTGATGATGATACTTGGTAATGCACCTATGAGTTAAATCAGTTGTGATCAGAGAAGCGACTCAAGTCGTATCGCGCTGAAGTGATACCTTACCGGGATTGAAACATCTTTCATTCGCCTCAACTCTTAACACTTTAGCACAATATCCGTTACTCTGATCTTCCCATGAACTCCAGGGTTATCACAGTAACAGATGTTTAAATCTTGCTATTAGAGAGATTGCTTTTAAACATATCCCAGATCTTTCGAATTCTCTATTGCTTAGCTCACCTTTAATTTGTAAATTTCATTAAATATTTAAATAATAGCAGAATAATTCACTTTGCTTTTTCATTATCTTAGTTCATTTTTAATTTCTAATTACTTATTAGAGTAGTTTAATTCCAGCATTTAGTGCTTGACTTGATTGCTAATATCAAATGAAGGCGTCTTTATACCTAAGCGCAAATATAAGATAAATCCACATCGAGTCGGTCCCTAGTCCGCACAAATATAACCGATAGGCGGGGTCGAAATCCTTCAAAATGTAAATCACAGTAAAAATTAAATCAAAATTCGTCAAATTCACTCTAGACAAGTATCGTAATTATCATCTCCATTAAATCTAAGTATTACAAGGGCCGGGATACGAATAGACTGCCTCAAATCCTGTCTGTCCTACATCACTTCATCAGTCAATCCCCTATTTGAGATTTTCCATTCGTTTAAATTTTTGTAGCAATTTCTGGAGCCAAAGCGCTAACCAATCGAATGCACATTCTGACGTTGGTATGGATCTTAGTGCTGTAGTCGCCTTCTACGACATGTGCAGTCACCGGTTGGTTAATTCTTCCAACAATCCGGACACAACACGGGGTACACTTTAGACAAGTACGACAAGTAAATAATAATAATTTACTGATAATTTATATTTCATTGATAATTTATTGAGGAGATTTAGAACTCATTACTGTAGTTAATTTATAGATTTAAAAAATAAAATGTACTTTATACCGACTGACATAGAAGCAATAAAGAGCAATAAATTTATAATAAATCATTAGTCTGATATACTGTGGGAATGGAAACATTTAAATATCTCGCTCCATGCAGAGTGTAGTAGACAGGCGTTTGGTTGTAGGGCATTGACGTGAATGTCAGAGATTTCGTTAAAATCCATATTATGATATATATTACGATATTCAATTACGTGCACATAAGTCCCGATGTCAACGGTTCAAATCTGCAGAGATCCGAGGTCAGGCCACTGTGGAGTGAGTCTCACATGTGGGGTGATATTCCAAATATTTGAAATTTAGAAAAATACACTAAATAGAAATTCTATATAAATTGATTATTTTATTCGATGTAGCAATGGATTAAAGGGTTATTAAATGATGGATTTAAGGATTGTTAAATGATGGATTTAAGGATTGTTAAATGATGGATTTAAGGATTGTTAAATGATGGATTTAAGGATTGTTAAATGATGGATTTAAGGATTGTTAAATGATGGATTTAAGGATTGTTAAATGATGGATTTAAGGATTGTTAAATGATGGATTTAAGGTATAAGCATAGATTCCTATACAATTCTGATCTGGTCCCACAGCGTGAGTAAGGCCTTCTTATTTTAGAAAATTGTGATTTAACTGGTATTTTTTAGAGTTAGGATAGGGCTTTAAGGATAGGGGCTCAATGGTGGGGTTTTAAGCATAGGGCTCAATGGTGGGGTTTTAAGCATAGGGCTTAATGGTGGGGTTTTAAGCATAGGGGCTCAATGGTGGGGTTTTAAGGGCAGGGTTTTAAGCCACTGGATGGAGCTAGATGTCGATAGATACTCGACCGCAGATCAGTATGTTCGGAGTTCAAATCCTGGGCTCGCCCGTCACTGAAATCGCCTTCGAGTTAGGAAACTGACTTTAACACTAGCTTTTTAGCTTTTTATTGTTATCGCGCTGTACACAAAACACTGTTGATGAAGAAAACACTGAAGCATTATGAAATCAGTCAGTGAATCTAAGAACGTTACTTTTATCCAATAGTAAATGAATAAATCTTCTAGTAAAGCATTTCATCGACTTTATGCGGCCCATCATCGCGTGGAAATGCTGAGAGTAAAAAACGAATGACTTGGCCAAGACAATGAGCTAACCATTCCATCAATGCCTTTAATTTCATGCAAAACATACACACATGTTTACATCTTTCTTGAATTCTGTTGTACTCGCTTTACGCCAACTTCGCTTTCAAATAATTCCATCCTATTTCTGACCTAATTTTGACCTGATTTCTGACCTGATTTCCTGAGATTATCTACTGAAAGAAGGAAAATCTATCTCAGAGTCTGTTTAGATATTTTCTTCATTTGATGATTTTCTCGGTCACGTCACTGACGGACATTTTGATTTGTGTTTTTAACTTTACATTTCCTATTTATAAAATTTTCTACTTTTATTATTTCGGTAGAGCTTTTTGTTAATATTCTCCATTACAATTTTTGGTCAATTTTCAGTCAATTTTTGGTCCATTTTTAGTTGATTTTTAGTCTATTTTGGTCTAATTTTAGTCTATATTTAGTTGATTTTTAGTCTATTTTGGTCTATATTTGATCTAATTTTAGTCTATTTTTAGTCTCAACCCAACGTCCGACCTGGAGTGTAACACGATTTCAATTGTTGCTGTTCACTCATTCATTCCACAGAACGGGGCTTCCTTTAATTCTGATTAAGAAAATTGAATGTTAAGAAACGAATATTTGTAGCACTTATGAGCACAACTAGCAGTATCTTATGAGCTTAATTTTCACGATCGAGCTATGAGTCGAACCCACAATCTCTTCCTTGTTGCACGAATATGCTACCAAGTATTAATTTATTCAAAAGCGAAAAATTGCAAATAAAAAGTTTCTGAACTGAAATCAGGATGAGTTTATCAGATGAAAATGAAAATAAACGACATAAACAAAACCTGTTTATATAAAGACAAACAGTATCTCGCTCCTCACATCATCTGACACATTTAACCCTTCACCAGAGCAATGGTCCTAAATATCATAATAAACGACTATTTCTATACATTCTGGAGAGCAGAGCATGGAACATGACTAAGTAAGTTCGAGGAAGTTTTGAACACGCACCCGTTATCTCTTATCTGCTCTATCTGGTTGTCCAGACAGCAATTACATGAGGCTAAGTGATTGCGTCATATCGTTCAATTGTTTCCAGCATAAACAGTTCTATCGGCTCCCTGGAACAAGGCCTTGCGACTGGAAACAATTCACCTCAAGTAATAAAATACTTGATATTCAAATATAATAACAAATATAGAAGTTATAGTAATCTCTTCAGTTGATAAAGGTATTAAGAAATAGGAAGAAGAGATGGATAGGACAAGTTCTAAGGGGGAAGGTCTATTAAAAGAGGTCACAGAAGGTAGAATGGATGAAAAAAGAGGCAGAGGCAGGCCGAGGTTAGGTATGTTAGATGATTTAAAGACCCATTCGTAAGTGGAAATGAAGAGGAAAGCCGAAGTCAGAGAAGAGTGGAAGCGTTATATACCGTGGACCTGCCAGTAGGCAGTGCACTAAAAGAGAGAGATTAGTCTCTTCATCGCAAGTATGCACTAAAAGAGAGTACCTGATGTCATCTGTAGATGAGGATACTGGATTTGAAATTTCAAAATCTACATTCGATGAGCTCTAAAGTCTAATGGTATCGCGTCCTCTATGCTTCTCTTTGGCTGGAGCCAGTGACGATGTCGGTAAGATATTCGACCGCGCATCAATAATTCAAATCCTGGGCTCGCCCGTCACTGACATCGCTTTCGATTGAGGAAACTCACGTTAACGTTAGCTTTTTAGCTTTAGCTTTTACCACGTCTCTATCAATAATCTAAAACTTGCTGATCAGGTATCTTAATCTGTGGACGGTTAACATCTGCTTCTTAACAAAACGTGTAGCTAAATGTGGAGAAACTGATAGATTTATGTTGAGAAAACTCTCATGGGAAAATTAAAATTCACTACATCTGTAGATAACTATTAAGCTACAACATGCAGTGGAGAAAATGCACAGAATTATGAGGAGAAAAGTTATGTCTAGTAAATGTAGAGAAACCTTACAGTCTAGTGACTCAAGCCTTTTACCAGGAAAACCATATTCATGATCCCTGCTTCACTCTTTCACTGGGACGTTACGCTGATAACTAAAACTTTGCATAGTATTATAAAACAGCTTCAGTTCTGCTCTAACATCCATCGCCAGTCATTAGCAATACCTTACTCCGTACTGTACAATAAGGATGGCAGATGAATTATAAACATATTTCTCGTAAATTCTCTGAATCTGTCCCTGGGTCTTTAGGAGTTCATTTCCAATTGTACATGTCTATACATGTATAATATATATATATATATATATATATATATATATACAGTATATATATATATATATATATATGTGCATACACATGTATATACTTATATATACTGTATATACTATATATATATTTATGCTTGTGTAGGCCTATATATTGCATATATACATGTATGAAGTGTACATGCATATATATATATATATATATATATATATATATATATATACATGTACACTATATATACATAAATATATACTATATATATATATATATATATATGTATATTAAAATATATACCTATATATATATATACATGTGTGCATACACATGTATATACTTATATATATTGTATATACTATATATACATTTATGCTTGTGTAGGCCTATATATTGCATATATACATGTATGAAGTGTACATGCATATATATATACATATATATATATATATATATATATATATATACTTGTACACTATATATACATAAATATATACTATATATATATGTATATTAAAATATATACCTATATATATATATATATATATATATATATATATCTGCATATAGGCCTATATCTATACCTTATATATTAAATATTATAGTTATATATTATCATTACATTATATATTATGTAGGTCTATATACATATTATATACAGGTATATATATATATATACAGTATATATATATATATATATATATATACACTCCAAGGGTCAGCATGGTATCGTCAACAGTTCTCATCATATAGCAAATCTTAGCGACACATTAATCTTTTCTGGAGCAATCCACATCAACAATCCAATCCCATCCATCAGATTTTTTTCTATAACTATTTTCCTGTTACCGCCTCTCCCAATATCTGTGGTTCGTCAAATAAAACAAATTCATTAAAATGTCAGTTTGCTTGTCACGAAATTGTTTGCTGTAGTAACGAAGTTGAAACACAAACTGATGTTGTGCGTTTAAACGTTTCAGTCGTTTAAAGAAATAAATCTATTGCCAAGAAATTTAAGACAGTTATTTTATTTTCGGTAATGTGGAACATATCCAATAATTATTAATTAGCATTTATCATCGATATTTAATTAATGTAGATATTCATAAGTTTTTTGAAGAAATTTATACTTTTTATCGTTGGATACAGTGTCATTCATGAAATTAGTTTTACCATATATTTCTTATGTATTAGCTAATACTTGAAAATAACCGAACAATACGCCTCTAGTTTAATAATGACTATTCTTAATTTATATTAAATTGAGTGGCAATATGTTTATACTATAGCATATCAGTTTTTCAAACAAATGTTAAAAGAATTTAGATGACAGTTGGATAAAAGTTTGGTTTTCTCTCTCTCTCTCTCTCTCTCTATCTATCTTTCTCTCTCTCACTCATTCTTTCACTCTCTCTTTCTTTCTCTTTCACTCACTCTTTATCTCTTTATCTCTCTCTCTCTCTCTCTCTCTTTCTCTCTCTCTTACTCACAACGCATGTTTATCTATATATCTCTCATCTCTAGCTCCATAAAAATCTCAATCAAATCCAGACATATAAGAATTGTTTAGCACAGAATTCCAACAACCTATGTTTACTATTTAATATTATTGTTGGTAGCGGCAAGCTTCTCGTCAGATTATTTACAGATTTCGCGTGAAGCTATTGTTATATGAGAGAGGAATGAGGAGCGGTACAGAGTCATGGGATGAATGGAATCATAGCCTAAACAGAACTTTGAAGAACCCTAACTTCCTCGTCATGGACTGAGAGCATAGCAAATTGGTGCTCTTTTCAAATCATCATCATCATCATCATCTTCATCATCATCCCTTGAATGATGAATCCCAGTTTAACTAGGGTCGGGATACGAACAGACTGTCTCAAACTCTCTCTGTCCTACATCATATCATCAGTCAATCCCTATTTGAGACTTTATTTCTCGTTTCAAATGAAGGGCTTAAATTAATATCAACTAATGCAATGAGATAAATACTGTCCTCACACTACATTTCGTTATATATTCATGTAATTCCTTCAATGTTCTTGTAAGTATCCAATTTATATAATCATGTTGTAATTCTTTCAATGTTCTGGTAAATATCACATTTACGTAATCATGTTGTAATTCTTTCAATGTTCTGGTAAATATCACATTTACGTAATCATGTTGTAATTCTTTCAATGTTCTGGTAAATATCACATTTACGTAATCATGTTGTAATTCTTTCAATGTTCTGGTATCAATCACATTCATGTAATCATATTACACTTTCAGTGTCGTAGTATGTGTTTTGCGATTTAAATTCTAATTCTTGAATACAAAAGATAACTTTATAAAATGTAGCTTAAATATAGCCATACAATACACTGTTGGGATTGATAAGGTTACTGGAGAAAGCCCCTAGAATATATCCCCTCTATTCTCATTTCAATCAGTCATTATCGATCCATAACTCTTATAATTCCTTCTTTACGAGCGATAGCCAGCCTCCTTCAACAGTTGCCTTCTTCTAAAGCTTTTATTCACGTCATTATAAATCGCCATTGATAAAATTTTCCTCGGTCTGGTCTTTTAAAATAATTTCTACTCAACGAGTGTTCTTGAATCGTTGACCCTACATGTTTCACTTGTCTAGAATGTTCGGTGCATTTCTACACGACAGAACTTTGCCACTATACGTCTAACACCGTACAGAACTCTTGCGAACGACGCTATATGTACTAACATGTCAATGATGGCGACGTGTTTTAAGTCACATTTAATGGCAGATTACCGTGTCAAAATAAATAATAGCATATAAATAAAGGCATTTCGTTCAATTTCAGTTGTTAATGGTAGAACGTGCCAAATCGGTTGACGGAGAATAGCGAGTGCGCGGAGTCTAGACTATTTAGAAAGTTTTATATACATGTAGTAGTCTTAAGTACTCCGCTGTCAAAGAAACGACAAGAACTATTGAGATATAGAAAATACTGCTTAGATATACTAGTGTATATATATATATATATATATATATATATATATATAAACGTGTATATATATATATACACGTATATATACTAGTATATTGTACTAAGATCATAAAAATAGAGAATCAGAATTTTCAATTGAACCTTGATAGCACTCATACGTAAAATAACCCTTGACTGTTAATGAGGTACAGAGAGGTACAGAGAGGTGCAGAGAGGTACAGAGACCATAAACATATAGCCTAAATCTACGGTGTATCATTACATAATTATATAATATTTCTTCTCTTCATCTTCAGTGCACTACCAAATGGCAGGTTCAACGTACATATTCATACTCAAAGTCTGTTTTCTCGCTCCATAAGAGCACTCCTTAGATCAACAAGCTAATCACTTCACAAAGTCTATGCCTTATCTATACCTTATGTAGCCTATAGCTTGGGAAAAGTATGGCTTCTGAGGTGGTTTCCCGTTGTCTTCCTCAATATTTATTATTATTATTTAAATATTTGATATTATCCTCTTACCTATGGTAGTAACGACTGTGATGGAATATAGCAGGGCCCCTGCAAACCCCCACTGTAGCTGATACTCCCCCCTATCCAGGGCTGCGGCCTGCTCCCTCTCCGTCACGTACTTGCCGTCCCACCCCGCGTGCTTCGTGGCGTGGAAGACCTCCCTGGCGTAGTCGCCCATGATGGCCGTGGCGTTGATGCTCCACTGGAGAGGATGGAGGACGTTAAGGGACTCAGTGAGGTTCCAGAGTTCTTCCACCCGGTGTCGTAGAGCCGCCTGCACCTGCGAATTGGTCGTTTGCTGGTGGGAAATAAATAAATTCTTACAAATAATATTCAAAAAATTAATTATTTAAATAAATTTTAAATAATTAATTATTATTGTTTTATATAATAATAATCCACCCCGTGTTGTGCTCGGGTGTGGTTTGACCACTGCAGAATAAGGCAACCGCAAACAATCTGCTGCGTGTAAGTAAGAAGCGACTAAAGGCAGGAGCTGAGGATGGCAAAAGGGACCTACCTCACCATGAAATATTTTCCCCAGGATTAAATGGTAGTTAATCCACCTAACTGAGGAAGGCAACGGGAGACCACCTCAGAAGCCATACTTTTTCCAAGCTGTAGGCTACATAAGGTATGGATAAGGCATAGACTTTGTGAAGGTATTAACTTGTTGATCTAAGGAGTGCTCTTATGGAGCGAGAAAACAGACTTTGAGTATGAATATGTACCTTGAACCTGCCACTTCGTAGTGCACTGAAGAAGAAGAAGATTAGGCAAATTTAATATAGTCATTTAAATTTAGAATTTAAATTTAATTACATTTAATAATAATATATTCGTTTATTTTCGTTCAATCTGACAACCGCAGAAAGTTACAGCACAGAAATTCCAACAGACACAGCATAACAAATTACAGATATAGCATAAACAGGTAGGTCTAATAGACTAGATATATTTAGTCAACCAAGTTTAATAAGAGTGTAGTTTTAAATGTTTAAATCTTGTAAGTTTTAAATTTAAATGTTATTTGAAGTCATTTACAACCTCGTGTGGAGCCTCGAGTTGTTTGAAGATGATTCCTCCAAGAATCGTATAGAGCACCATGACCACTGTCGTTCCTATGGTCGAGAACACAAAAGCCGTGAAGTTCTTGCAAAACAGAGAAACCTTCTCTTTGGCCGACAACTTCCTAATGTCAGTGATTTTTGCATTTATCCTATTCTTTACAGAATGTTCTTCTTTTGTCGTATTTTCGGTATTTTTACAGTTTTCAGTATCATTTTGTTTGGAATCGTTTTTTGTAGTATGATTTATTCCTTCGTTTTCCTCTTCAGGAGGCTGTTTAGTATTTCGACACATCTTAAAACAATCGAACCGTCTTTGCTCGTCTGGGTAAGCCGTGAAATTGGCTTCTAAGTCTTCCGCTTTGTTCATCGGCCGAAGTTCATGTCCGTTGACTTTCTCGGACTTCATCGCTCTCTTATCTAGTATATATGCTCCATATCAATTGATTACAGCAAATAGGCCTATTATGTTCAATTTATTAGATTTAATATTCTATTAATCTTTCATCAGATGATATCCCTATATGTGTGTAATAGGAATTAATTTGTTGTGCTCACTGATATACTGTGGTTCGGGGTTTTGAGCTGTTTTCTGCACTTTAATAATGTCTGAACTGAAGCATAATCTTTCTATTTATTCGCTCTATTAAAAAATGTTAAAAAATATGATAAAAACGACTGATTGATTGACGATAGGTTGCATGGATTGACTAATTAACAGTTTTGTTAAACAATAGATTTGTTGAGCTGAGAGGGTGGCTTGTAGGTAAGTTAAACAACGATGAATCAGTAGGTGCAAGGTTCCAATCCCGTTATCTCCCTGTTGCTGAAGCTTTCTAAACAGGAATTTGATGTTAAAATTAGCTGAGATATGAGTGCATGATTCAGTAAAGAGATAGGAAATTATCTCGATATTTTCATCCCAACAATGACATAAAAAATATGAATTTTGATTTTGATGTTAGTGCGAATTCATGACTTTATTTTTTAAGATTATTTATAACCCTAGAAACTAAATCTGAAAATATATTACACTTAAATTAGATTACATATTTTAAACGCCCTATGGACTTCTTCCTCAATATAGACCTTGGTCGCCTCATAAAATTCTAGATTGCTATCGAGGGCTTCCGGGGGTTTGATATTGTGAATGCAACTCTACAATTAGTGTACAATCTAGATATCGATGTCGCTAGTTTTATTCTTTAGATAGACAATATATCCATGTTCAAAGCTCGAATTCAAAAAATAGGCTAAATATAGGCTATAATAGAAAAGAATAATTAAAATAGAATTTGATTTATTTTATTTCCAACGAAAATTCATAATAGACTAATAAGCTATTAAGTTAGTTAACATTTTGCTTTCGCATCTTCAACTATATCGCTGAAATGGCCTTGGCTAAGGTTCGAGTCGATGACCTCCAACTTGCCAGACAACTATGCTACGCGTTTAGTTGAGTGTAAACAGTTAAAGATATTATAAAAGTATACTCGCTGAAGATAATAACAACAGTGGGTTATAAACTTTTCTAATTTTATCTATCACTAGAATTACACGGTTGAGACTGCAGCGGGTGTAAAAACGAATCTCATAGTTTAAGATTTCTTTAACTACACACAGTTATCGGCGAGTATATTCTAACTTTATCTGAGTTGAAAGACTACACCGTTATGCTAAAGAAAGAAGTTTACACTAGCGCGATGTCTAACAGTAATGGTGTTTACTTCACGCTCAGCGCAACGGGGAATTCAATAGTGCGATAAGTCTGTCCATAGCGCCAGTTATGATGAACACTGAGCAGAGCTGCCCCCAGCAACAAGTGTTCCACTGTTCATTCAAAACTAAAAGAGCTAATGTTATCGTCAGTTTCCTCACTCGAAAGCGATGTCAGTGACAGGCGAGCCCAGGATTTGAACCCTGCATATACTGATCCGCAGTCGAATAACTTACCGATATCGCCACTGGCTCCAGCCATTCTATTACATAGAATATTTACAGTCTATGATAGACATTACATAGAATAGTCCAGTATTGACATTAAAAGCTAAAAAAGCTAAGGTTAACGTCAGTTTCCACACTCGAAAGCGATGTCAGTGACGGGCGAGCCCAGGGTCTGAACCCGCATCAACTGATCCGCGGTCGAGTATCTAACCGACTTCGCCACTGGCTCCAGCCAATTACATAGAATAGTATGCCTATAGTCTATTATAAACATGCAGCTGCTGAAGAAATGTTCTAGAAGTTTTTTGATGTCTAAATGGCTCTGTGTGTATGAACGACAGTAGCACTATAATTGTTGTTATACATAGGTACGGTAGGTGAAGTCATTAAATTTTAAACGTCTGCTTCTGGCGTGATTATTTTCTAATTTTAAGTCAACAAAACAGTGTAATAGAGCTATGAAAGCTCTGCTGCTCAAATCTTCTATAACTGTTGACATCACCACTGGTTGGAGCTAGTGGTGATGTCGGCAAGATATTCGACCGCGGATCAGTATGTGCGGGATTCACATCCTGGGCTCGCCCGTCACTAACATCGCTTTCGAGTGAGAAAACTAACGTTAACATTAGCTTTATCAACTGTGCATCTGCTCATAAGCAAAACAGCAAAATTCATGCAGTCATTTTTATTTTATTCCCATTGCGTAAAGTTTTGGACTATAACTTCTACAAATAAAGAGCCCATAATTATTATAACAATGGATGAAATATAACATTGCAATTTTTCCCTGCTTCTAGTTCCACATATATTACTGAGAGGCTATCAGTTGACCGCAACTCAAGTCATTGTTTGGATAAAAATTTAGTTTAGCAATAATGATTAATACAAAATATACTGGTAGACTCTAGGGGCAGATATGTCGTAGGATTGAGAGTTTTCCCTGCCCCAGTGGCAAAATTTAGAGGCAGATATGTTGTAGGATGAAGTTTTCCCCGGTGGTACAATTTAGAGGCAGATACATGTAGTAAGATAGGAAGTTTCTCTGCCCCTGTGCGCGTCGAATTTTGTGGCAGATTGATCGTAGGACGGGGCGTTGCCCCCCGCCCCGGTGTTGGTCTACTAAAGCGTATTATTAGGTTACAGAATTAACGTGGCATACGTCACCACGATGAGCCGGTGCTATAGAGTGCGGTGATGTTATGATCTTTACCGAACAGCTGCTGATGACTGGTGCTGTAGCCAGTCCTAGTGCATCACCTGTTCACAGGTCATCAAGTGCTCTTCGAGGAAACAGAACGTCACTGCATTGGGTAGATCTGTGTCAGCAACTGAATGCACGTAATGAGCGAATGAAACGTTTGTTGTGTTGTCTGAGCAATTATCTGATTGTTTTTATAATTAACTAATTATAATTGGTAATGTTATTGGTTAAGTTATCATAAAAATGTTATTGCTTAAATTATTGGTAATGTTATTGGTAAGATGTTATTGGATAAATTATTATACCGACATCGACACTGGCTGGAGCCAATGGCGATGTCGGTAAGATATTCGACCGCGGAGTATGTGCGGGGTTCGAATCCTGGGCTCGACCGTCACTGACATCGCTTTCGAGTGAGGAAACTGACGTTAACCTTAGCTTTTTAAAAACCAATTATAAATACCTTATGTATGAGTTTTATACAATTTTTTTATTAATAAACGTCATCTAAAAGGTTGAAATACTGTAAGCTGTGACTTAAAATCTCATCCGATAAATCCAATCTGACTAATCTCAACTGATTAAAACCTAAAATAAGTTCACGTTCTAAATATATAGGCAGTGCTATTAAAACGGCTTCATTCCTGAGAAAATCTTTTAATTTAGTGATAAATAAAATAAACACAATATACACTGATATAAACAGTTCTGGTGACTATTGGCAGGGGGCGACTAACTGTGTTATAGCCAACTTTAAAACTAACTCAGAAATACGATTTTTTATTTAAATGAAAATCATAATCCCTGGTCAGCTTTTTGAAGTTTTTAAAAACTATTATATCTCGTATATAAGAGCCAGAGAGTAGACTGTGTTGTACACTTCTGGAGTCGATTCTGTCATAACTCAGGCTGGAGTGTGTTTGAACAAAGCAACTAATCATCGCCAAATCAGTGATTTATTAATTTAATCAACTTCCATCTGGCGAATGAAATATTTTAAGAAGAGTCAAATCTCGTGACAGCAATGACCTATCCCAGCCCTTCAGCTTCATGAGGATCGATTAAGTGAAATGAGAGCAAATATTCCAGCATTGGCTGACTGCTGCAGAGCATTAAAGTAACGATAATAATTAATAATAAAAATAATAGATAATAATAATAATAATAATAATAGATAGTAATAGATTAAGATAATTTAAACATGTGGTATTAAAAGTGATAGATTTCAACATCGTTGATCATTTCACTATAATGCGTGTGATTACTATTATCATTATTATCATTATTGTTATTATTATTATTATTATTATTAACGCATGTTTATAATAATAATAATCTTTATTATTATTATTATAAACCTTTATTATTGTTTAACGTCCGCTTTCTCATCAAGGATGATGTCAGGGACGTCCCCCATCACTTATTACTACAGATCGATTTGCCCCATACGATCTGAAAAAATATGTGCTGAAGAGAAAGAAAAAGATCCCAAACGGTGCTGGTCTGGTGATCAAAAAACAGTCAGGCAAGATTAAATAAAATCTATGGTGGGAAGAGATGTGTTTTCAACTTACAACGGAAAGTGGAAGTAGTAGAACATGAGGGAAAATCAGGAGGCAGAGAGTTCCAAACAGTAGGAGCGGAGAAAGAAAATGAACGTCTACCTAACGAAGTGAGAATATTGGGAATTTTGAGCAATTTTATCAATTTAGCATATTATCATTGAATTGAATTGAATACGATCAGATCAACCACTACTGAGCATTAACTAAGAAATGAGTTTACTCCTTAAGCTGCTGTAAACGTGGCTCTTATGACGGTAGCTCGAGTGTGTCAAGTTGTCTTGAACTGAAACCTAGTGCTTCGAAACCCTTTAACACATCACATCCTGCCAGGGAGAGCATTACTGATTACCTCACGTGCTCAAGTAGTTTCTGATGGCGGGGTCCGAGAAAAAAAACTCTATTCTAGTTATCTACTCTTTCGTAGGTAAGTACAGAGTGTCTTGACGTTAAGCACTACTTCAACTGACGTGGTAAGTAGTTATCAGTAGTTATACAAGCTTTTGCAATATTTCGATCTGACTGTTTAGTATTTCAAATGATCAATATACATGTATATCTGCATACTTATTAATAGTGTTTACTTTATAACGCTTATTAAGTTAACAGACTTTCTTCTGTGGGTCCTGGTAAGTGCCTTGGTGCCTAAGGTTTACTCTGTCTTAGCTATGTCATGTCTCAGTAATGTACACGTGTGATTTTATTGTGTAAGACAAACTCATTAAATTAAAAAATCATCCTACAGCAAAGCTCTCATTGGTAGCATTTCGAGTGTATGAGCAATACAACAGATTGTATGAGTGTATGCAACACTAAAACTAACCCAACGTTTCTTAATAATATGCACCAAATGCATTAAAGCAAACACTTCAAGACCGAACTGCAAGAATGTACAGAAATTTAAACGTTATTTATTTGTGATAATGATACACAGTCGATAACTTTAAATACAAAGTAAAAATGGTCGAATCGTAAGCTAGCAGTCTTTAGCAAGCCGTTAGAGAAACTGTCAATCTTGGCTAAGCATGAGAAGCTCATAAGCCAATTCTTCACAAATACACTATTCAGAGAAAGTATCCATGCGACAGATATCTTTATCAGTATCAATCACAAACTGGACCCCTACACTAGTATTAATAAATAACATACCAATAAAAACCAAGCAGAAAGATTATCTCTGGATTAAATATGGCACGATACGTGTTAGCTGGTAACATCATAGTCCACATAGAAAGAATAGATTACATTACAAATGTGCCGAGTAAAGCAGAGTTCAAGTTACTGTTGTGATATTAGAAATATTAATAAATATTAATTTTGTGCAGAGTAGTGATATGCACTATAGCATCCTAGTTCTTTTAAAATCTGCTTCTACTTTCTATTCCCAAAACTCTGAACTTTCTGGAACGTCAGACATGAAGTTCTCCAATTAAGTTAAGAAATGAAGTGGTAAAATGACACCTATATCATCAGAATGTTGAAATCAAACCCTGGTATTATGATGACGCCATCTGGCTGTAAATTGTCTATAAAAAAGCTCGCCAATGTCTTGTTAATTAGTATTGATCTAACATAGTATAGAATACTATGTTAGATCAATACTAATTAATAAAACATTGGCGAGTTTTGTTATAGACAATTTACAGCCAGATGGCCTCATCAGTAAACCAGGATAAGATCTGTATAGAGGTGATCAAAATGTTCTGTCAAAAATTCTTCCATGAAAGATGTTTTCAAACCTACGGGTGAAACTGCTCACCCACAATCTCCACATACACGTAATAAACACAAGAAAAACGAGCACAACTCGGCCTAGATATAAAACAGTCCACCAATCACAGCGCAACAGTAGATGGCATTATGCACAAGTGGGTCGGTCTTCAAACAATCTTTCTATTACTTTCCATTTCTTCTTTTTCCACGCCTCCATTTCCAAAAATATAAACTTTGTGCAAAAATTTTTAATTCAAAAACCAAGGTTAATATCACCGCACAGGACAATATTAATCGTTGACTCTGAGATTCAGAAAGCGTTTCTCCAGTCAGATTTTTGAACCACCCAGCATAACACGATCAAACAACGTACACACATGTCCATAATTAAACAGTACAATGTTAAATATTTAACTAGTTCACCGAGCGCCGAAAAGTTAAATATTTAACTAGTCCAACGAGCGATCAAGAACGATATGATGGAATAGTGCGATGTTACTGGTAGATGATGGAATTGATCAGCACTTGAGGATCTTAGGCTGCTCCCACGAGAACTCACTGCGACCAAAGTGTCCATAGGCAGCCGTCTTGAGATAGATGGGTCGCTTGAGCTGTAGATCCCTGTAGACATACACACACATATACATATACAGTATATATACACACACACACACACACACACATACATACATACATACATATATATATATATATATATATATATATATACGTACATACACATATATATATATATACACACACACACATACACAGGTATAAGAAGTCATACACCTATCGAAGTACCTATATAACAAAATCTGTAAAAAAAACTCTTCTTTAATGCAATATATTTACGCATGATCATCTTCAATTTACATACCTGACAGCTGCACAGCTCACAGCTGTTTGTACGGAAGAGTATCATGTGCGAAATGTAAGCATAACAACAGCAGTAAAGCTTACCGAGAACTTCAATTATAATTTTAGAATTATTTTGTTATATACCTCTTGTGGTTTTGTGTACATTATCGTGTGGTGCTTTGGCGTTTGTTCGTGTAGAGTCTGCAAGAGACGTCCCTGACATTACTTTGTGGCGAGGAACCGGATGTCAAATTCTTATTTATTTTCTTTATAACAGTGGACGACTATGAGGAACCCTCACCTGACAATGACACCAGGTCGAAGGTCAAAGTTTGACTGGACTATTTTGAGCAGCTCAGCGTCTGACCTTATCCCAGTCCCATAGCTGCTTACGAACACAGCTAGCGGCTCTGCTACACCAATAGCATACGAGACCTACGCAACAACAACAACAACAGTGCTAGCATGGTTCATGACAACACACAGCAGTGAGACACAGCTAGCGGCTCTGCTACACCAATAGCATACGAGACCTACGCAACAACAACAACAGTGCTAGCATGGTTCATGACAACACACAGCAGCGAGACACAACTCAGCAATTGCTACACCAATCAGCAGTAATTATAAGCATAAGAGAATTTAAATAAATCATACACACATCACAGGCAGGCAAACGCACATGTAAACTTGCAGATAGCAATGAAGATACGTAAACAAATATATCTACAGAACAGCATATGCTAACCAGAGAAACAGAAAGAGATGACAGTGAAGTATGCACTGAAAAACAAAAATAAATCCAGGTATTCTACAATTAAATTGTGTCCACAGAAAGTAATGCCCAATTCAGAGTAAATGTGAAATAGACAAGACTTCAACAATTGCAATTAGACAGTCTAACAGATATTTTGTAACATGGCAACAATTGTGATAATTAACGCCAGCAACAACAAACTTTCAATTCAATATTTATAACTTATATTCAATTCAATCATTCATTTCCAATTCAGCTTATATTTGCATCTATCGCCATCTACTAAATCATCATGAAATTTTTAATTTATCCCATCCTCTTTTGCTGATTGGTCTGGGTGAATTGATCTGTAGTGATGTGTGCTGTGGAGACGTCCCTGACATCATCTGTGGATGAGGAAATGGAGTTAAGCCTTTATTATTATTATTAGTATGTCTATAGCTATTCTTTATTGATTACGTGTACAGTTGGTGACATTAGTAGTACTATTACTATTATTATTATAATTATTATTCTTTGTATTATAATTATTATCATTATTATGTCGATG
This sequence comes from Enchytraeus crypticus, assembly GCA_905160935.1. Lineage (NCBI taxonomy): Eukaryota > Metazoa > Annelida > Clitellata > Enchytraeida > Enchytraeidae > Enchytraeus > Enchytraeus crypticus. Next base: position 756,212 of record CAJHZI010000444.1, on the reverse strand, counting down.
GCTATTCTTTATTTATAATGTTTACAGTTGGTGACGTTAGCAGTACTATTATAATTATTATTATTATAATTACAATTATTATTATTAGTATTATAATTATTATTATTATTTTTATAAAACGAGTCATAGTTCTACTCAGAACTGAACTCTGTCACAGCAACCACCCACCTGAACGAGCACCCTCTTACAGAGCCCGGCCTTGACGAGAGACTTGGCGACCCAGCGAGCGGCGTAGGCAGCTGATCGGTCTACCTTGCTGAAGTCCTTCCCTGAGAAAGCCCCGCCCCCGTGAGCCCCCCACCCCCCATATGTGTCCACGATGATCTTACGTCCCGTCAAACCTGCGTCACCCTGCAGTCAATCAATTGTAATACCGGTCAATCAGTAATCAGTTGATCAATCAATCATTCTACCGGTCAATCAGTAATCAATTGATCAATCACTATTAGTTATCAATCATTCTATCAATCACTCTATCAGTCTTCAATTAGTTTATCGGTCTTCAATCATTCCATCAGTCAATCCAATATCAATCATTCTATCACTCAATTATTCTCTCAATCACTAAAAATATTTATACCTTATTATAACACCCCAGAAACATCAAAGTTTGGAATTAAAAAAAACTAGACTTGGCAGCATTTAATTTCAAAATAGAAATATTATCTTATTAAGATTTTGAGCTCAAAGAATTGCTTAAATTATTTCTAGATTAAGCAAAGTAAATAATGTTCAAATCTTCAAGAACTGGATTAAGTTGGTTATGGATTTGACAAAAAATATTTAACAAAAATTAAACAAGTTCAAGAATGTATTAAATTATCTCTAGATTTAATACAATCTCTCGGTAACTGTCAGAGATATCGCCACATAGTGACTGACCTGAGGACCACCGATGACAAACTTCCCCGATGGATTGAGATGATAGATGGTCCTATCATCAACGTACTTGGCTGGTATGACGGCCTTGATGACCTTCTCTCTCAGATCTTTGTGTATCTGAGCGGTGGTCACGTCCTCTGAGTGCTGCACTGATATCACAACAGTGTGCACACGCTGTGGTACACACGCTCCCTTCACCATCCGGTACTCACAGGTTACCTGTAGTAGTCAATTAATTAATGTAATTAAAAATAGCGTTAATTAATCAGCACTCACAAGCAGAATATATCAATTCACCAATCAATTCAGCAATCAATTACTTGATTAACATAATTATTAATAGCATTAATCAATCAGCACTCACACACAGCACATATCAATACATCAATCACAGGTAGCCTGCATCAATCATTAATCATAGGCAACATTAGTCAATCAGTAATTATATATAACCTGCATCTATCATTAATCAATCAGTGATCACAAGCAACCTGCATCAGTCATTAATCATAGGCAACATTAGTCAATTAGCAATTATATATAACCTGCATCTATCATTAATCAATCAGTGATCATAAGCAACTGCATCAATCATTATCATAGGTAACAATAATCAATCATTAATCATAGGCAACAGCATAAAAATTTATAATCAATCAGTAATCATAGGCAAACATTAATAAATCAGTAATCGGTAACCAGCCAATAGGTAACCAGCATCAATACATTTCAGTCATTACACGCCGGCAACATCAATCAATCCAGCAAATGTAAATCACTTTAGATGTAGCAGAAATTTAAAATTTTGGCGTTAACTTTTTGATATATGGACTATTTGTTTCTTGGAAGAGCAACTTGCTACCTAGAATAGAAAGATCTCTGCAACCATAAACAATGTGGACATATAGACATTAACTGATTATCTCAAAATTGAGAGCACAATAATTTCTTGTTTTAAACCTTCAAAATTGTTAAGTTGGAAAAAATCTGAAACTTTGGTAATTATGATTTGACAACACTCCGTTAAATCTCATCTAGCCTTACAAATAGGGCACAGAGATCTCTTAACAAACTTTGGTAATTATGATTTGACAACACTCTTTTAAATCTCATCTAGCCTTATAAATAGGGCACAGAGATCTCTTAACAAACTTTGGTAATTATGATTTGACAACACTCTTTTAAATCTCATCTAGCCTTATAAATAGGGCACAGAGATCTCTTAACAAACTTTGGCAATTATGATTTGACAACACTCTTTTAAATCTCATCTAGCCTTATAAATAGGGCAGGCACAGAGATCTCTTAACAAACTTTGGCAATTATGATTTGACAACACTCTTTTAAATCTCATCTAGCCTTATAAATAGGGCACAGAGATCTCTTAACAAACTTTGGTAATTATGATTTGACAATACTCTTTTAAATCTCATCTAGCCTCCTAAATACGGCTCAATCATATCTAGAAAATCACATCGTAAACTAAAAATCATATCTAGCCTCTCAGAGCGCTCTGAACAAACTTCGGTAATTATGATTTCACAATATGGCTAAATAAGGCTCAGAGCGCTCTGAACAAACTTTGGTAATTATGATTTGACAATACGGCTAAATACGGCTCAGAGCTCTCAGAACAAACAGCCGACCTGTGTCTTAGAGTCAGGACGGGCCCACGGCAGTCCCCCGTTACGTCTCAGCTCCGCCATCTTGGCGTTGAGCTGATGAGCAAGCACGACCGTGAGCGGCATGCACTCGTCCGTCTCATCGGTGGCGTAACCAAACATCAAACCCTGATCTCCCGCGCCTATGTCTTCCTCACTGCGACCAATGTGAACGCCCTGAGCTATGTCCGGCGACTGTTCCTCCAGCGCCGAGAGAACGTTGCACGTCTTGTAGTCAAAACCTGCGAACAGAAACGTTCATGACAACATCAAATATCAAGATAAATTGTACGTTTGCAGTCAAAGGCTGTACATACTTTAGTCCATGGCTGTATATACTTTAGTCGCTTTTGAGTGAGGAAACTGACGTTAACCTTAGCTTTACCACGAAAATATTATCTTTATTACAATTAACCTTGGCACCACATAGTTTTTAACACAAGAACTTGTAAAATTCTAACGTAAAATGAAGCAACATGCATTCGTAATGCAGCCAATCATCTGAAAGTAATTTCTAGAGCTTCAATCGTTAAATTTAACTACATTTTTAAATATTTAATCAAAGCCTTCAATACAGCACCAACCCTTGGCGGAGTCATCGTAGCCGATGTGCTTGATGGTGTCTCGGACGACCTTCTGATAATCTACGTGAGCTTTAGATGAAATCTCTCCCAGCAGCATTATCATGCCCGTCTTAGCGGCCGTCTCTGCAGTATAAAATAAACAAAATTTCTTAAAATCTATTTCCATTAATAATTTTAAAAACTGAATAAATCCAACGACTACAAATAACATATTTATTCAGTTTGTAGATGGAAATATGATTACAAAAATGTACCAGAACTGTAAGGTTAACTTTATTTAGGAATTTGTTAGCTATCTACATGATTAAATATTAAGTAAAAATATAGACACTAATCACATACCGTATTAAGACACAATTACAAAAGTATTAAGAAATAGGAGGAAGAGTTGGATAGGACACATTCTAAGGGGGAAGGTCTATTAAAAGAGATCATAGAAGGCAGAATTGAAGGGAAAAAGAGGCAGAGGCAGGCAGAGATTAGGTATGTTAGATGATTTCAAAACCAATGCGTATGTGGAAATGAAGATGAAAGCAGAAGACACAGAAGAGTGGAGGCGTTATATACAGTGGACCCGCCAGTAGGCAGTGCACTAAGAGAGAGAATGACATACCGCAGGCGACTTTGGCATTGCAGTCTTGTGCTAGATGAGCGTCCAGTATGGCATCACTAACCTGATCACAGAGTTTATCTGAAACAGACAAATTACGTCGCTAGATTGTTCCAGTGATTTAATAATAATAACAACAATTTGAGTGCTACAGTCATCAATGACAACATAAAGCACTACTGAGACAAAATCAAGCCGGTGAGCAATTAGTGACTAAATTTTTAGCTAATCAGTGACTCAATTAATAGTCCTTTAAACTTATAATAAAATTTAAGGAAGAATGTTTTAAAATAATGTTAAGTTAAATTGTAACTTTCGCAAAAATTTGTTCACGTAACTAGTATTGATCGATATTTAGCACTTTAAATAGATTTCTTTACATTTAACAGCAAGAGAAAAGTTACGCCAACTTGGAAACGCATCATAATCTTGAGTCAGAACGAGTTGCTGCTAATCTAAAGTAAAAAGAAAAACAAGAACATATATACCATGTAATTGCTTTCTGACTCATTACTGTTATGCTATACTACTAAATAATTAAAAAAGTTCTTTGGAATTTCAATAGACCCATACTACATCCATTTAAGCTCTAAATTACTGACAAATTATACACTTTAAACTAACTAACACTATATAATTATGCTATCCAAAATTACGAATTTATATCTAACATAAATTCCCCGATCGACACTAACAAGGCTTGATAGCCTCCATTATCGCTCAGCGTGCAACTACATACCTGGGTGCCCTTCCCCGACCGATTCAGATGTAAAAAGAAAAGTTGAATCGTCGATATCTCCTGATTGATTAATATGGTTGACATCTCCGTTCTCTGTTGGCATTTTTATTCCGTTGTTTTTTATTATTATAAAGATAGATTGATGAATTATAATTTAAACACAGTATAAACAATCTTATACTCGTTCAACCACCAGTTTCAATGGGAAAGAGGCCGAACAGCGCTCACGCTCGCTTATATAGGTATCGACTTAATCACGTGACTCTGATGACCTGATTTGATTGGTCGATTGACTGACACGCCTTAGCCCGTCTAGGCCTTTTGTGTCCTAGATAATGATTGCAATTGACAAAATTAAAGGTAGTGTGTTTAACGTCAAGGTTCAGAAGCATAATTAAGGCTTCTCTTCAAGACAACTAGACAAACTCGAGCTACCGTCACAAACATTGGGTTAACAGTGAGTTACATACCAGGTGATCCAATAGAATGAATGTTGAACGATCATACGATTTAACATAACATAACAGTTACAGTCAGAAAGCAAATTATTGCTTGTTTAAGACTCATTAAAACACAATAAAAACTAAAAACTAGACCTACACAATTAACTAAGAGAAAGCATAAAGTCCCCTATACATGCACTTAACTAACACAATATAACACAATATACATATTTGGGCTAGATGTGACATTAAACAGTGTTTACAGAAAAGCAAGGTAAACAGCTATTTGAATGAAAAAATAGCTTTATTTTCTGTTTTAGACCTAGCCTAATGACACATATCTATACAAACTAAAATACCTAATTAGGGTCTACTATCTAACAAGTAATTTTACACATTGGGCAATATTACACCAACTTCTTATATTTATCGTACAAATTTTTAAATTGATTTATGGATTTTGCTTCTACAACTTCCTCTGGAAGCTCATTCCAGCTATTAATAATTCTCTGACTAAAAAAGTTTTTACGTATATCTAATCTACTTCTTGGTTTAACAAGTTTGTATTTATGACCTCTAGTTCTGCAGCTATTAGTTAAATTAAACCAAGTGTTGTAGTCAACCTTACTAAATCCCTATAGAATTTTGAACACTTCTATCAGATCTCCCCTGGCTCTTCTCTCCTTCAGAGTTACTAATCCTGTATATTTTAGTCGGTTTTCATAACTAAAATTCTTGGACTCTTTAATCAGTTTTGTCGCTCTAGCCTGTACTTTCTCTAATTTATCTATATCTGTTTTTAGATAAGGACACCAAGCTTGGACACAATACTCCAGTTTAGGCCTAACCAATGATTTATATAATTTTACTATTATATCTTTTCTTTTGCTGGTCATAGTTCTTTTAATCAAACCTAGAACAGAATTCGCACTGTTAGCTACTTTATTAACTTGCTCTCTAAACTTTAATGACTTATCTACCAATACACCTAGATCTTTTTCACTATTGGTCGACTTTAGTATTGTGTGGTTTAGAACGTAATTAGTATTTAAACTTTTCTTACCCAAATACATTACCTTACATTTATCAATATTTCTGGGGGGACACGTCCCCCCAGAATTTAGAGTGGGGGACATGCATGCAAATGTCCCCCACCAGAATTTAAGCTCAAATATATATACTTCAGGTAAGAAATTTTGCGTATTTTCAAGGTCGCTCAATAACTGCATGTGTAAGTATGCAGTTGACTATATTTGAAAAAATTCGAGCTAGTGAAACTAAGTTTTCTCGCCCCACCATTTAACCACTACTCTTACATACAGATTTACACAGAAATTTTCATAAATCAATGAAAATATAGCTTACATTTTTTATCGACGGGAGTAAGGGGGCAGACCCTCGGGCCCCCCGTGGATATGCCACTGATTGTATCCCCCTCAGATTTTCGGTCGCGGTTACGCCTATGGGCAGCATCCGCATTAATGTAAGAATTAGGTTCCAGCTTCCTGGAGATAATTTTTCAGTCAAAGTTGTCAACACTCGACCTTACATGGTGGGCTTGTACTAACTGTTCCCGCGTAGCTTAACTTGTTCATTACGATGAATTTAACGCACAGCAATACCAACTGAGTGCACAAAATACCCCCCCCCCCCCCACCTTACTTCTTACCCTATACATTACCCTATACATTATCTGGAGACAGGGGCAGAGATCTGGTTTCAGGATTGAGGGGGGGGGGCGAATTAAAAAAAATCCAACTTGTTTGTCATTATTGGGGGGCGAAAGGATACTTTCGCCCTCCATTAATATTATTGAGGGGGCGAGGAAAATTAAATTATGATATATAAGTAAAATATAATAATACAATGTATTAGTAAGTAATAATTACCCCGTGTTGTGCTCGGGTGTGGTTGGACTACTGTAGAATAGGGCAATCGCAAACAATCTGCCGCGTGCACGTAAGAGGCGACTAAAGGCAGGAGCTGAGGATGGCAAGAGGGGACCCACCTCACCATGAAATATTTTCCCCCAGGATTAAATGGTAATGAATCCAACTAACTGAGGAAGGCAACGGGAAACCACCTCTGAAGCCATACTTTTCTCAAGTTCTAGGCTACATTAATTATGGATTAAGCATAGACTTTTGTGAAGGGATTAACTTGTTGCTCTAAGGAGTGCTGTTATGGAGCGAAAAAGCAGAATTTGAGTATGAATATGTACCTTGAACCTGCCACTTGGCAGTGCACTGAAGAAGACGAGGAAGAATTACATGGTAGTATGATGGTAGAACAATATTTATGAATTGTCATACATTTTTATTTTAGTTGAATTAAACTCTCTACTTTACATAAGCAAGCTAAGATGTTTGCAGAATTCTATCAGTTACATTACATATGTTTCATTACATTATTCATGCATGTTTCATTAATAAATCTGAAAGACTGACATTATGATAGAATCTTCTTTAAATTACACGATTATTTTACTACACTATGATCAATTGATCATTGATCAGAAATCATCAGTTGACCTTGATGCCTACATCCATGAAAAAATTGGATTATGGAAGATTTATATTGGTTATTGAACTACTGCAGAGAACCCATTACTCTCATTCAAAACTTATCATCAACTGAAAACGTATTGCTCCTAATTTCATTGTAAGAAATAAATCTATTTAAATCCGCATTAAAAGGAAACATTTGCAATTTTCCAAATCATGACATAAAACAAACACAAACTGAACGAAACCTTCATTAAATAGCCTACTTAATATATGAATTACATCTATATATTTATTGTCATTGCGTATTCTAAGCCTCTATGCTAAAAATAAAGAGAATATCAAAATGATATCCTAGCTGTATTGCTAAAACTTCATAATGTAAGCTATCCAGCGAGCGACTATGGTGCATTCAAATGAAGTCTAAAACTGAAAGAATAGTAGAATGAACAATCTACCGACTCAAAGACTCTCAGCCAGATAGCGAGCTCCCTTAATTACGTATTAATAAAGGAATTCATTGTCTTATCACGTCCTTTTAAGTCGAACTAAGGTAGGCTTCGAGTTAAGGTCGATGACATTAAGATGCATTATATCAATTCAACTGCGGTGTAACAAATAAACGTCTAAACAACTTTCAAATTCGTGCCGGGAGTTTTTTTCTCTCAACTTTATAAGGTTAGGATGTTTTACGAGCGTTGGAGAGTTGATTGCGGGAGTCTTTAGTAAAATCAAATAGTTTTATTATTCGATGGAAGCAGCATCGTAAAACAGTCATTTACACTGAAACTACTACAGCCACTCCGTTGTTCTGGCTTATATTCACTGTTAGATTGTCGCTATTAAAGTGCGTCAGACTTCAATCAAGCATCTCAAACAAGCATCGTCTTAAATGGGCATCTGATGCTCCTGATCCAGCACTTTTGTGTTATGATCATCTGCAATAAAAGTCAAAATTTTTAGCATTTTTGGGGTGATACAGCCCTTCAGGCCACCCCTCAGAACCGCTTCTGGCTTACTATCAAATTATGGGGGGCGTACTTTATAAGATGAATTATTATTGGAGGGGGCGAAACTATAAGTTCGCCCCCCCCGCAGAAATTATTGGGGGGGCGATCGCCCCCTCTGCCCCCCAGGATCGCCACTGTCTGGAGACAATGGCGAAATCGGTAAGATACTCGACCTTACTCGATCTTAGCTTTTTTAGCTTTAGCCAGTGGCGTAGCAAGGGGGAGGCAGGGAGGGGCATGTGCCCCCTCCAATGTGTCATGTAAAAGTTTTATTAAGGCCAAGATATAAGTGCAAACATTGTATAAAGTGTGTACCTCCCCAAAGTGCCTCCCCCGAGATTAAAGTGCCTCCCCCAAGACTAAATCCTGGCTACGCCACTGGCTTTAGCTTTACCCGTAGGTTATGTATTCATATTTGCCAAAATTTCAAATGATTATTTGCAGTGGTACTATAGTGATCGAAGCCCGGCCAGTGAATTAAAGTAATTGTATATATACATACATGTATACATATATGTATATGTATATGTATATATATATATATGTATATATATATATATATATATATATATATATATATATATATATATATATATATATATATATATATATATATATATAAGCAGGATACAAAAGCTAATGTTAACATCAGTTTCCTCACTCGAAAACGTTGTCAGTGACGGGCGAGCCCAAGATTTGAACCCCACACAAACTTATCCGCGGTTGAATATCTTACCGACATCGCCACTGGCACCAGCCATGAAGTGGATCCCATGAACGCTCTGATTTTAGGCATTAGAGATACAACGACAATTTGATATTGTTTGATTTTAGGTAATATAGGGATCCCACGGAATAATTCTTTAGAGGTCCGAAATCCGTTAGAGATCAAACAACAGAAAATTTATACTTTATATAACCACTGATGAAATCATATGAACTGAGTTTCAAATATTTATAGGTCCTACTGCAACAGATGATGAGAAATTAATGTAAGATTGAAAAATGAAGTAGGATATTACATAAGCAAAAGAGGCAACGGTAACATCAACAATACGATTAGAGTACTACTGTTATCCATGACAACATTGAGCACTGCAGAACCAAATCAAAACCGATGAGCAGCATGTGGGTGGTCAATAAATGGTGAGGGACAAAATACAGATAATCAGTCCAAGGAAGGTATTATAGCGGAATGGAGTTTTCCGTGCAATTGATCTCAATTCGAGAACATTTGCATGGTGGATAGGAATATTCAAAGAGAAAAGCTTTCAACAGCCTATGAAAGTTATGAAACTGTTCATAAAGTAAGAAAGGCTGATCAAGTATAGATGAGGGGGTGCGCAGAGTGGAAGGAAGAAAATTCCAGATCTGTGGGGCAGCATATGCTGGAAGGAGCGCCTAGATGGCTTGCTAAGTGAAGGAATGCTTGGTCTCTCTAGAGTAACTAACTTAGAGCGTCTGGTAGACGACAGCCTGGAGGTAGGGTGCCCCACTTGTAGTAAGTGAGACATGTATATCATTGCCGGGTGTAGTGATGGACTGTACTGTATGTTAGAGACACTATATTTTTTACAATACGTTTTCTAACTTTGAGCCAGTGCAAGAATTTGAGTAACATGAGAGTATTTGGAGCTAAGAAAGGGAATTCTGAATGAACTGCAGCCTATCAATCTCACAGCTGGGAAGATTTAGAAATAGGGAGTTACAGTAGTCCAGTTTTGATTACATGAGAGCAGCACCAATTGTAGTGGCAGTCTTAAGATAAAGATATGGTCTTATTCGATCGACGAAGATCGCGATTGTGGTAGAAACATGCCTGTGATGTTTTGGTGATGTGTTCATGAAATGTGAGGTGGAGCATGGTAAAGGACAACACCGAGATTCTACACAGAAGAAACTTCAAACTGGTGTAACTGTAATATCGGAAGAGAGCTAGGGACACCTCTTTGAGTTTTGAAAGTTGTTGAGGTGTTCCAAACAGAACGAACTGCATGAGTCTTAGACGGATTTAATTGAGTGCCAAAGAAATTGGCAGACATCATGGACAATTCGACTGAAAGGATTTGCTGTGGGCAAGCCCTCGCATCAGGAGAGGAGTGGGGTAAAGCATGTGCCCAGCTGAGTGTCGTCATTGAAAAGTTTATGGTTCAATGAATGTGAGGACATCATGGAGCCATATTACATGTATATATAATTGTACATGTAATTATAATAATGGTGCCGTGAGAGACAGACATGCAGTTGATAAATGCGTTATAAGAAAGAGGAAGAAGAGTTGGATAGGACACATTCTAAGGCGGGAAAGTCTACTAAAAGAGGTCATAGAAGGCAGTATGTTTCGAAGGATATATAGTTCGAGGCAGAGGAAGGCCGAGATTCGAAATGTTAGATGATTTAATGGCTATCTGGTTACGATTTCAGAGTTTTCTAGCTTTAAAAGAAATTGTGAATTAAAGAAATAAAAGAATACTGAAGAAATAAATTGTGTTTGAAAATAGAAGGTATTTCCACACCTTTGCTCTTTCGTCCTCACATTAGTCACATCTTTGCATACGAGCCACACTCGCGACTGTATTTTATCTACGCTTTTATCAAAGTGTTAGCGCTGCGTTGCAACTTGTACTGCGCATGCGCAGTTTTCTTAATGGCGGATATTGTTTACTAACGAGTTAAATATCTAGTCTAATTTCTCTTCTAATTTAATTGAACAATCATTTGATTAATTAATTAGTTCACATTATTAATTAGGGTATTGCTAATAAAATTGAGATATTACTGCTTTTACTTCAGGTGTATCGTGTAAAATTTAAGTTAAATAAATAATAAAAACTCATAAAGAATATAACAAATTGAAAGTTAGAATATATATTGGTATTGCCTAGAAACTTTCAACATCAACAGCAGCAACAATGAGAATTCTTTTGTCATCAATGACTACATCTAGCACTATTCTATCAAATCCAAACAACGAGCAGAAAACAACGATCCAAATGTTATAAAATGTATATCCCGAAAATTGTTAGTCTTTGCGAAAAGTCCTACATGTCATATTTTTATTTTGAACAGATTAATGTCAGGAATAATAAAGACTTGTAAGGACATAGTTGTAGAAGTTTGTAGTCTAATGAGTGGCTGAGATTAAATTGAACTGTTGGAGAAAATTATTAACAAATGAGAAAGTCATCGACACATTAATTTGTAATTAATTAAGTAATAATCTGAATTGTTATTTCGTTGGATGTCGACAGCAACGATGTCTCGTCTTGCCGGCAGGACCTACAGTCGTCAACAGAAAGACGACAATGCTGCGAGAGTCTTCGACGAAATAGTTTTAGGTAAAATTCCGTCTACGAAAGCTACGATTCAACGATGGGGTAAGACATCATTTACGAAAACGCAGAGCAGCGTGCCGTTAAATGAAGTGGATAGTAGAAAGCGTAAAGTGCCTGCCAGTGTTCCGGAGGAATCATTCGATGATCCGTTCTCCTTCGTTCACGAGGATGACGGTCCATCAAAACCCAAAAAAGTGATGGGTTTTAAAGTAAAGGAGCCGCCGCCCTGTGTTATTCCTTTAGAAAAACCTAAAACGACGACGTACACCAAGAAATTTTTCACTGATAGAAAATCTAGAACGTTAGACGCAAATTCCAATATAGATAAGGATATTGTAAAAGGCAGTCAAAATAGTAGTGTAGTTTCTGATATTTCTGATAATAAGCTGCAATCAAGGATATCTAAAGACGAGTTTGATGATGAAGGAGTGAGTATAGCAGAAGATGAGTCATTTGCATCGGTTTCTAATCATAATTCCCTAACGTCTAAGGATAAGGTTTTAACTCGAGAAGTGGACAAAGTTCCTGCAAAGAAAGAATCACTGAAGATGAAATTTAAACAATCATCGTTAAATACTTTTGTAGTAACGCGTGAAGAAGATACTGCCAGCAATACAGAGCATAAGAAAGATAGTTCCAGCAATGTGGAAGAATTAGAAGATAGTTACGGTAGTGCCATAGTTAAATCAGACTCTGAGTCGACTAAAAATTCTGTTGCAGCTGTTTCTAAGCCTGCGGTCAGACGCATTCTTTCTGGTTCCATGGCGGTAAGTGATATCTTGGGTAGTTAAATGTAGATCTTTTGGTTGCATTTTATGGAAAGATTCAGTCAGTTGATTCAATGAACAAAATTTGTGAAAAATTAATGTCTGATGCAAATAGTTTGCGTTCCAAGATCCCTCGTCTGTTTCTAGAATACGTTTAAAGATATCTGATATGAATTTATTAGAGATATATGATAATGAGTGGTGAAGAAAAAATACACCATGTCCTCTTTGAGCCCCGTCCAGTGTAGCTTTAAAATAACTGACTATGAAAAAATATATTTACGTATTTACGGAAATGGAAAAGCTCCACATTACTTACATTAAAACTACCTAATTAAAATATTTGTATTAATTAAGTTGATGAATAGTCTTCTAACATTGTTATATAAATCTAACACTCCTTAAATAATTAATAATGTTTAAAAGGCTGGTAAAGATAAGGTTAATGTTAGTTTCCTCACTCGAAAGCGATGTCAGTTTTGGATGAGCCCAGGGTTTGAACCCCGCACCTACTTATCCGCGGTCGAGTATCTTACCGACTTCGCCACTGCCTCCAGTCTTGATATCTAACTGTTTAAGTATTTTAAATTGCTGCTGTTTATATTTTGTATTTATTGACAACATTGTTGTGTACAACTAGAAATCACAGAAAGGTAAAGTCATGTACAATCATCGACAGTGGAACGTGATGGATGAGGAAGAAGAGCAATCAGTGAGTTTTCTTATCACATATCTATTCAATGGTGCTGCTATTCTGCACGTTGTTAAAATTAATATAATTAATATATACATATTATTTATATGTACTGTACTATCGTATTACCCTTGTTGTGCCCGGGGTGTTTGAAGAATTGACCAACCAGTGACTGCACGTGTCGTAGAAGGCGATTAAAGCACTAAGATCCATACCAATGTCAGAAAGGGCATTCGGTTGGTGAGCGCCTAGGCTCCAGAAATTGCAACAAAAATTTAAACGAAAGGAAAAGTCTCAAATAGGGGATTGACTGATGAATGATATGATGTAGGACAATGAGGATTTAAGACAGTCTATTCATATCCCGACCCTAATTAAACTGGGGTTCAACTGCAGATGGCGATACTATATTATCTTATACTTATCTTCTCTCCTGCTCTCTCTCGCCATTTTTTCTTTCACTCTTTCCTACTATCATTGTGTTTATTAATGGCTGACAAAAATTCCATGTCTTCCATAGGAGCTGATGAAAAGTATTGCTTGTAGTCATCTATCTACTAACATAGATTCTTGTACTAATAATATTAATATTTAATATTAATATTTAATATTAATATTTAATATTAATAGTAATAATAAGTAAATTTATACAGGCACCGCTCTGTACAAAAAGCTCAGTAGCGCTAATATTATAATACCTTGTAACATAAACTTATTTCTAAATTATTTAGTTTGAAAAAACTTGTATATCTGAGAGGTAGGTTGATGCTTGCTGAGAAGCAGTCCTGAGTGCATGGAATGACTGGCAGCCAGACTGTGTGGTATGGGAACAGCTCTATTAATCTTAGCAAACATAAATCTACATTGCTCAATGTTGCTCTTTCTTTTGCAGAGTTTCTGCAGTAGTCAGCCCCAACAGATCAGCTGCAGTTATCTTCTTGTCGACTCCTGTCTTGCTCTCATATTCAATCATTTTCAAATTGAATGCAAGATTTTTAAAATTTCGCTGTTGATGACTCGAATGTTATTTATTTCAGATCCAGAGCTCAACCAGTCATTCACAAGATGTCAGCATTAAACCTTCAGCCGCTGCCTCTGCGTATGACGAGCATTTTGATGAAGTTGAGCCGGAGCCGGCTGTGAAAATGGCTCCTCCCCGGCTGCAGTACTCGAGGAAGAGAGAAGAACCTGCGGCTTCTACGTCAAGTCTGCTAACCGCTAGGGCTAACAAGATCAGCGTGGATAGGCAAAGCAAGGAGGTTGGAATATAAGTTACCTTTTTATTTTACAAATTGTCTGCTGTACCTTTAGATTCTATTTATACTTTAGTAATTTAACTGACCTTTAAAAATATTTAATGACCTGTAAAAAAATTTCAGGATAATTTTCTAAGCATTTATGTTGAAACATGGCCCTAAGCATGGGCTTCTATGGGCCTAAACTTTTTAAAGGTCAGTTTGAATATTGCTATATATACAGACTGGGGCAAAAAAAAATAATCCCCTAGCGAAATCTCAATAACTTTAAGAAAACTCACAATATCTCTACGAAATTTTCAGAGCTTCTATGGGAGGAATTTCTGCGTTTATCCTGCAAATTGGATGAAAATATTTTCATTAGTTTCGAAATTACAACATTGCTACGAGAAAAGTGCTAAAATCAATTTTAACAAGGCTTTTCGAAATATGAGTCGTTACTTTTAAAGAAAATAACGACCCTGAAAAGGTCCGTTTACTTAAGTGGTGGAGTTTAAGCCTGCACAACCTGGTTAGCTGCTTCAAAAAATGATGCTTAAAATTCGTTCTTCTGTTAAAATTATTCCTAAATTTTGAAGAAAATGTCCGGTACTTTTGTTTAAAAAAGCCTTGCTAAAATTGATTTTAACATTTTTTTCAAAGAAACGCTGTATTTTTGTTACTTCTGAATATATTTTCACCAAATTTGCAGGATATGTGTAGAAATTCCTCCTCTGGAAGCTCCGAAAATTTTGTAAAACTATTTTGAGTTTTGTCCAAGTTATTAAGACTTTTGGTATAAAAAGCCTTGTCTATGCACAAGATCTGTTGCAGAACCATTCCGTCTCCATTGACTTATTGGAGCTTGCACAAGCAACTAGTACTAGCAGTTTAGTAGTAAACCCCAGGTCACATATTTATTAAAACTAATATATATTAAAACTGATTTTGCACCTTTTTCATAGAAACGCTGTAATATTTTTCCTGCTCAATAGAATTTCATCAAATTTGCAGGATATACGCAGAAATTCCTCCCCAAGAAGCTGCTTAAATTTCGTAGAGATTTTTTGAAGTTTTCTTAAAGTTATTGAGATCTCGCTAGGGGATTTTTTTTTGTTTTTGCCCCAGTCTGTATATCTTCTTGAATGAGAAGGGATTAAATTTTCAAATAATAACTTACTTTTATTACTGAAGAGGTTTAGTTGAAATTAGCCTGATTGTAGGTCTGATTGATTTTATTGATTTTTTGGACGAATGACTAATAGATTGATTGATTGATTGATTGTGTGAATGAATGACTAATTGATTGATTGATTGATTGATTGATTAAGTTGTTCACGGTGGTGAAGAACGTGAAGATGGCGCATGAGTGTCAGGAGATAGGAGAGACTCAGGAGTTCAGTGATGATATAGAGTACATCATGGAGGGCCTGCCCGCCTCCAAATCTCTCTCATCCAGGAGCCTCACGTACGTGCCTTAATACAACGTGCTGCACAATAACACCTGCTTTATTAGTCGATGTGCTTTGCAACAGCATTCATTATACAAGACCATATGCAATACAATACTATGTGTTAAACAAGAACATGTGCAATAGAATACCACGTGCTTTACAATCCATTTCTAATACAATGCAGTGCCATGTGCATATATGAAATTCATTTACAAGAAAAAAAGTTAACATGCATTATAGTGAAATGATCAACTATGTTGATATCCATCACTTTTAATACCACACATTTGAACCGTCGGGCAATTTAGACCATTTTCCGTATAGCCATTTCTGCGAATGTCCGAGATTTTGCTCTCAGATCAGCGCGGCTGGGATTCGAACCCACAAGGGTTCACTTCACCACAGGATCTGTCATCATTATGGCAATTATTGTCATCAATGGCACTGCACTGTATTGGAAATGGATTGTAAAGCACGTGGTATTCTATTGCACATGTTCTTGTTTAACACATAGTATTGTATTGCATATGGTCTTGTATAATGAATGCTATTGCAAAGCACAAATACACTGCAATAAATGCAATACAATTTACATGTATAATGTAATACCAAATCATCATCATCTTCCCTTGAATCCCAGTTCAACCAGGGTCGGGATATAAGTAGACTGTCTCAAATTCTCTTTGTTCCACATCATAATGTAATACAAAATGTGATGTAATAAAATACAAGGCAATAGATTGCGACATAGTACAGTACAATACAACTTATTGATATCACGGTCATGATCATTTAATAGCATTGTAACTATTTCATTTGTTAATTAATTCTGTAAGTATTTATGACTGGTAGATTCCCATTATTAGTCATCGTTATCGAGCTTGATTGATTGATTCACTGAACAAAAAATTTATTGATCACTTATAAGATTGCTTGATTTTATGATTGCCTCTAACCAACTTGATACACTAGGTTATTGATTAATTGATTGATTGATTGATTGATTGTGCAGGACAATTAGCCTGGTTAGTGATTAATTGACTGATTGATTGATTGATTGACTGATTGATTGATTGTGCAGCACAATAAGCCTGGTTATTGATTGATTGACTGATTGATTGACTGATTGATTGATTGATTGTGCAGCACAATTAGCATGGTTACTGATTGATTGATTGATTGTGCAGCACAATGAGCCTGGTTATTGATTGATTGATTGTGCAGCACAATAAGCTTGGTGTCTAAGTGCACTACGACAGGTTTTCGCATGCACCTACGTGCTCACGGCACGCTGACGAGAGTCTTCAGTGCTCTCAGTGACGCTCCCACACACCCGGTACAATGATAGACATATCGCTCTCTTCTGTCCATGTGCTGTCCATATAGTGCTCGATGTTATATAGTGCTCGATGTCGTATAGTGCTCGATGTTGTCATTGATGACTGTAGCACTCTGTAGCACTCAATGATAGATACATCGCTCTCTTCTGTCCATGTGCTGTCCATATATTGCTCGATGTTATATAATGCTCGATGTCGTATAGTGCTCGATGTTGTCATTGCTGACTGTAGCGCTCTAATTGTTGTTTTTATTATTATTGTTTCTAAGTTACTGGTAAAAAGGCTGGTAAAGCTAATGTTAACGTCAGTTTCCTCACTCGAAAGTGATGTCAGTGACGGGTAAGCTCAGGATTTGTACCCTGCACATACTTATCTGCGGTCGAGTATCTTAACAGATATCGCCACTGGCTCCAGCCATCATCATCATCTTCATCATCATCATCATCATCATCTTCCTGTAAATTCATCTTCGACTAATGTCAGGATGTTTAAGTTAAAAGTAAGACTGAAAATAAAATAAAAAAACAAATAATTATAATAATGATATTGACATAGTATTATGATAGCAAGTGGAAGAGACGGAGAGAATCCACCGCTGTTGTCATGGACATTAGCGACGATTGTGGCTCAGCCACGCTCGAGTGATAATTGTAATCCACACAGCTGCTTGTTGCACCGATGCTCTCATTTGTGACCCACGTAAATGAGAGAGTAAAAATATTTATGTTTAGAAATATTTATTTATAAAATATTTAAAAGTATTTAATGTTCTAAAAATATTTTTTAAATATATATTATTTATTTCACATGTATTTGCTCTCATGATTTTATTTACTATGTATTTAGATGCATGTATTTTCTATGTATTTAGGTACTTGTATTTACTATGTATTTAGGTGCATGTATTTACTATGTATTCAGATGCATGTATTTGCTATGTATTTAGATGCTTGTATTTACTATGTATTTAGATGCTCGTATTTACTATGTATTTAGGTGCATGTATTTGCTATGTATTTAGATACTTGTATTTGCTATGTATTTAGATGCATGTATTTGCTATGTATTTAGATACTTGTATTTACTATGTATTTAGATGCTCGTATTTACTATGTATTCAGATGCATGTATTTGCTATGTATTTAGATACTTGTATTTACTATGTATTTAGATGCATGTATTTGCTATGTATTCAGATGCTTGTATTTACTATGTATTTAGGTGCATGTATTTACTATGTATTTAGATACTTGTATTTGCTATGTATTTAGATGATCGTATTTACTGTGTATTTGGATACTTGTATTTACTGTGTATATTGCATGTATTTATAAGTATGTTTATTTATTTATGTGTATATTTATTTATATGTATTTAGTTGCATGTTTATGTAGATGCATATATTTAATATCTAGATATATTTCTTGTATTTGCTAGACTCTGGCTCTGTGCACTTCGGCAGTGTTCTTCATAGTGTCACGTGACAGAATAACGCTGGACCTGGATGAGGAAGGTCTTGGGCTGCTGTTGAGGCTGCTGGGAGCAGACTCTGTGAATGATGCTGATGACCTGCCAGACATCAGAGAGTACGAGCAGAGTCAGAGAAAACTTAGCGACATCTTCAAGTCATTCAACTCTCGCGGGAAAGTCCAGAGGCTGGAAATACCGCTGTCTGAGATGACGGTAACTACTGCTTTTGCAAGTTGCAATATCATTGTCTTGATTTAGTTTATTTATTATTCTTTAATTAGTTATTTAGTTTTTAGTACTGAAACTAGTTACTGTTTTTTTTTTTTTTTTACAGTGTCTTGGACTTAGTATCGTTATTTTCTTTTACCTATTTTATACCATGTAAATCATATTTAAATGTCAAAAGTCATGTCATCAATGCTGTGATAAATTTAATTATCTATCACAGAAGTTTAGACTTTTATACAGGCAGTTGCTATAGTCGAATGATTATATATAAGGTAATAAGGGTGATTTCTGATTTTGATTGACTGACAATCAGGCTGGTCACCTGGCTATGGAGGCTATGCTGAGACTGACGTCTAAGAGAGAGGGTGAGTGGTTTAAGGAGGAGCTTCGTAAACTGGGCGGTCTCGATCACATCATTCAGACGGGTTTGTGACAACTTGTTACTTCAGTTTTAGTTGTATCCTTTCACAGTGCAATATAGACTGTAATTGCACTGTCTTGATTGCACTGACTTAATTGCATATTATATTCTTAAATTTCAGCGAATTTGTGATCAATGAATTCTATGAACCTGTACGTTCTTGATTAAATGATGCTTGTACGCTCCTATCTCTGTTCATTGATTGTGTTTCATTTGAACACTGTTGTATGCTCCTATCTCTGTGCATTGATTGTGTTTCAGTTGAACACTTGTATGCTCCTATCTCTGTTCATTGATTGTTTGTGTTTCAGTTGAACACTGTTGTATGCTCCTATCTCTGTGCATTGATTGTGTTTCAGTTGAACACTGTTGTATGCTCCTATCTCTGTGCATTGATTGTGTTTCAGTTGAACACTTGTATGCTCCTATCTGTGTTCATTGATTGTGTTTCAGTTGAACACTGTTCAGACAGACTGAGTGAGGCAGATTCCTCTTCTAAACTCTCAGATCAGGACGTCAGTCTTATCACAAAGCTAGAACACTGCTTTAGGGTGCTTGAAAACGTATGTCTACTTATTTCTTTGCTCGTCGCTCTATTTTATATTAATTTGTGTAAGTAAAATTTATAGATTTTCTGTTTAGGTATGTATCTTGTTGGTTACATTTATCAGACTGTCCGAAGTTGTTTCTTTTTAGTTTAGTATCGTTTATTTGTTTATCACAGCACACATTATACAAATAATACGAATGTGCATGTAGTTAGGTAAACAAATAAAAATACAAAAGAGGCTACCATAGAAGAGCCTCTGTTCGGTAATTTCATAATAAGTAGCTATAGCAGGGTCTAATTGAGCTGATAGTCAGAAGGGTCTTCATCGTAGAATTGTATGGAGACATCAGCTGAGTGTTGCTGATCAAGATGCTTGACTGGATTCATTAGTGGTTAATGGGAAGTGAATTAACCAAGGAAAGGTCGTTAAGAGCTGTATTCCACATCCGACTCTGTATCAGTTGGGCGGTTGAGCTGATAGCATGCTTGCCTTGTGAACAAGATGCCTCAACTTTTACGTTTTCTCAGATGATGCTATAGACTTAGTAAAGTTTATTTTATTGACTTCTAACCTCCAGACAAACAGCTTTATTATCAGCAAGCTGTTACTTGTTAATTGATATGTAGTGATGTGTGCTGTAGGAACGTCACTGACATTATCCATGGATGAGGAAACAAACGTTAAACCTTTATTATTATTTATTATTATTGTAATACTGTTGCAGGTGACGTATATGAATTCAGACAATCAACTTCATGTAGTGAAATTCAAAAACGGGTGTCTTATAAAAGCTGCATTCCAGTAAGTGCTGTCAGTCGTTTGACTGTTTTAATCATGCAGTGAATGCAGAGCCATTAGTGACCCCCTAGCGAGAATGCTAAACTTTCTATAATGATCTTCTGCTAAATAATCTACCATTTAATGTCAAATCTGTAAAATTCTTTAATCTGATGTAGATTATGATATAAAATATGTACTTATTGACCTAGTTTTACTATGATTAAGACGTCAATCTTGTGGTTATGTTCGCGACCTAATTATGAAGGCTGAGGATAGAATTGGTTAGAAGTGTTATTCACGATGGACCTGCCATTAGGCAGTGCACTATATGAATGTTAATCATGTTAATGATTATATTTATATTTTTTATGTGTAACCTGGAGAAATATAAAGATGAGTGGATCATAGGATGTGTGGATCATATTGTGTGTTTGTATGTGTATGGATGTGTGAAGCAGTGTGTATCATACTAATGAGTTTGTATGTGTTTAGATGTGATACTAATGGGTATGTATGTGTGTAGATGTGTGATAGTGTGATGCTGTGTTTATCATACGAATGTGTTTGTATGTGTATTGATGTGTTTATGATACTAATGTGTATGTATGTGTATAGATGTGTGAAGGTGTGTGAGTCATGTCTACCGTGCAATGAGATACTGATGGCGGGCACTGATAAGGTGGACAAGTCGTGTGCAGGCTACTTAGCTCTCAGCTGTGTGCTAGCGGCTCTCAGGCTTCTACTCAACGTTACGCACGAGAGTGGTTAGCCACAGATCTTTCTCTCGCTTAGCTTCGTCCTCTTGTAAGCCACAGATCTTCCTCTCGCTTAGCTTCTTCCTCTTGTTAGCCACAGATCTTCCTCTCGCTTAGCTTCTTCCTCTTGTTAGCCACAGATCTTCCTCTCGCTTAGCTTCTTCCTCTTGTTAGCCACAGATCTTCCTCTCGCTTAGCTTCGTCCTCTTGTTAGCCACAGATCTTTCTCTCGTTTAGCTTCGTCCTCTTGTTAGCCACAGAGCTTTCTCTCGTTTAGCTTCGTCCTCTTGTTAGCCACAGATCTTTCTCTCGCTTAGCTTCGTCCGCTTGTTAGCCACAGATCTTTCTCTCGCTTAGCTTCGTCCTCTTGTTAGCCATAGATTTTTCTCTCGTTTAGCTTCGTCCTCTTGTTAGCCACAGATCTTTCGTTTAGCTTCGTCCTCTTGTTAGACACAGATCTTTCTCTCGTTTCGCTTCGTCCTCTTGTTAGCCACAAATCTTTCTCTCGTTTAGCTTCGTCCTCTTGTTAACCACAGATCTTTCTCTCGCTTAGCTTCGTCCTCTTGTTAGCCACAGATCTTTTTCTCGTTTAGCTTCGTCCTCTTGTTAGACACAGATCCAGGCGTGCCCTGTGAAGCCGTGGGTAGGTAGACGTAAATGGTATGTATATAACTGTAGTAGAGCTTTGTTTGAATGTCTTAATGTCGTAGGGGTAACGTCATGAAGTTTTAAATGACAGATCCTGGGGTGAATTGAACCCTCACGGGTTCGATTCCCAGCTGCACTGATCTGAGATTAAAATCGCAGATGTTCACTGGACTGGTTATACGGAAAATGGTCTAAATTGCCTAACTGTGTGAACATGTGGTGTTAAAAGTGACAGATATCAACATGGTTGATCGTTTCACTATAATGCATGTTTACTTTTGTTGTTGTGTAGGCGTGGCCTGTGAAGCAGTGGGCAGGGTGAATGGACTAATAAGAAGTCTACTGTCGTGCATACTGACTCTTCCACGACATCTGCCGTCCAGTGAGAGATTTGACCTGTTTGTGCTGGTCTGTTGTATCTCTTTGCAATAACCATAAAACGACCAACTAATTAATCAACAATCAATTCATTTCAATTGATGACGATTAGTTTGCTTGTTGGTAATTAGATAATTTATTTCCTAATATCATATCATATATATCGACACTGCAATACGGCAGAAAACAGGTGATAGCCTAATTCCTAACGTTATTCATAAAATTTTAAATGTGCACGGCTTTTGATATATATTTATTTATTTATATGTACTTTTGAGAAAATAACTGAGAAATGCATTCAGTCTGCTTAGATTTCATATTGTAACCAATTTTTGATTTTATCAATAATCTAATTGCAGTGTTCATACTGTAAATATCATTTTCCTGTGTGGAAGCAGACTATATGGCCTATGATTTGTATCAGATTGCATTGTTTATACTGTAAATGTCTCAATAGCGTAGGGGTATCGTCATGAAGTTTTAAATGACAGATCCCGAGGTGAATTGAACCTTCTTGAGTTCTTATCCCAGCCACGCTGATCTGAGAGTAAAATCTCGGACATTCAATGGACTGGTTACACGGAAAATGGAATAAATTGCCTAACAGTTTAAACATGTGGTATTAAAAAGTGATAGATGTCAACACAGTTGATCATTTCACTATAATGCATATTTACTTTTTTTAAATATAATTTTCCTGGGTGGAAGCAGACTGTATTGCCATTGATGTGTATGACAGGGTTTAGGACTATTGATAAACTTGATAGAGTTCAGTAAGACGAGCCTGGATACGTTGCTGAGTACTTCCACCATTGCTCCATTTGATGAGTATCCTTCCATCAACAGCAGCCTCAAGTCCATCGACGCTCTGGCCATGGTAGGATTAGTGTCTTTCCTCTCCACATGTTCTAGATTTATGTTTATGTCTTCATCTATTTTTAGATTTATGTTTATATCTTAATCTATTTTTAGATTTATGTTTATGTCTTCATCTATTTTTAGATTTATGTTTATATCTTAATCTATTTTTAGATTTATGTCTATATCTGCACGTCTCTATGTATGCTCAGCTGTTTAACTTGCTCTACGAGGCGGCTAGGCTGTGTATGTGTGTATGTGTTTATATGTGTGTGTATATGTGTCTATGTATGTGTATATCTCTGTTTATATGTGTGTGTATATGTGTGTATATGTCTCTATGTATGCTCAGCTGTTTAACCTGCGCTACGAGGCGGCTAGGCTGTATATGTGTGTATACGTGTATATATGTATATGTATATGTATATGTATATGTATATACATGTACACATACATATACACATATATACACACATATACACACGTATACACATGTGTATATGTCTCTATGTATGCTCAGCTGTTTAACCTGCGCTACGAGGCGGCTAGGCTGTATATGTGTGTATACGTGTGTATATGTGTGTATATATGTGTATATGTATGTGTACATGTATATACTTATACATGTACATATATACACGTATACACACATATACAGCCTAGCCGCCTCGTAGCGCAGGTTAAACAGCTGAGCATACATAGAGACATAGACATATAGAGTGTATCATTTACAAAACAGCTTCGTTAACCTATAAGTCCATCACCATCCCTGGACAAACTTGTATGTCTCACTTGATTAAAGTGATGCAGCCTGCTATTACTCGGTCTTCTAAATTAATTACTCTTGTGAGACCTAGCTTACCTTCACGCTCTAAGCTATCTAATCGTTCTTCCCAGCATGCTGCACCTCAGATCTGGAATTCTCTTCCATTCAATCTTCGGAAATCTTCATTTGAATGACATCAGCCTTTGCTTTCCTATGAGCAGTTCCATAAGCAGTTGAAGACCTATCTTTTCCATCTCTCTTTTCCATCCAGTGTCCATGAGCAGTGACCTGCGCCTAAATTACCTTTTCTTTAACTCCCTTTACTTTGGACTGAATTTCTGGATTTTGGAATTTGCACCGTTTTTGGACCTTCTTTTTTTGCTCGCCGGCTTGATTTTGTCTCAATAGTGCTCGATGTTGTATTTGATGACTGTAGCACTCTAATTGTTGTTATTATTATTATTATTATTACATGTGTGTATATGTGTGTATATGTCTCATGCTCAGTATGTATGCTCAGTTGTTTAAGCTGCGCTACGAGGCGGCTAGACTGATAGAGGAGGAACACGATGCTGAGCTGTATATATGTGTATATGTGTGTATATGTGTGTATATGTGTGTGTATATGTCTCTATGTATGCTCAGTTGTTTAACCTGCGCTACGAGGCGGCTAGGCTGATAGAGGAAGAGCACGACGCAGAACTGGAGGAGAGGCAGCGGCTGGAGGCAGCTCGGAAAGCCAGTGGCTCAGCGGCTGATATCAGCGGCTCATGGGAGGAGTCAGAGCTGGGCCTGCAGTGGGTGCCCGCTGAGATGCCTGACACGACCAGGGGTGCCCTGGACCTGCCTGGGACATCCAGGGGTGCCCAGGGGCTGACGTCCAGGGGTGCTGGGGGAGCCAAGGAGGCTTCAACCCTGGGGGGTAGTGAAGACTGCAGCAGTGTGGGAGAGAGTCATGTGTGGCGTGGGGGGTCGCAATCAGGAGGCGGGGGGTACGGGGGGTCTCAGAATGATGAGGAGAACCTAACTAAAGGTAGGATCAGCTTCAGTATATGAACCACTGATTTGATTCACTGAAATCAAATATATATAGTATATGTATTTATAGGGTGAAATGATCCTAACAGGTTCATTAATATTAATTTTATGAGAGATAAAGAAAGTGCTGTTTGTTTGTTGGATGTGTCGGAGCCGTTATTCATGTAGTATACATTTATTCGCCTAAGCTGTTGTTGTTGCTGTTGTAAGCTGTTGTTATTGCTGCTGTTGTAAGCTGTTGTTGTTGTTGTTGACAGCATTACACAAGGCAGGCAAGCACATGGAGGACTGTATTATAGCAGCGTATGTGTCGCTACTAGTGGGAACTGCCATACATCATAAACCTGTACGTATCAATCAATCAACTAGTTAAGATGTATTATTATTAATTATTATTATTATTAGAATAATCTACCGCGTGCAGTATTATCGGAATAAGTTAAAATAACATCTGCTCTCTTCTTGCGAAAGTTAAACGTTGCTGATCGCAGCAGCGGGTGACATTGCCCTGAATCCACTGCTTTTGGCTCCAGCAGCGCCCGTCCCAGTTATTATTATTATTATTATACAACATATTTTTATTATTAGCAATCAGTGCCTCTATGGTAGAAGCTTTTCTGCAAAATTATTCCATATTTATCTGATGCTAATTTCAAAATTGATGTTTCATTGCTAGTGAATGTCTATTGGTCGATCAGTAACGATCATCCAGCAGAGCTAATGTCGTACCAATCGATTGTTGCTGATCCGTTACTTGATTGATCGGGCGATTGTTTGTTTAACAGATGCCTTGCTGATTGACTGATTGATTGACTGATTGATTGACTGACTGACTAATTGATTGCATAAGGAAATTATTGATTTATGGTTTGCAGCATCTTGCAGAGGGTATAAGAGATTCATTACCAGAGAGAAGTTTTGATTCGATGGTTCGAATGCTCAGAAAGTTTCTTGGTTTCATGAACTTCACTGTGAGTAGTGCTCTAATTCAATCTGATAATAATTGTATTGTATTGTATTGGCTGGAGCCAATGGCGAAGTCGGTAAGATACTCGACCGCGGATCAGTAGGTGCGGGTTCAAATCCTGGGCTCGCCCGTCACTGACATCGCTTTCGAGTGAGGAAACTGACGTTAACCTTAGCTTTACTAGCTTTTTTACTATATAGCAACTGCTCTTCTACAAGATATCCAGTGAAAAACTATGCAAAAGTATTTAACGTAGAGTTTGCTGTACCTACAATTAATTTTACTATACTGTATGTTTTTCTCATAATATAGACTTGCCTGCTGTTGTACTGTTATGTGAACTATTAACGTCTGTTTCTAACAATCTCTTACTTTTTTATCATTATCTGGTTTTAATAAAGTTTGGTACGTGATCTATTGAACGATTGATTGATTGATTAGCTTACTGACAGTACATGGTTTAAATAAAATTTTGTAATTGATCTATTGAACGATTGATTGATTGATTGGCTTACTGACAGTACATGTTTTAAATAAAGTATGGTAATTGAACGATTGATTTGTTGATTAACTGACTGACTGTACATAGTCTTAGTAAAATATGGTAATTGATCTATTGAACGATTGATTGATTGATTGATTGATTGAATAGCTGTCTGACAATACATGATTTTAGTAAAGTATGGTAATTGATCTATTGAACGATTGATTGATTGATTAGCTGACTGACAATACATGGTTTTATCTATTAAACGATTGATTGATTGATTAGCTGATTGATTGTATTACAGAACGATGTGGCAGCAGGGTCTAGCGGCTCGGCTGCCGGTGCTGGTAATGCCAAGTCAATTCAGCGAATACTGGGAGTTCTCGAATCTTGCTAGCTCCTCCTATTCTGATGTCAATCACTTCGTCGCTCCTCCTACCTTCTAATAACACACGCCCACCGTTGATTCGTCTGTTTGCTACTTGATAATTTGTTTCCATAGCAGCAGTATTTATGTGAGTGACTCTGCGACTAAACCTATGACTGTAGAGCATACTGCAGTCTATAGTCTTTCTGAACAGTGGCTCTGTTGCGGCATGTGTGTGTTGATGTTGTTGTTAACCCATGGTGTTAACCCTGATGCTGGTTTTCTTTACTAAGTATGCCAGCATCGTTTCAACCCTTTGCTACACAGGTGCAACCAATTTACACAATGTTAAACCCTCAGCCTCCCTGGTTCAATCTTATGCCACACTAATTCAACCATCTGCCACACCAAGGTTCAACCCACTGATATATCGGTTCTACCTACTATCATACCTCTTTAACCCCGTGTCATCTCAGTTTAACCCTTCTGTCATATCTGCTTCACATACCGTATTTTATGAATTGGTCTAGCTTGAGCTTGAACTTAGCTTACGAAATTCTAAACAAGATGTATTGTGCTTAATAACAACCACGCTATGTCACTATCAGAGGAGAAAATTGGCGTAAACTGTTGGTGGTAGATATGCGTCGTTATCTGATAAACTATCAGCGAGGCGTTGTTATCTACAGATATGTGGCATTACTCAGAGATATAACCCATTATGCATCTGTTCAGAGCTACACAGCTCTAAAAATAATCTCTCTCTATCACTCTTCTAATCATTCTCCATTGTGACGAAGAGTATAACATTCGGTAGAGTTTCTATCTCTCTCTCTCTTTCTCTCTCTCTCTTAGTGCACTGCCTACTGGTAGGTCCATGGTAGTTAACGCCGCGCCTCCTAAGTGTTTCTATATAAGAATATTTTAAATTCATTTCTACTGGTTTAATCGAATTTGTTGTGTAGCAAAGTTACCTTTACCTTATAAATCCTTTTACCATTTCGATACATAATCAATTGATGCTTTGGATGTACAATTTGCTCATATTTAGTTTCTTTATTCATTTCGGTGTGGGTCTAGGGATAATACATCGTTTTGATGCTTGCTATTGTGTCTGATTACCTGCCGTTATTTGGTGACAGACTTATGGCAGATTGTAGGGTTAAGGTCATATTAGGGCCACCATAACCTGGTGATTGTTTGGGCATAGGTATAATTGTAACACGAACCTATGAGATATATCGACATATACTTTAACCTTTTCAAGATGCAGAACTTTGATATTTGTATTGATAGTATCGGCCTTGTGCCTTATAGAGGTGCATCTCTTATATAGGTTGAGCATGTTGCAACTTTGCTTATTGCTAATATTTTAGTAAATCAGCGAATGCTATTACATTGTTTAATCGGATAAAGATAATGTAAATAAACTGATTGTCGCTGATTTTTAACAACTTTTGCAATGCGGTACGTTGGTCGTGTTGCTATTTTTAAAGGATGATGTTTATTTTTAGGTCAGATACTTTACACTGTGTAACACTGATCACTATATCATTGATCATTAGATATTGATCTGCTCATTGATCAACCTGAGATATTCTTTTATCTAAATAATGATTTACGTTTATGTTCTCGCCCAGGAATGATGTCTGGGTAATTGTTTGTATTTAGTTCACTGGCAGCGGAGCATGATGCAATATGATATAATATTAGACAAGAGTATTTAAGACTGATTGATTGATTTGTGCGATAGTGTTTAGAGCTTTTATTGACAAGCAATATATTGCTTGTATTCTGTATGGTTATACTTCCACTGAGCGGGGTTTAACGCCCGTTTCACCGCCTGTGCACGACATACGGGACGTGTTTGAGTATAGCCTGTGTGGTGCTATGCACTCGTATGTTCTCGAAACATCCTCTATCACTGACGAGCTGAACGTTAAATTGACGACTGACAGCTAGGCTGGTTTAGTCTATCGTCACGTGACTCTCTGGTGTCCATTTAGCGCTACTGTGGCATTCTGTATGTAGTGGCGCTGTAGAAGTAAACGTATTGATTGATTGATTTCTCTTTGTATTGTAATGTGTTGATTTCCAATCTTACTGGTACGCTATTGCTTCTAATTGTCAGTTTCTTTACTACTTTGTCTCTGACAGTGGTTTGTAGATTGGTTAGCATGTCTGCTCATCATTAGGCAGTAGGGTTCTAATTCAGGCTCTGTGTGTAACCAGTGGCACCTGCTCTGTGCTAGCAGCTTCTTGTTGTCACTTTGTTGATGGTCCAAGGCATAGCAACACCGCATTGTGGCTTCTTCACTCATTCATTAGCGCACCAACAAGCAAGTATATCGAATTATCTAGTAATAATGACTTGCCGGTGATTCCACAGCAGCGTACTATAGCATTGGTCTCCTCTTTGTAACTTGTACGGCTGTCTTTGAGACCGCTTTTGCTATTGTTCTAGAATATGAAGACAGAGAGCGTGAATGCTAAAGCAATATTTAGCCCTAGGCACAGTTTGCTGTTCTATATATATTGTTATGTTCATAATGTAATTTCTCTGATCATCGCCTAATGGCTATCAGTGCCTGGCAAATCGTGCTAAATATTGCTCGAGTAGGAGATTACATTTGTGGAAGGAATGTGAATAGAGTATTACTACGACCCTTAGGGGGACGTCCTTGATATCATCCTTGTATGAGGATACGGACGTTAAACCTTTATTAGTATTATTACTACGACCCATGGTATAGTTCATAACCGCACAGGTCTATGCTACTCGCCTGTTGTGTGTCTACTGTTTTTATGTTTAGTGAAGTGTAAATAAACTTTTTATTTTAATTAATGCGTTATTTCTTTTCTGACTAAATAATTTATTTTATTGATTTTACTTCATGATTTTTCTAATGTATTTGTTTAGTTTGCTTCTTCCTATGTGTACTTGTATTGCTGCATGGATGTGTCTATGTGGTGGTCTATCAATTTCTGTATATGTTTGCTTTTATTCAACGTCTGCGTGTCTTTGTTTAATTCTCTGTACGCTAGAGCTGTACCGCTAGTGCTGTACCGCTAGAGCTGTACCGCTAGAGCTGTATCGCTGGATGTGTACCGCAACGTAACTGTAACGTCTGTGTCGTTGTTAGTGTCTGTGTCTCTATTTGTCCTCCTCTGTGTGTGTCGCTGTGAGTGTTGTGTCTTTACTTGTCCTCCTCTGTGTGTGTGACTATGAGTGTTTATGTCTTTACTTGTCCTCCTCTGTGTGTCACTGTGAGTGTTTGTGTCTGTACTTGGCCTCCTCAATG
Source organism: Enchytraeus crypticus (assembly GCA_905160935.1). Classification (NCBI taxonomy): domain Eukaryota; kingdom Metazoa; phylum Annelida; class Clitellata; order Enchytraeida; family Enchytraeidae; genus Enchytraeus; species Enchytraeus crypticus. Next base: position 725,938 of record CAJHZI010000444.1, on the reverse strand, counting down.
TGTGTCACTTTGAGTGTCTGTGTCTCTAGTTTTTCTTCGTCTGTGTGTTTCATTATTTTCCTGTGTTGTGTGTATATCTGTCTCTTATATCATCTTCTTGTGACTAAAACAGACGTTAAATTTTGGGCGTTGTGTTGTAACGCTAGCTGATGCGGCTGCCTATGGTTAATCATGTACCTGTGTATTGTACATGTGATTCTGCGTGAATGTGTGATTAGTTAGTTCACTTTTAGGCTATGTGTAAGTGATTATTTTTATCGTGTGTGTGTGTGTGTGTGTGTGTGTGTGAGTACGTGTGTGTGTGTGTGTGTCGTTGTTTGTAGCGATTGTGTAGGTGCGAATGTGTCTGTACGTAACTGTATAGACTGTATAGTCTCTCATTGCTCGGCAATATATACATGTAGATGTTGATATAAGATGAAGTCTGTACTGATCTTAGAGTATATATAGTCTATCGTTGCTCTAAGGTACTGTAACCGTTCTATAGTAAGCGCATGAGCATATACTCGTGTACACTGATTGAGTTTGTTTTATTAAAGTATTTAAGAGCAATTAAAGAGTCGACTTATTCTCCTTTAGACCTCACGTAAGAGTTTATGTTTATTTCAAAATCACACACGTCACTACAATATTACATACAAGTTATCTTCAGTGCACTGCCAAGTGGCAGGTTCAAGGTACACATTCATACTCAAAGTCTGTTTTCTCACTCCATAAGAGCACACCTTAGATCAACAAGTTAATCCCTTCAAAAAGTCCATGCCTTATCCATACCTTATGTAGCCTATAGCTTGGGAAAAAAATGGCTTCTTAGGTGGTTTCCCGTTGCCTTCCTCAGTTAGGTGGATTAATTACCATTTAATCCTGGGGGAAAATATTTCGTGGTGAGGCGGGTCCCCTCTTGCCATACTCAGCTCCTGCCTTAGTCGCCTCTTACGTACACGCGGCAGATTGTTTGCGGTTGCCCTATTCTGCAGTGGTCCATCCACACCCGAGCACAACACGGGGAATACAAGTTATATGAAGTCCAAAATAATATACATTATGAACTCATATCAGAATAAATATTACAGTCAAAATCACAATCAGCACAAAACTAATAATTTGTCTATTCTATCAGGGGGCCAACTAGCAGTTCCTTGAATTTGATATGAAAGAGAGGTTACCAATACAGCGACTGGCGCCATAACGTGCTGGGAGTGTTGTGTGCAGGATATTCTAAGACATTTGAAATCTCTCTGAGACTGGCGAATCTTGATTTGTCGTGTGGCGAGATAAGTCCATGATGCTTCTGAAGTGGTAGTCAAGCTTTAGATAGATATCTCTCTTTCACATAGTGAAAGGGAGATATCTATCTAACTATATATATATATATATATATATATATATATATATATATATATATATATATACTGCCTAATGGCAGGTCCATAGTAATTAAGCTGTTGACTGTAGGCAATATTTAAACTACTGATCCATCACTTGTCTCGCTTAAGCTTACTAGTGATCCACGAATTGCTCTGTTGTCCTCACGTGATTCACTTAGTTCAAAATAGCTTCACTCTTATCCACACATTTACTTCTATATTTCTCGCATGATTCATTTTATTTTAGCGTATGATTCATTTATTATTAAAAGAAATGATTCACCCGGATGAACTTGAGATTCATGTAGGACACCACCTCTTCGAATTCATTAATGCTCGTGGATAGCTGATATGATAATATAAGTATTATATATAGCATCAGTATAGTATAATGCCTTGTATAATATAATAAATGCCTCGTAGCTCAGCCTAGCTCTCACACGTCCTAGTCATCCTCATCCTCTAGCTCATCCCTGATTCCCTTCATCCTCTCCTCATGGATCAATCTAGCCCTCACTCGTCCTAGTCATCCTCATCCTCTTCAGCTCATCCCTGATTGCCTTCATCCTCATCTCGTAGCGCTGTCTAGCTCTCGCCTGCTCCCGATCAAGTTTTTCCAGTTCTAAGGACAGGGAATGATTCAAGGTTGCGGACTTCCTCACAATTATGCTGCATGTTTTTGACTCCAGAAGTAAAGTCTGATCTACTGAGAGAGATGTGGTCAGTGTAGATGTGGTCATAGTAGATGTGGTCAGTGTAGATATAGTCAAGGTAGATGTATAGGTGTGGTCAGTGTAGATGTATAGATGTGGTCAGTTCAGATGCATAGGTGTGGTCAGTGTAGAGGTATAGATGTGGTCAGTGTAGATATGGTCAGTGTAGATGTGTAGACGTGGTCACAGTAGATTTTTGCTTAGAGTTTTGACACATCAAAGAAGTAATGTCGTTAGAACTAAATCCATAGACACATATCAGTACGATATTGTATGTGTATTATTAGTATGTTAACTTCATTAAAAGTTGGTGCGTGAAATACTTTATGTCTTAGTATTACTGGATGGAGTGAAGTGTCAATTACCGTATTACTCTCTTACTCTATTACTGCAATACTCACACTACATGCATTACTTTGTTACTCTATTACGGTACTACACTCTTACTCTATAACTCTTCTTACTCTATTACTGCATTACTCTCTTACTCTAACGCTTCATTACTCCTTTACTCTGTTACTCCGTTAGACCAGTAATCACAGGCCAATGTTGCTAAAACAATATACTTTTTCATGTAGGCGGTCCAAAAGTTTAACATGACAATGAACAATTCGTTTACAAGGAACTCTGAAGTAAGTTAAATAAAGAAAGTAGTACAAAATATCAATTATTCAAGTACTTGATAATAATCCTCTAAATTCTAATCCCCTAGATACTAATCCTCTAGATACTAATCCTCTAGATACTAATCTTTGCCACTGGCTGGAGCCAGTGGCGAAGTCGGTAAGATACTCGACCGCGGATCAGTAGGTGCAAGGTTCAAATCTTGGGCTCGCCCGTCACTGATATCGCTTTCAAGTGAGGAAATTGACGTTAACCCTAGCTTTTTTACCTTTTAGATAGTAATCCGCTAGATACTAATCTGTTAGGTACTAATCCCCAAGATCCCTAGATTACTAATTCGTTAGATGAAAATCCTCTACTCACTATTCGTTACAATGTTCAAAGTCAATTTTTAATAAATTAGGATCAAAACCAAACGTTCTTCAAAATATATTTAAGTACGACACTAATATTCGTGTAGTACATGAAAAATTAGATTTAGATTAGATTAGTCAGTTTGAAATAAATAAATAAAATAAAATAATGGATACATACATTCACGTCACACGCTCATATTTTATCATAACTTATATATATATATACATGTATATATATATATATATATATATATATATATATATACATATATACATAATCATATAACTTATATATAATCACGGCATGTATTTGATGTTACAGCTTTGAAATGTTCATTTAAGTGCTACATTAACAGGCTCTGAGAATTAGCCTTACTCTACTTCACTGCGGAATGTCTTGAGTTCTATAGACCTGTAGGCTGTTTCCTGCACAGGCCTATACAGTGTGGATTTTAACTTTTGTATTCATTAAAGTTATTTATATAATACGAGAAATAGAGACAGAGAGAGAGAGAGAGAGAGAGACAGAGAGAAAGAGAGAGAGCGAGAGAGAGAGAGAGCGAGAGAGAGAGCGAGAGAGAGAGCGAGAGACAGAGAGAGAGAGAGAGAGAGATCGAAAGCCGCCTCCCATGAAAGAGGTTGAAGATTCAGAAGTTTAATAGAGCTCTCTCTCTAGCTCTCCCTCTTTCTCTCTATTTCTTTCCATCTCTCTCTCTCTCTCTCTCTCTCAGTACACCACTTAGCTGTAGGTCCATGATTCATATTACATAACTATGTTACCTTTCTCTACCTATATTATCTTTTCTACTAGTGAGTTTTAAGCTTATCTAAAGTCTTCATTCCCCAGATCTTCTAACTCTTCTTAATAACCCATCTACTATAAAGTCGAATAAGAACGGTACTAAATAAAGAAATACGCAAGTTGTACAAAGTCCTGCTAACATTACGCCAGTTGTCTTCAGAACTACAGATCTAGTGACTCTTGCCAACCGCTTTACTCTAATCAAGAGTCGGCCCTTAACTTACTCTTGTTCTATCAATATATCTCAAGTGGTTCCGCATTCTCTCATTAGTAGAACGGGGCACTTTGTCATACGAATCTGACTATCTTACTTCTTATCGAATATACTGAACCTAAAAAATAACATCAGCGGCGTTTCTGAGTAGAGATAATTTTTTAAATATTAAGATACCAAATTAAAGATTTAGCGGATAAATAGGCCTGTATGATAAACAATACAATGCAATAAAATTTAGTTCAATAAAACAGGGGCTGTTAAGAAGAGGAAGACCATGTTGGGGACGTGTCTGGCAAAGATTTAACGCGTGTTTCCTCAGGAGAAGCTACTTTAAATTAGAAGAGACTACATGATAAACGAGAATATTATGACGTTTCTAACCAGAATTACAAACGATGGAGGTAATTGTTTAATATCAGATATAAGTTCACTTTAAATTATTAATAATTTAAATTATTAATAATTTAAATTATTAATAATTTCAATTCTTAATAATTTCAATTCTTAATAATTTCAATTCTTAATAATTTCAATTCTTAATAATTTCAATTCTTAATAATTTCAATTCTTAATAATTTAAATTCTTAATACTTTAAATTCTTAATAATTTCAATTATTAATAATTTAAATTCGCAATAATTTAAATTATTAATAATTTAAATTATTAATAATTTAAATTCGCAATAATTTAAATTATTAATAATTTAAATTCGCAATAATTTAAATTATTAATAATTTAAATTCGCAATAATTTAAATTATTAATAATTTAAATTCGCAATAATTTAAATTCTTAATTCTTAACGATTCAGTTTGCCATCCTGCTCTATTTAATACATGAAATAGAGGAAATGAAAAGGACACTAAACCGACTGTGAAGATTGCTCCATTGCGCATGCGCAATGGGTTGCACACGCCTAATGGGATGTAATTAGTTTAATCCAACAGATCCGGTACATTTCTGCGTCCATCTGTTTAATCCCTCTACCTCACTGACAGCCTGTTGCCTCGTCGGTTAAACGTTACGACCGTCTCTCGTGCCTAGCGAGATTAGAGTAGTGTGAGAGGAAGTGTAGCTAATCAATCAATCAATCAGTCAATCAATCAATCAGTCAATCAATCAATAGTCCTGACTCCGCGGTACTCCATACTCCTCACTCACTCAGGCAGATACTCCTTTATTGATGTTATATTACTCTTTTTCAAATTTTATTTTATATTATTTTGCTTTCTGTTCAATTTGACTATTTCCGTTTGCTTGTTTTCAGTTTGTATGTTATATGCTGTGTTTGGATTTAACAAACATATATCTCTCTTTCTCTTTCTCTCTCTCTCTCTCTCTCTATCTCTCTCCATGTCATTAGACTCGTTACTAACTGGAGAAGCTTTGGACTCTCCTGCCGGAAGTTAGGCGTCCTTCAGCGAGTGCGTGGAAAGCATGTCGTAACTGGAAGGGGCGCTAATAAGATTTGTGTGTGACAGGAATAACAAGCAGCATGGAATATATTGCGTTTAGTTTACTGTGGCGACACCTGGTGAACAGAAAGATGTTTAATAATAAAACTAATATTCACGCGATAATGTTGAAAATTGGCAACTAATAATAATAATAATAATAATAATAATAATAATAATAATAATAATAATAATAATAATAATAATAATAATAATAATAATAATAATAATAATAATAACAATTAGAGTGCTACAGTCATCGATGACAACATCGAGCACAATTGAGACAAAATCAAGCCAGCGAGCAAAGAGATCTAAAAAACGGTTCAAAAATCTATAAAATAAGTCCAAAGTAAAGGGAGTTAAAAAAGGAGGTTTAGGCACAGGTCGCAACTCATGGATACTGGATGGAAAAGAGAGATGGAAAAGATAGGCCTCCAACTGCCTAATAAATTATTCTACTTCACAATAACAGTATTTGATTATTGTAAAGCGTTATTATGATTAATATGGCTTAACAATATTACTAAATCCACGTAGTTTCCTATTAACTTGCATTTGGTATACTGAATGCACTGGGTGTAATGCTAGTCACACAATGTTTTACAATACATTATATTTTATTTATCTTATGATTGATGCAGCCATTCATCCGTTTCTAAAATTTTACACCTTCATTGAAATATTTAGCTTACTGTAATTTTGATATCTCTCTCTTTCTCTCTCTCTCTCTCTCTCTCTTAAATGCACTGCTTAGTGGCAGGTTCAAGGTACATATTCATACTCATAGTCTGCCTTATCGCTCCATAAGAACACTCCTTATTTCTTTTGAAATATTACGTTTAAAATTTTCTCATTTGCTTCCAGTAGGCCAATGCAACAGGACCTTGGGGCAGCCCTGTTGATTATAACGAGGCGTAATTAAAGGACCGAATATATTTACCTTTATCTTTATCGTTGGACTATCTTTGGACTAATTTTTGGATTTTAGAATTTGCATCGTTTTGGACCTTCTTTTTGCTCGTCGTCTGGTATTTGGCTCAATAATGCTCGATGTTGTCATTGACGACAGTAGCACTCTGATTGTAGTTATTATTATTACGATATACATTAATTAGTATTATTATTATACATACATTATATATTATATATTATTAAAATACAGCAGTTCGTTTACCCTCAATCTTCCACTCAGTGTTCCCGCAATGTTCCCTCAATATTCCCCTCAATGTTCCCTTCAGTGGTCCCCTCAATGTTCCTCTCAATGTTCCCCTCAATGTTCCCTTTAGTGTTCCCCTCAATGTCACCTCAATGTTCCCTCAATGTTCTCCTCAATGTTCCCCTTAATGTTCCCCTCAATGTTCTTTCAATGTTCCCTCAATGTACCCCTCAATGTTCCCCTCAATGTCACCTCAATGTTCCCCTCAATGTTCCCCTCAATGTTACCTCAATGTTCCCTCATTGTTCCCCTCAATATGCCCCTTAATGTTCCCTCAATGTTCCCCTGAATGTCACCTCAATGTTCCCTCAATGTTCCCCTGAATGTTCCCCTTAATGTTCCCTCAATGTTCTCCTCAATGTTCCCTCAATGTTCCCCTCGATGTTTCCTCACCCACCTCTTCCTCACCTGTGCAAAACATTGTGGCCGCATGTCTCCCCCTATCCCCTACACCCCTCCCCTACCCCGGTGAAACTGAACATCGGAACAACTCGTGTCCAGCTAATCCCATTACACTTGTGTCATTCTTACATCCACTCCTCCCTCTCTACATCCTCTCTCTCTCTTTCTCTCGCTCTCTCTCTCTTTATATCTCTCTCTCTCCCTCTCTTCAGTGCACAGTCAAGTGGCAGGTTCAAGGTACATATTAATACTCAAAGTCTGCTTTCTCGCTCCATTAGAGCACTCCTTAGATCAACAAGTTAATCCTTTCACAAAGTCTATGCCTTATCCATAAATTATGTAGCCTATAGCTTGGGAAAAGTTTAGCTTCTGAGGTGGATTCCCGTTGCCTTCCATCCAAATCGTAATCCAACTGTAACGTATACAGCTAGTCCAATCCACGAGCTGAATTTATTATGTTGTTTGTTTACTAAAAACTAATGTTAACGTCAGTTTCCTCACTCGAAAGCCCAGGATTTGAAAGCCCCGCATATACTGATCCGCAGTCGAATATCTTGCCGGCATCGCCACTGGCTCCAGCCGAAATATATATATATATATATATATATATATATATATACATTATATATATATATAATACGTATATAAGTATATATATATATATATATATATATATATTATATATATATATATATATATATATATATATATATATATTCCTCAAGTTTTATTGTGTATATATATATATATATATATATATATTTATTTATTTATTTATATATATATACAATAAAACTTGAGGCTTTGATTGGACTGTTTTGAACTCATCTTCTAGTCTTTACTTGGCTGCATCTATTGGCTGCTTTCTCTAGAATGGCGTGACGACGACAAAAGACTGCATCGTCAATCAAAGCTTTTTCCTTAAAGACCGGCCAAGTTTCGCATTATTTGACGTTTGAGAATTATAACATGATAAGCAAACTTTCCATCAATTTCTTATTTCTAATTTTATAGCATAATTCTATTCTATAAAACACGTCTCTCAGATTAATTCAGCAAAGCATGTTGTCTCAAATATTTATAACTTGAAACTCAGTATGTCTTCGACTTTTCTTGAGCCAATGTGACTCCGCCCATATCTATAGAGAACTGTGACATAGGTGACAGTGCTAACATTAGTAGTGATCTTCGTTAACCATATCGTTATGTAATCATTTTTGTCATAAGTTGGTCTATTAATAAAGCGGTGCCACTGGCTTTGTAATCTGATTATATATAAAACCTAGGCAGGTTCAGTTTAGTTTAGTTTGAGAACGTAGCTGACTGCTAAATCTAAACCTTAATTGTTCACTGAGATAAATCGTTTGGTAAATCTATGTGTATATGAGTTATAACCGTGAAGAGTGTCATAAAAACATAGTCCAACCATCAAATGCAAGTCCCGTAAGAGGCGACTAAGCAAATATTGAGGAAAGTTACTGTAAGGTTTTGTAAAAGAATATATCTTATCTTCGTGTTGTCTCCAGGTTGTTTGAAAAATTTACCAACTAGTGACTGCACGTGTCGCAGAAGGCGACTAGAGCACTAAGATCCAAACCAACGTCAGAAAGGACATTCGGTTGATGAGCGCCAAGGCTCCAGAAATTTATACAAAATTTAACGAATCGAAAAGTCTCAAATAGGGGATTGACTGATGGTGTGGTGTAGGACAGAGAGGATTTGAGACAGTCTACTCGTATACTGACCCTGGTTAAACTGGGATTCAAGGGAAGATGACGATGATGATGAAAAGAATATCTCTTATGAAGTTGTAAACTTGCAGGTCAATGGAGTGCTTATACTGAGCACGAAAGCGGACTGTGAATAGGAATATGAGCCTTGGACATGCCAGTTGGCTGGACGCAAGACAGGGAAAATAACTTGAAACTAGTAATGTTTGTGAAGACAGGGAAATTAACTTGAAACTAGTAATGTTTGTGAAGTTTCCAGAACCAGTGTAGTTGATTTAATTTAAGCCTTTATTTTTTGCATAGATATTAGGAAAAGAAAAACTATGTTTATATTATATCATTGCGCACCACACTGTAAAATATGCCTATAAACTTATATTAAATATTTATAATATAATTATAAATATCAATTTATTAAACATTGGTAAAATTGACGCTGACTGAGACCATACTTTTTGTTGTATAGTCTATATATAGGACTATAGATAGCCTATATATAGAACTATAGATAGCCTATATATAGAACTATATATAGCCTATATATAGGACTATATATAGCCTATATATTATTATATATATATATATATATATATATTATAGGCCTATATACGATCATATATTTTTCTATAAATAATTTCATAAATTTTTCTAAGAAATGCCAATGCTAAATTATATCATTTATTTCTGTCATCTATCTAGAATCTAGGTAATTATTTTAAACCTGATAATACAGAGAATGAAACGAAATATAAATTGTTGTCTAAAGTAACACTAGAAAATTCTATTGTTTAATTATTATTTTTGCTCATTCTAACAGGTCTTTTTTCACATATAGGCCTATATATATATATATATATATATATATATATATATATATATATATATATATATATGAATGTATATATATATATATATATATATATATATATATATGTATGTATATCGGTTTTAGTTAGGCCTATATATATATATATATATATAAATGTATATCGGTTTTAGTTAGGCCTATATATTTTTTCTTTCCGTAGTATTTTATTCTGGAAATGAATTCTTACTGGAATTAACCCCGTTATTGTTCGAACCCGGTATTTTATTACAGGGCGATCATAATAATATTAAATAAATTTAAATTGTGCTAAATATTCACTTAATTCTCTTGAGTTACCTATACTATATAACGCGCACCCCGATAAGTCCTCTGCATCGATACTTACGGGCATTTTAAATCTTCGACGTCTTTTTTATACTAAATAAAACTTGAGGGCTCAGCGTGCAGCAATCCTCACAATAATTATTTATCTTTGCTTTCTTTCCATGCAACTTAAATCTAAAGCTATTATGTATATATTCATGCATATGTATATATTGTATATACATATACACACATATATTTATACACATGTATATACTACATGTATATATATATATATATATATATATATATATATATATATATATATATATATATATATATATATATATATATAGACGTCTACGTGTATATTAAACATGTGTAAATAGCATCTAATTGTGACTATTTAGCATTCGCCGATACTTGTAATGTTTCTCGAAGTAAAAAAGTTGTAAGTCTACCAAATTAACTATCTCGAATTGATCTTCCTATCTACAAAGGAGAATACAGAACATATTGCAATGGACCGGTGTGTAAATTGTACGGTACTGTAATACAATAGTAGAATAGAAGAACAAATAAAAGCATTTAATTTTAATTAACAAGAAACACACATAGCATGTCGAGATTAACAATGACGAGTGGAATGCCATGCTCGGCCGTCGATGTTTATTTAACGGCCATTGAATTATTCCTCATAATTACAACCATTAATAGAACCTTGAAGTACAAAATATGCTCCGCACTAAAATTACACGTATAATTAAGATACGGAATACCACTTCAGGGTAAACCGCAGAGAATAGTGATCAATATAGAATATAGTGAATATATGTTGTAGATTCGACCGCGGATCAGTTTACGTGCGGGGCTCAAATTCTGGGCTCTCCCGTCACTGACATCGCTTTCGAGTGATGAAATTGACGTTATCCTTGGTTTTACCAGCTTTTATCATTCATTATGATATCTATCACTTTAATGACACTTTATTTTAAACTTTTAGCCAATGTAATTATAACAGGCCCTTTATACTTTAGAGACATTTCTCTGAATCTCTTTACTTTAGACCAATCATGGATTGGAGTCCGTGAGACCTTTGATCCACCTCAGGATTTTCAGGAATTGGTGACCATGAGATCTTTGCTCCACCTCAGGATTTCCAGGAATTGGAGTCCATGAAATCTTTGATCCACCTCAGGATCTCTAGAGATTGGAGTACATGAGATCATTGATACATCTCAGGATATTATATCAAGCAACTTATACCATGCCACTTATATCATGCCAATAATATCATGCCACTGATAATATGCCATATAATCATCCCGCATATATCATACGACTTCTACCAGCCGATTTTTATACGAGCAGCTTCTTATGAAAGGTTGATCTGACAAAGCTTTCTGTCAATTACTCTTAGGTTACTGTATGACATAAACTTTCACAATTTTAGGAATTTTGAATGAACTTTCTTATAGGAATTTTTCAGTACAGACAGCGGGAAATATCTCCCTTGTACAGACACGTGACCACTATTCATGTTTGATGAGACTTAAATTACTTGAACGATTACTAATTTATACCATTCGGCAGAAATTAAAATATTTATTTGACTCGTTATTTTCAAAGTTATTTGCAATGGACTGCCAGTAGGCAGTGCACTATGAGAGAGATATTCAAGTAAATATTCGCTATAGTGCTAATGCGAATATCTTAGTTGCACTTCTAATACTTTACATCAACTTTCAGTATTTATTTAATTGGCTTATCCAGTTGATGTAATTTAATTAGCCATCAACAAAACTTCTTTGATACTGATAATCTGATAATATGCTACTCAGAATTTTAATTGTCCAGATTAACAATGGCATGCAACTCTCTATTAAATTCTAAGAGTCTCTCAGTTTAACTGACTCTAAGTTAGTTCAACCAAGAATTTCTTCATTTAGCGATTATCCACTTCAAACGACGCTCAATCTTTGATTCATTGTGGTCCCAGGTACAGCCCGGAGTAATGTAAATGGAGTTAACATGGACGAGCAATGTAGTAGGGTGGAAGTATTTCCAGTGGATGGAGTAACACATAATGGAATAGATTTAAGATTGTGTTGGAGTGGATAAGATTGTGTGTAGTAACAGAAGATTTCTTTAAGCCACTTGATCTTGAGCATTGGTGAAACATACACCGGCGCCCCTGGCGACGCTTTCTGTACTTGTGATGATTTGAGAGATGGCGCCTAAATATATGATTAGGCTTCTACTGGTGTAACAATTATCTATTATAATTCAATTAATATTTGGTTTACTTTAATTTTAATGACAGTTCAAATTGAGTCTTGACAGTTATAGTTTTTTTTAGACAGTCTAGGCGCTTTAAACTTTGGTTAAAGATCTAGCAGAAAGGCTTTTATATTTGTCTACAGATCAATATTTTAAAGTAGTTGAGTTATTTGTAGGTAGTATAGTACTTGTATTATCACAAGTGTCTTTTCAAAAATTATAACTTAGATACAAAATTTACGATAATGTCGGACAACTAAATTATTGACCAATAATGGTAATAATGGTAATACCTGTATATATAATAATACGTTATATATAAATAATATATGGTAATATATAACAATGCTGTTCAACTATTGCCCAAATAAATAGTTCGGTAGTTTAAACATTTCAGTTTAAAAGTTTATTTTTAGGGTACTTTTAGTTTATTTTTAGGGTACTTTTAGTTTATTTTTAGGGTACTGAAACGGTTTAGATTACTATAATATTTTGTTAACAGCGTTCATGTCAAACTACTTTATGACAGATTAATTCCGTAGAATCAAATCTGAAATAGATTCAAAAACAATTATTTTACAGCTTCTGCAGTTGTAAAGCATCGCCATGCTTCAAGCCATGGATACCTTCATCAAGGATTATCGTTATCTCATATCATCGGGTCTTTCCTCAAACACCTACTTTGGTTCCGCCTCAATCAACGGTGCGCACCCATCTTCGGGGACTGAACAAATTAGCCCCCTAAAATCTTCTCCGCCCCCTCTATACCCCCAGTCTAGTCAATTTAATTCTTCAGATTGGTTCAAGGCGCAAAGTTCTGAGATGGAGAGATGGAGAAGTGAAGAAATAAAGTTAATTACTGCTTTTAAATTCAATCACCTTGTTCCTCCTAGAACATTAAGAGCGTCTCTTCAGAGAAATACAATTTCAACATTTGAGGGGGCCAGATCCTCCCGGGGCTTTACCCCTCCCGCGAGAGTGCCACTTCAATATTCAACCGAGGCGAGGGAAGAGGGAAAGAAGTCCGAAGTTGGGACGGAAGCAGATGGATTAGGTTTTAGTAGAGACAACAGAATGGCCACAAAATCCAGTGAATTGAGTTACGGTAAGTTAAATATTTAGTAGATTTGAATTAGCGGGCACAACAAGTAGGGCTACATTAAGGACCATAAGTACACTGGGTAGAATAAATACAGTGGATGAAACAAGTACACTGGGTATAATAAGTACAATGGCTCAATAAGTACATTGGGTACAATTAGCACAGTGGGTACAAGTACATTGTATGCAATTAGCATAGTGGGCACAATACGTAAAGTGGGTACAACAAGTGAGAATAATAAGTGAGTACAATGAGCGGATACAGAAAATTGGTGCAATAAATGGCTAAAATAAGTAGGTACAATAAGTTAGAAAAGTAATTGGGTACAATAAGTTGATAAAATAATGGGTACAATAAGTTAGACAAATAATTGGGTACAATAAGTTGATAAAATAATGGGTACAATAAGTTAGAAAAATAATTGGGTACAAGAAGTTGATAAAATAAGTGGTTACAATAAGTCAGGTCGAAGATTCTATCACTTGATTGTATCCATCGTGTGTATTTAGCAGACGTTAAATTTAGCTTTAATGATATAAATAACCTCTTAGATTTGAGCTGAGGTTTTACTATTTTTATTAAAAATTAAAACTCTAATTAAGTTTATTTTATTACATTGAGATTGTGTTATAATTGTTATGTGTGTGCGATGGATCTATATCTAGTTCAATAACCTTAATAATATCTATATCAATAACCTCTTAGATATGAGCTGAGGTTTTATGTTTTTATTAAAAATTAAAACTCTAATTAAGTTTATTTTATTGCATTAAGATTGTGTTATAATTGCTATGTGTGTGCGATGGATCTATATCTAGTTCAATTGTAACGAATAAAGATATAAATATATATTAAAGCTTGTAGGGTTTTACTTTTAAACAATTTTATAAATAGTGATTTTCTAATCGAGTCTTCATCAAGGCTTGAAGTTTGAGTTCCATATGCTTGGTACCATTGTAAAGCTAAATCGAATAAAATTTTACAATTCGAATTCAACGGAATTAAAATACCTTCTCTAGAACTCATCATCATCATCATCATCATCGTCATCGTCACCATCATCATCATCATCATCATCATCATCATCATCATCATCATCTTGCCTTGAATCCCAGTTCAACCAGGGTCGGGATACAAATAGACTGTCTCAAATCCTCTCTATCCTACACCACACCACCAGCCAATCCCTATTTGAGACTTTTCCATTTGTTTAAAATTCGTAGCAATTTCTAGAGCCTTGGCGCTCACCAACCGATGCCCTTTCTGACGTTGTTTCTTTTCTAGAACTACAAATTTTGATAAAATTATCTTTTTAAAACTAAATAAAATTAAATTCGTACTTTAGAATGAAGAGCCTGAGTGAGATAGTGGAAAGGGTCGATCCTATGTTTTGTTAGTCAAATACCACTCATTGTCACGCTCAGGCCATCTGACGATCTCCTTAGTTCAGTGACCCGATTAACCCTAGCAGCACCCAACAGGCGCATAACACAGGTACATATCACCCTTCCCCTAGCACGACCTCAAGGGGTCACCCGCCATCCCGATATGTGATATCACTCGTGAAATATCTAAAACATTTTAATATTTCGTTTAATATTTGAAATGAGTTAAATTTTAAGTATTTAATCAATGGTTACACTTTTTTCTGTAAACTATGTAGAATTTAAAGCAGTTTTTTGCGCATATCATCCTATTAAGAAGAGACAAATCAGAGATTTGAAGAAGTCATACCAGGTTCTTTATTTTTGCTAAACTGCATTTAAGTTCAGATACAAAAGTTTTGCAAAAACCAAGTATGAGTTAATTAATACTCCATAAAGAGTGAACGATTTGCTCTACTTCGTACAAACATTCCATGTCTTTAACTCTATCATAGGTTGCAGGTCTATTACTACTCTCCCCCTCTTTCTCTTTCTCTCTCATCTCTCTCTCTCTCTCTCTCTCTCTCTCTGTCTCCCTCTCTCTCTCTCTCTCTCTCTCTGTCTCTCTCTCTCTCTCTCTTGCACATATAACTTCTAGCCAGGGGCAGGACGGGGTGTAGATTGATCAGATCTTTGGTGTCGACCGGACAGCTAAGCCCTGATCTATTCACCCATCACTCATCACGCTAGACTGGGTTGATATGATGAACGCTGAACCACTGACGCTGAGAGACAGAAAAGAATACATTATACTTTAGCAACTATGAAATAAAATGACAATAAACAATTTTTTGACGACCCTGATATTTTCTTATGGCGAGGAACCGGGGGTTAAATTCTTATTGATTGATTGATTTTGTAAATATTAAAATACTAAATATTTCCATGCACTTCATTGTATACTAGCATTCGATAAATTCAAAATGTAGTTTACTTCTGCAATAAAGCTTTCGTTCAAAAATATCGTTCTCTATATCTTCCTCGTCTTTAGTCGAATTAAGTGAAGTACATGCGGCTATGGAGTCGTTTATTCTTCATTGCTTTTCTCGAACTGTACACTTCGCCCTAGATCAATGCTATACTTTAGAGGAAAGGAAAATGTCTGAATCTTTAATTTTCAAACGTATTGATGATTACTGGTAGGATTTGTTCTCATGGTAATTGCTAGGATGTGTTTCAATGCTAAATGCTAGGATTTTTTGCTATGGTAACAGTTAATATTTGACGTAATTGTAATTTATAGCATCAAGTAGGCCTACATTGGACTAACTATCGGACAGGAAGGTTTGAAGTCTGTGGCTAATGTGCCAATAAAGCTACAGCAGAAAACTAGCGTAGATTGATCAAGTAGACTCACGTTACCAGGTATTATCGGCCAATGAGAGTTGTCACAGGAAAGAGCTTTTTCTAGTTTCTATATAATTGTTTTCTGATAAAAGATTTACTTAAACTATTTTTGAAAGAAAGACTTTCTAAAACTTTTTACCTAGCTACTAAGCACAATCAGTACCAGCTAACCAATCTAGGGCAGCAGTATTCGTGCTAAAAAATTTATTTGAGATACGTAGGTTCTAACTTCATTTTATGTCAATATAAACTAGCACCCGGCTAAGGCGAGAATTTATCACCTCTAAGTGCTGCGGCCTACACCTTTATTCTCTTTCAAATCGTTTATCCTTTAATAAGCCATTCATCGACTACACTTCAGTGCATGCTGAATCCAGTGATGATCTTGCCGCCTTTATTTGCACGATTAACATTATTTAAACGCCTGTATAGTTTTCTGCTTGTCCTAGCGCGAGAACAAGAGTAAAGAAAACTTTTAAAAACACCGCTTTCTTAGGGTAGACGGTTTATTATATGTTTGAATTAAATCAACTATGCAGTATATGTATGTAGAATGGAAGGAAAAAGAGACAGAGGCAGGCCGAGATTAGATATGTTAGATGATTTAAAGACCCACTCATATTTAAACATGAAGAGGAAAGCGGAAGACAGAGAAGAGTGGAGGCGTTATATACCATGGTATATAACGCCTGCATGGACCTGCCCAATAGGAAGTGCACTAAGAGAGAGAGAGAGAGAGAAAGTGATGTCTATAGATTCTTGCTAGAAAATTCAGTTCGATTGTATAGTAATGAGCAGATAGAACTTCTGCAGTTCATTTTATTCTAATTTAAAAGCTGCAACAGTCGAGTTACAGTCCATTGATTATTTGATTTATCCGAAGACACCATCAGCATAGAGCGGGATATCTATCTTGCTCTAGAGTGCTATTACTGACTATGTTAATGCAGGCTACTAGGTTCGTCAAAGTGATTAAAGAACTTGATCTAATCCCATGGTGTTCTCCGTGTTGTGTCCGGGTTGTTTGAAGAATTGACCAACCGGTGACTGAACGTGTCGTAGAAGGCGACTAAAGCATTATGATCCATACCAAAGTCAGAAAGGGCATTCGGTTAGTGAGTGCCTAGGCTGCAGAAATTGCTACAAATTTTAAACGGATGGAAAAGTCAAAAATTGGGGATTGACTGATGTATGAAATTATGTAGGACAAAGAGGATTTGAGACAGTCTATTCGTATCCCAACCCTGGTTAAGCTGGGATTCGGGGGAAGATGATGATGATAATGATCTAATCCCATGGTGACCCGCCTCCCAATGCATCTCTGAAAGAAGAACGAACGTTAAATTTAAATGTTGTGCTCAGAATTAAATGGCTATTACTATTGCGTGAACTCTATTAATGGGCATCCAAAGAATCTGTAAGAGATATTAACTCCGGGAACCATTGAATGATGCTGAGAGATTGATCCGGATTTGCGTTTGACCAGGAACATCCTGTCATTAACCTTATTGATTCCAGTCCTCAAACTATTAATAAAGGATACAATGCTACAGTGACAGTGAAAGGTTTTATTGGTAATAATCAAATTGAATAAAATATAATTTTTGAAGTGCAGTCAAATGAAAGTTTTCATGTATGTTATGTATTTGTTGTTATGTATTTGTTGTTATGTATTTGTTGTTATGTATTTGTTGTTATGTATTTGTTGTTATGTATTTGGCAGTTTAATTTTAGCAAGATATTACTACTGTCTCACAAAGGATTACTTCATTCACCATATATGGGCCTACTACATTATATATATATATAGATATAAGCCTAGTGAATATATATACATATACACATATATATATATATATATATATATATATATATATATATATATATATATATATATATAGTATATATATATAAGCCTAGTGAATATATAATTATATATATATATATATTTATATTTATATATATATATGTATATATATATATATATATATATATATATATATATATATATATATATATATTAGATACTATATATGTATATAATTTAGGATCTGCATTAACGCACACGCTAAATAAATAACAAATATAATTTATATATTTATACGCACAGATATAGATATATATATATATATATATATATATATATATATATATATATAAAAATGAAATTATGTATATATATGTATATATATATATACATATATATATATATATATATATATATATATATATATATATATAATATGTATATTATTCACAGATTTCACAGTTTGTTTTCTACACCTTGAAATTCATTAAAACTCTTATTCTTAAATCTGATGTAGACTACTAAGATTTACTCTGATAAATCTTTGAAAGCTATCGTTGACTACTTTCAGTTTGACGAGCAATGAAGACTGAATGCACTGGTCGATGATCAGTGAACTCAATTCCACCGCCTTCAATTTCACTTAAAATCTGTAATTTGCAAATTAAAATTATGACGAACAATATCAAAAATAAAATTTTAGATGTATAACTCTAAATAACGAAAACATCACCCCTAGAATTTCTATGACCGACGAAAGGAAACTTTCAAATGGAAAGTGGAGTAAAGAATGACAGAAGAGCATAATGTAATTATCGTCAGCCTCTTCTTCTTCTTTCACGCTTCCAATTAAGATACTTCCCGTTCCGCTTTCCTTTCGACAATCACTTGACGACATTCGACAAAGCTTCGCTGCCCACTTCACTTCCAATCATCGTCAGCCCAGGACTGGGGGACGAGTGTTAGCTACTCAGGGTAGAGGTTGGATGTAGAGGCTGCTCAAAATATCAACCCGTCCTTTTACAGTACTTTCGAAAATTAACTTTAAATAAGCCACGAGAATTTACAGTCCATTTTTTTGTTTTGGTATCCACACACGAAAATAAAGTCTGGAAGTAAATTGAAAGTTATATATTGTAACTTCTAGCAATTTATTAATTTACTATATATATATATATATATATATATATATATATATATATATATATAAATTTATTTAATTAAAGTTAAATACAGTAAATTGAAAGTTAAATATGAAAGTTATCAGTTTTGGGATATTGTTTTCCACATTTCCCGTATTGAAATTACTCTCTTCACCCTCTGGATAAATAAAGAGCCTTTGAATGCGACAGGGTGTGAAAAATCGGTTCTCGTCGGTTGTCCATTGTTCTGAGCTGTTGGGATCGATGTCTGTCGCTAGCGCGGTAATGTATCGAGAGTTTGTCTGCAAAGAGTTGGTAACCGCTACCGGTTTAAATTCATCACGTCTTGTCGGGGTTTTGTTCGGCGCGCGAAAAGCAAGTTTACATTTCTTTGCAATCGCTCCGCTGTCAGTCCAGTTTACCTTCCTGCTCGTTCAAATGTCAGTAATTCCTCGGTTGCTTCTCTCTCTTTCTCTCTCGCTCTCTCTCTCTCTCTCTCTCTCTCTCTCTGCAAGTTTTTCTCAAGCAAACTAACTTTCACTCAAGAGACTTTTAGCTCCTCGATGTTAAATGCTAAACAAACTTTTCCCTTTGACACCCTTTTGTCTGCGCAGCGCAAGTTAAAGATATCGATTATGGAACTATGTTTACTTTATAATTTTGTCTTGATCAATATACAATGGTGCTAAAATCTCAAATGCTCAATTTGTATGGAAGTGGCACTGAATTAAAGAATCGACTGGCAAATTCAGAACAAAAGGCCTAAATTCATTTAAAGTAGTTCACTTTTGAGATCGCGTCAACGATTAACCAAATCAATTCTTTTTTCTTGGTTTATTTCAACAATACGGTTGCCCCATGCTTTATAAGATTATAGGTACTAGGTAATAAGCAAATTTGACCGCATTGACTTGTGATACATTCATAATGGCCCATCGTATTCACTTTATAGAACAGTGATTCGATTTTTTTTAGATTTTTTCAATTTATGGTATAGAAAACTTCGCAATAGAACTTAAGCAAATTGGCAAAAATATGTCAATTGGTGATCAATACCTTGTTATAATCACTTAATACTTTAAATTGTACTTGAAAAAATCTATAGAGTAACTAAAACTATCAAACGACTGATTTGAACGTATAAACTGTTTTAATCTTCAAACTTGATAATTTTACTCTTTACAAATTTGTAGTTGATAAATAGTTTGTAGTTTACAAATTTGTATTATGAGAATGAAAATGCTAGAGAAATTGATGCAGAGTTTCTGCTAGCTATGCTATATAATTCCCCATAAAAGTGTGACGAATAATTGTCAAGGTTTAACGATATAGCCAATGGGAAATAAGTAATCAGGACCTACAAGGTGAAGGTAGGACGCAGTTTGTCGATAAACAAATGTTTTGCATTGTCAATCTTTCAGATTGATTTTAAATGCACAAATTAATTAATAAAAATTTAATTAATTAATTAAGTAATCGTTTTCAATGTATTCATTTCTTATTAATAGATAGGAAATGGTAAAATGCTTTGCAGCCCTATGTAATCATGAGCTTCTGTGGAGTAAATGCCGATATAAATGTCAATTAAAGGAAATTGTTTTAACTTTTCGTGTATTTTTCATTACGTTCAATGCATTGTTTGTCAACAAACGCCTGTCAGCTGTAGCGTTGTCACGTGGACTATGAAAAAAGGTAAACACGTACTATAGTGAATAATCAACTATGTTGATATCTATCACTTTTAAAACCACATGTTTAGTTCGTTAGGCAATTTAGACCATTTTCCGTATAACCAGTCCAGTGAATGTCCGAGATTTTACTCTCAGATCAGCTCGGCCGGGATTCGAACCCACGAGGGTTCAATTCACCGTAGGATTTGTCATTTAAAACTTCATGACGTTACCCCTACGCTATTTAGACATTCTAAAAATTATGACTTAATGGCTTTTACGCAGGATTATTTTTTCTGTGCGGCAAAGCATCTTCTGGCTATGATATTATTTTAACTTTGAGCGTATGTTTATTTGACAAGGAATCGAGAAGATTCTACGCAAGGACAGCTGGACGTCGTGTAGCAGCCACACTGAAGGGGAAGAAGAGGCACAAGACATCAAGTCGTCGTCACCAGGGCCATCTGATCTCAAAGATCTTCAACTACCATACGGTTCATAAAAAATAACCCTTATGCCTTTCCTCTCATTATTGATTTTATAGCTATTGGTTTTGCAACGTGTAACGAAAGTTGCTATATATATATATATATATATATATATATATATATATATATATATATATATATATATATATAATTGTAATGATATTAAATATAAATAATAATAATAATAATGTAGTAATATAATAATAATATAGTAATAGTTTAGTAATTTCAATAAATTACGATTTCAAAGGCACATTTTAAATAAGCGGGGATTTAAAAATAAGAGGGACTATAGATTACTAATTGATTGATTGACTAATTAAAGTGCTAAGTAACTTATCGAGTGCTATCAGATTTATTGGGAAATTGATTAGTCGCTCGTAGGCTAATTAATCACTCAGCTATTTAGTTGATTGCCTGATTCAAACGCTAAATCTTTATTTTTTATCTATTATTGACAGCATAATTTAAACGAAGGGAAATTTTAAATGACTGGAAACATCTCAAATAGGGGATTTACTGATGATGTGGTGTAGGACAGAGAGGATTTGAGACAGTCTATTTATATCCCAACCCTGGTTAAACTGGGATTCGAGGGAAGTTGACGATGATGATGATGATGATGATGATGATGATGATGATGATAATGATGATGATGATAATGATAATGATGATGATAATGATAATGTTGATGATAATGATGATGATGATGATTGACTGCTTAATTAAATATAGGTTTAGAAGTGAGACAAGTGATGATTGACCACACTAACAGACGATACGGTGTATTCAGCAGTCAACCAATCATACCACGAGGCACAACATTCGGCCCCTACCAGTCTCCTCTAATAGCAAGACGTGTCATGGACGACGAGCAACACCAGTGGCCGGTATAGAGAATTCTGATATATATATCTCGTAGTGTTCTACCAATTGGCAGGTCCGTGGCATATAAATCCTACACATATCAAATAATATGTGGCACGGTTTTGGATCTTTTTCTTTCTCTTCAGCACATGTTTTTCAGATCGTTTGGGGTGAATCGATTTATGGCGACATGTGATGGGGACGTCCCTAACATCATCCTTACACGAGGAAACGGACGTTAAACTTTTATTATCTTTATTAGTATTATATTTCATATTTCTATTCGCTGCTTTTCTCTTAATGCCAACATATATACGAATTAATTATCATATCGCCCAGTATCCTGATTCTCGGTCTTCCTCTAACAACGGTATATAATTCTCTCACATGTTTCTCTGCTCTGCTTTTCTCTTCATATCAAAATACGAATTAGCTATCAGAGCATCCAGTATCCCAAGTCTCGGTTTTACTCTAACTTTTCCCCTTCAAATCTTCCCTCAATTGCCTCTTTTAGCTAACAATATCCTGTTAGTTCAGATACACTTAAGAAAATAATCTCTTTTTCGTTTATTTATTTTGTAGTTTTAGTGTTAATATTTTAATTCAACAACATTATATACATTTATACATTTTATAAATTTATAATACATACAATTTGCATGTGCATTTTGCATTTTGTTTATACGGTTTGCTTCTCTTCCTTTAAAATTGATTAAGCGTAAACTTACTGTAAATAAGGTACTATTAAGAATGCACGATTAATCAGTCAGGTGCTCATAATGTAAATGACGATAGAAAACTATGGATATATAAAGAGAGAGAGAGAGCATGTACGGGGCTGAAATCCTGGGCTCGCCCGTCACTGACATGGCTTTCGAATGAGGAAACTGACGTTAACATTGGTTTTTGCTCTAAAATAATTATGATGTATTCGTATAGTGATGATATTAACTATTAATACTCTCACTGTTGTCCAGTCAGACAGTTCATGACGATTAGATCAATAAATCCTCTTAAACACGTCATATATTTCAGGCCAGATGTTCCAATACAGAATCTCGTGACGTCACTCAGAGCTGGATGACGTTGATAAACATGGCTACCACTCGCTATGAACAAAACCTCGTTGTTGTGCAGCGGAACTCTGACATCTACTACATCGTCTGTAGAGACATCCTCAGGGGTGTAGAGCTCCTGGTCTTTTTTGGGGATGTCGATTATGGGCTAGGGGCTCACCCACCTGGTTGTTTTCTGAGCTCATCGGGGGCTGTGTCTCCTGCAGATGGCGTGATGAGAGTCATGGGGTCAAATTCACTGGCCTCGTCTTCAAATGTAGCAGACAGTAAGACGGACTTCTGTTGAGATAGAACTTTCATTAGAGTTGTTATTCCATGATTTAATTAGTTTTCCTTGTTGTGTCCGGTACAATGAAGAATATATTAACCTTAAAATGCACATATTGTAAGAGGCGACTAAACTATAACTAAGGAAGCCAAGGGAAACTACCGTAGAGACCATAATTTTTCCAAACTATACATGTAGTTTACGTTGAGGAATGGATAAGGCTTAGCCTTTAGATATTACTCGTCAATCGATGGAATGCTCTTTATCAGTAGTGATAACATAATATGAGTTGAAATATGTACCGTGAACATGTACATGAACACTTCAGTAAACTAGAGAGAGAGAGAAAGAGAGAGAGAGATAGATAGATAAATAGATAGATAGAGAGAGAGAGAGAGAGAGAGAGATGCTAAATATTACTGTTGATTAGTTATGCTTATGCAATTGAATAGACATAATGCTGAGAATTTGCCCTGTTACTTTAACTCAATTTCCAAATGGCTCAGCCCTAATTAATTCTGACACACGTCTGTAAAAGCTCTCTCTCTGTGTCTTGTGATCTCCAATGACATGTGTAAGTTAAATATTCTTTCAGTCTAATTCACGTTAGGCAAGAGCACTAACTTAGCATGATCAACTATATATTATAATCGCATTACAGAGTCTTCATGAAACCTTAATATAGACGTAAGTCTAAGAAAATTTAATTTCTCATCAATTTCTACAATTCTCTTTGCTGTAGACTCTGAGGGCTACCAATGCTCTAGATGTGGGAAGGTTTTTGCCTACCGCTACTATAGAGACAAACATCTCAAGTACACGAGGTGTGTGGATCAGGGAGACCGCAAGTTCCCTTGTCATCTCTGCAGCAGGTGAGTTACCAATGAGCCATCATCTAGCGCTGATTTGTAATCTAATGTCATGTAATGAACTGTAATGTAATGTAAATAAATGTAAATATAATGTAGTGCCATGTAACGTAACGCAACGTAATGTCATGCAATGCACTGTATTGTATTATATCGTACTGTATTGCATTGCATTGTGTTGTATTGTATTGTATTGGTTTGTTTTGCTATGTAATGTAATGTGTTGCAATGTCGACTTGGTTTCACAGTGCTCAACGTTATCGAGAACGGCCGTAGCACTATGATTATGTTGTTGTTGTCATGGACTGCCTGTCGTTGTTGTTGTTGTTGTTGTTGTTGTCATGGACTCCCTGAGTGGTGTTGTTGTTGTTGTCATGGACTGAATGTTGTTGTTGGTAGATCGTTTGAGAAGAGAGATAGACTACGTATTCACATACTGCACGTGCACGAGAAGCATCGACCTCACAAGTGTAACCTCTGTAATAAGAGCTTCAGTCAGTCGTCCAGTCTCAATAAGCATATGAGGGTTAGTCTATTCATCAAATCAATCAATCAATCAATCAATCAATCAATCAATCAATCAATCTATCTATCTATCTATCTATCAAGCAATCAATCAATCAGTCAATCTATCAATCAATCAATCAATCAATCAGTCAGTCAATCAATCAATCAATCAATCAGTCAATCCATCAATCAATCAGTCAATCCATCAATTAAGCAATCAATCAATCAATAAATCATTCATTCACTCACTCATTCATCTTTCCATTCATTCATTCATCCATTCATCCATTCATTCATTCATTCATTCTTTCCCTATCGACGATTCAGAACAATTATCGATAGGTCTAAAGCAATTTACCCGCTATCACAATAAGTGCTGATTGATTGACTTATTGATTGGTTGATTGATAGGTCGATTGATATATAGATCGGTTGATTGATTGATCATTTTATTGATCTATTGATTGATTTAGATGCACAGTGGTGAGAGACCATACAAATGTCTGTAGTACTCTGTACGGCAGCAAGGGTATTGATCATTTTATTGATCTATTGATTGATTTAGGTACACAGTGGTGAAAGACCATACAAATGTCTATACTGCAGCAAGGCTTTCACTGCCTCCAGTATACTACGTACCCACATCCGTCAACATTCAGGCGAAAAACCCTTCAAGGTATTTACATGTAAATATTCTGAATCCATCTTAAAATAATCAGCAAGCAATTGATGCTCATTTATAAGCTAAAAGTTTAAAATGGTCAGCAAACAATTAATACTCATTTATGAGCGCAACGTTTTACCAAAACCCCACAAGATAGAGTACGACATTTATCGGTGGAGAAGAAATAGAAATATCGCAAAATAGAAACCTATCTTACAAACTGTCGAACGTATTTGCTTATACAGAGCCAAGCGAAACATCAATCAATTAAGCATTTTTACAATCACGCTCAAACAATGAGTTTACTTTCATTCACACATATTTGCACTCTTCAATCTCTTATTTAAAAACAAATTACAAAAAGACATAATAAGTACATAATAATATTCTTCAATTTTTATATTGATATAATTTATTTTTCATTCTACATAATATTTTTAATTAATTTATCTATTTTAATAATTATGCTATATTTATACAGTGCAGACATTGCGGCAAAGCTTTTGCCTCGCACGCCGCCCACGACAGTCACGTGAGAAGAACCCACGTGACTGAGGCGACCAATGGCTGTCGAGCTTGCGGCATGACATTCGCCCAACCCACCGAGCAGAAAAAACACATCTGCATTCCTCTCGGTTAGACTTTCTGCTCTTATTCTATTTAAAAGCTATGAGAGCTAATGTTAACGTCAGTTTCCTCACTCGAAAGCGATGTCAGTGACGGTCGAGCCCAGGATTTAAACCCCGCATATGCTGATCCGCAATCGAATATCTTACCGACATTGCTTCCGGCTCCAGTTGTTTTATGATTTAGTAATGGATGTCAAAGACGAAACATTTATGTGCGGTGGACTAGCCACTAGGCAGTAGAGAAAGAATCAAAGAGAGAGAAAGAGAGAGAGAGAGAGAGAGAGAGGATATAGAGAGAGAAAAATATGATATTTAGGCCTGCAGTTGTCAGACACAAATGAATATAAAGCTAATATGTAGCTGCTTATATTTATTCAAACTTGCTAAAACGACATATTATGTATATATATATATATATATATATATATATATATATATATATATATATATATATATAATATCAATATACTCCCGCCTGTCCGGGAATTATTATAATACAAAACTGTTATTCTGCATATAGGCTAAGTAATTTAAACACTGAGGCTATTATTAGTATTATGTTTATGGCTTTCTATGCTGCCATTTGTATATTTATTCGTTTTCTGCGGTGTCAGATTTCATGTAATAAACGAATATATTATTATTATTATTATTATTATTACTACTATTATTATTATTATTTTTTAAAAATATTTTTCTTTAAAATTTTTTTTTACCCCGGTGTAAAGAACCTGGGGTTTGATAAAAACGATTCAAGCACCACGAGCTGAATCGCCGCCCGGCTACTCGAGGTCATCAATCGGCTTAAAAGAATTGTTGAAGCAGACTGCATTAAATCTTTGCAAAGTCATGGAAAGCCTTTGCCAAAGAAAAGATGTCTCTCGCTTATCGCCGGTTTGCTCTGCAATAAGTCTGCCTATGCCATTAATAAAGTCAACTCCTTCGGGATTCATCGGGTCCATGGTTTCAATAGCCACCGGAACAACTTCATATCCTAAGGACAGATCACGGTATTTATCCAACTTCCTAGAGGCGGCATGAACAGCAGCACCACCGGCTGTGACTGAAGTCGTATTCAGGTAGGAGTTTGCCATAGTGTCAATGACCGTGACGTCCCAAACGGCACATTTACCGTTGCACCAGGGCACTAAAGTCATGCCGTCCGGACGCTTTCCGTCTGATCTGGACAACCCACTTGGTTCCTTAGAGGAAGGGATGCCTGCTCTCGAAAGTGCTCGCCATATTATGTCATTTAAATTGTGATGGCGAGACATTCTACCTGAGCTTCGTTTGCAGGAGAGGCCGTGGAGACCTAAAGCGTCGACTTCATGACCGCAGGGGCACATGTGAGGCTCGCACGTTTTCGCCCCTAAACGGAAACTAACAGCTACTCGAATCGCCTCATTGTCTAAAAATAGCCCACAAGAAGCAACAGGGAGAGCGTTATTATTTTTATTATTATCGCATTGATTATTTCGTGATATTCGGTAAGAAGTAGCCTATCTATTAAAATTTATGTATCACTTTTGTAGGTGGCACTCGATACGAATTCGCATCAGATACATATCAACCGACTTCTCTCGACCAATCAGCAAGCTTTCCTCGTATCTATGACAACAGTCGTCATGGCAACACTCCGCCCCTATTGCGCAATACCTCAGATGGCGTCACACAAAAATTAAAATGGTTTAAAAACGAGCGAACATCGTCAAATACTAAAGTAATTGAAGAACGGAAGTGCAACATTTCTTACGAACGTTCCTATTATGAAGCATCAGGATTTGTAAAAACTGATGACAATCTAAAATTAGATAGGACATCTAAAAAACGATTCAGTATAAATGATCCGGATATTAAATCTAGATATTCTAGGGACAAAATTAGGGTAGAGACATCTGAAGAAAATGTGGGCGGGGACGAGATGATTGACGTGGAAGGGGTGGAGTCTCGTAAGAATGAGGAAAGATACTGATGTTAGATTTAGTATGTATACTTTGAACGACTAAATGTTCGTTTATTTTGCTCCAATAATAACTCTATATCTTTAATTCTAATATTTACTTTTTCATATCCCACAAAGTTTTTATAGAATATGTTGCAGTGCCGTAATTATTTTAATATCGATATTTGAACATGATATTGCGGTAACTTTGAAACGGCCGCATGAAGCCGTAATCGTTTTAAAAATAGGATTTATTTGACATTTTGAACAAACCCAAATAGTTAGGCTATTGATAACGCCAATCGGCAGCAAGCTCCGATACAAGATAAACCTTCCATGGGCCAAAGGGGGTATTCATCAGTTGCTGACAGAACGGGGCTTTGAACCCAGGCCACTTGTATCCGAAGCGAACATTCTAACCGTTCCGCCATATCTCCTCCCCAACTGTTTGTCAAAGAACAGCCATTTTATCCAATGAGAGGCGCTCTTCTCCAGTCACATTGGTGTGAGAGAAATGTTTTATTTGCGCTCGTTTTTTTGATAAAGCAACTTTGAAAATTAGCTCTTCGTATAAAAAAACGCCGTAACCAAACTAATTTTCTTTTAATCCCCTAACATATATTAGGTTAATTATTTTCTTGCTAGGAGTTCTTATTCTGGTTAAAGACTCAGTAGCTTCAATTGGTATTTTACAATTTCGAACTTTCGCACTTAACTTTACACAAATAGTAGGCTAATTTCTTTCAAGTTATAAATTTATAATTGCATTTTGTATTTAGTAGCATCGGCACTAATTCAGTGTTATAGTTTATTTATGTTGTGATTGTGATTGACATATTGTAAATACTCCATTGTTGTTTGTTTATTTATTATGCATGTTATAAAAATTGCATTACATAACAATAAATATTATTTCCTGTTTGACACTATTTTAATCTCTGATGTTGCAACAATTTATTTGCCATTAATATGTAAATAAACAAATTATACGGATAATTAATTTAACTTACGTTTTACAATGGCTGGAGCCAGTGACAATGTCGGAATGATATTCGACTGCGGATCAGTATGCGCGGGGTTCAAATCCTGGGCTCTTCCGTCACTGACATCGCTTTCGAGTGAGGAAACTGATGTTAACATAGGCTTTTTACACGATGATATTGCTGAAAACTAGACTGATCTGGCCGTGATTTGAACCATGTGCAGCTGCTATCAAGCATCTCCGCTATCAATTCCTCCATCAAACTCGAACTTGTTAACGTATTAGATTGAATTAAGGACTTTAGGCCTACCTTTGAATACTTTTACTAATAACCTCGCGCGTTCTAGGTAGAACCTTGTTTTTTTGAATCCCTGATTCTTATTCACCCTGAAAGCATTTAGATATAAACCATGCTACTCGATATTTTTTACTTGAAAATTTTATCTCCAGTAATCCCCCAATAAATCGTGTCAATATCGTATCAATAAATAAAATATAATAAATAAAATATAATAAAATCAATAAATTATGGGATTTGGGCTCCTAATAATACGAAAATAGTTTTGAAAAGAATTTTGTTTACAATAATCCACGAAAAAGTGTTTTATTTTCTACATGCTAAAGGCCTTTTAGCAGCTTTGATGTATCATTATTGCAGCTGACACAACATTGTCCACGTGCTGATGTTTTGATTACATCTACTATCCTAAATCCCGCCATTAAACCGTATTGAGATTAATTCAAAATAAATAAAGGCTATATCTTATGTAGGATAAAATATCAAAGCTTTTTGTACGTAATTCCCGATTCAATGACTCAAATTATACGGTCGCTTAACTTGCAAACAGCGGCGCATTATTTTCCAGAAATCTTTATATACATGTACAGTAGATCAACGACTATAGTAGCATAGCCGACAGCAACGAAATAATCTAATCCGTTGTTTTGCTGCTTATGGGGTATTAGAGTATTATACTGGCAACATCTGGAACATCAAGACGCTTTAAATAGACTTAAAGCCGCCTTGTAGACGAAACAGAGATTTCTGTATAACAATAATTCACAAGTAGCGAGTATTTGTTAAAAGAATTAAAGCAGAGTTGTCGTTATGATGTGTTCATTGACGGAATCTTGTTAGAACAGCGGCGGAGCACTTTAATCCCTGATTAATGTATTACCTACTACAACACAGTTAAGAGATTTGGCCTATTGCATCGATTCATTGGCACTAGCCTACCAAAACCTAGTTAAAAGATTTAGCCTCTTTCATCGATTCATAGGCACTAGCCAACCAAAATCTAGTCAAAAGATTTAGCCTACTGTATCGATTCATAGGCACTTGCCTATACTACAACCTAGTTAAAAGATTTAGCCTATTGCATCGATTCATAGGCACTAGCCTATCAAAACCTAGTCAAAATATTTAGCCTCTTTCATCGATTCATAGGCACTATAGTTTACTACAACCTAGCCAAAAGATTTATCCTGCTGCATATATATATATATATATATATATATATATATATATATATATAAGGCTTGCTTTTTCACTTTTAGTTTGCATATTTTTGTAGTTTGTATTTTTATGTATACCTGATGGGTGGTCAACTAGAGAGCTTTTATAACCTCTTTGACGGCCTATTGCATTTTTTGAGTATTTTTTAAACAAACATAATTCTCTCTATTATCTTATCAGTTTGCTATACTTGAGTATATACCTATAACACATAGCACATAACAACAATTAGAGTGCTACAGTCATCAATGATAACATCGAGCACTATTGAGGCAAAATCAAGCAGGCGAGCAAAAAGATGTATGATTTTGTGCCTCGGAGACACTATTAGTCCAAGCAGTGGACGGAAGGCCGCAGAGAAGGCTACATTGTGTTGACTGACAGTTGATTGTAGCCTGAAGGCAAAACTTGCAGGTGTTGAGCTGCTGGGTTAAGAGATATAAGATCGAATAAAGTTTCTGCTAAACCCTATAAGCATTATCTACTTAATCCTCTTTAAATTCCTTTCACTTAGCGCCGTACCGGTGTTGACTTTATGCTATTAATAACTACTCCCACAATAATGGCCCTTCTTTTAACATTCACCTTTTAACTTGCAAGTTCTTGTGCTTTTGTCGAGTCTTGTTGTAGTGTATTCTACATGTAGATATTGGGCTATGTTCGGAACACTATAAAATAGACTAAAAATATTAAATATTAACAAAAGCCTTGACGTTTGAAAAGATCAACTTGTTGGTTTTGAAGATCTTTTAATAAACAAGTAAACATATTTTGAGTAGGAATATGAACTTTGGACCTGATACTTGATAGAGAACAACATATAGATTTCCGTATGAGTTTACTTTTTTCTGATTTAACTTATAACATTGGAATATTAGATTGAAGTAATATCAAACCCACGAGAAGAGAATATTGATAGAGAAATGTGATGTAGTAATTCTAGATGAGTTAAAGAGCAGATTGATAGAGGGATATGATGAAGAACTGTAGAAAAATGAGAAGAGAAAATTGATAGAGGGATGTGAAGAACTCCATGTGAATGAGAAAATAAGAGAAGATTGATAGAGGGATGTGAAGAAGAACTTTAGATGAATGAGAAGAGAAGATTGATAGAGGGATGTGATGATTTTTTCTCTTATTTGCTCACTTGTTTGCCCTCTCCACGGGACTGCACTTATGTAATAATACAGTCCACGATCCTTTATCTTACTGCTCCAGTCTTCCATCTACCTCTCTTTCCATTATGTTCTTCCTTCTATCTCTCTTTCCATTATGTTCCTCCTTCTACCTTTCATTCTTCGATGTACTATCTCGTCGCCTCCTTCGTTTTCTCTTTCTCTTTATCTCTCTCTCTCTCTCTCTCTCTCCATCTGTACGTAGTTTATTTTGATTCTATCACTATAGATTATATCTCGGCTGGAGCCAGTGACGAAGTCGGTAAGATACTCGACTGCGGATCAAAAGGTGCGGGGTTTAAATTCTGAGCTCTCCTGTCACTGACATTGCTTTCGAATGAGGAAACTGACGTTAACATTAGCTTTACCAGCTTTTACAACTGTGAGATATACAAAAGTATTCAGATGTGAAAACAAAAGAGACCCTCTCGAACTGATTAAACGAGATCTGAAAAGAGTAACAGTATCCAAGTCTTCTTACTACTAGTTCACTATATAAATAGCTTGAACTTTTTAATTGATAGCGTCATTTGTTTGCAATACAACTAATTGTGTTCCATCGATTAAGATTTAGTTAAAATATTTGGCTGCTTCGCTTGACACGTTAGTAATTTCGAGGATTTTCCTGATTTATTTACAGTTCACGCCCATATAATTTGATTGCAAGCAATTGGGCGTAAGTTTATGATGTCTTTATAATAGCTTCAAAAAGGCTTTTGATAAAGAATTCAGCAAGGTGTTAATTGCTGTGATATAATTATTACAGAGTATTTGTGGATTAAATCAACCGTAAAGTTATAATCATTATTTAACTGTGTGTATTGTTCAAACCTGTGAATCTATCGATCTCTGGTGGTTCATGTTTTATGTCGCTTCGATATACTAGTAACAGCTCATCTTCTTTCATGCATTATTTCATTTGTTTCCTGGCTTTTCATTCAACTTCATTGATAAGTGTTTAATCGCATATCTTTATACTTCCGGCTTTGTTCCTTCTTAGAAGTATTTGTTTCCAAATGTTCTTTTATAGGAGAGAGATATAATTACGAAATATCTTTTTCTAGACTGCATATAGCTATAACTTTGAGATATTATATAATTACCATTGATTTAACTTCTTGCATAAATCGGTAACTTCTAATAGCTTAACTGAGAATTCAGAGGCTCAATATCCTGACTATTTGGACTATGTAACCATTAAAAGAAAATATTCAATTGAGAGTCAAGACTCATTGTCCTGTACCAGGCATAAATTTTGGAATTATTTTAAAGAGTTATTGACGTAACTAATACTAATTATATTTGAGAAGGAATTGCGTTTGGTACTCTAATTATAAATGTTTACTTTCTTCATTTACGTTATATTGATTTATGTTGTTGATTTCTACTGTATGTGTTTCTTACTGCCATGAATTTGGTTAAATAAAGATTGTATAATATTTTATTACTATTTCACGTATTTGCTAATCATTATTGAGAACGGTTTGATCGCATATCCTCGATGCTCTTACTTTAGTCAGAATTCGGCGTCTTGATATCAAAATCTATTGATCAATCAAATTTTGATTAGTCGACTGGTTTGAATAGAATCAGAAATTCAAAAATTAACAGTGAACTGAATTGAATCATATTTATTTCACTTTAGGCCACATCATACGCAAGAAATACAAAAGATACTATCTTTCATACACTACTAGATTATCTGATACAATTTGGCATAAAATTCTAATGCATGTTGAAGAATATAAGCATATTTATCTACCAAAAGCAAGGAAATTATCTGATGGCAGGTCCAATTCTAGAATTTAATTTGAAATTCAACTGAATTCCATCACTTCAATAAAGCCATTTTTCAAATAGTGGTTCAACTCTATTGCTCAATATTTTGCACCGTGTACAGTTGTCAGCTCTAATTGCACCGTGTACAGTTGTCGGCTCTAAAGATATACATACGGGTCCGGTTAGACTGTTTTAAAGGATACTAGAGAATATCCATTGCTAACGCGACTCTCATAATGAAGGATGCGGCATTGTTCTGGAATGCGTCAATAGATTGTTTGCTCGGATGCTCATCATTGTTCAGTAGAGGAAGTTAAATATGGCGGCAATCTGAGGCGGCTCAGTTAGTTAAAACTTCAAAGACATCTGAGCGCATAGATTAAAAAACGTTTTATAGATCTTAGATGATAATTTTAAAGTGATTTCTAGACACAATCGATGGATCAATCATCATCATCATCATCATAATCCTTCCTTGAAACCCAGTTTAACCAGGGTCAGTATACGAGTAGACTGTCTCAAATCCTCTCTGTCCTACACCACACCATCAGCCAATCCCCTATTTGAGACTTTTCCATTCGTTTAAATTAAAAATCGATGGATCAATCATTAAATCATTAAATCAATAAATTCAGTGCCATTGGAAGCTCAGTGGATGAGTTACTTTTTATTTTATTTTTTTATTCCGTATAGTTACACACATGACATACCGCATGTGTTTACAATGTTTCCTTTCTTAAGTTCCTGTTTTTGTAGTTTTCGTTATTTCCTCCATTCCTCTCCATGGTTATTAGTAATCGTTGCCTTTTGTTGGCGCTCCAATAGCAGCCGGCGCGGATTTAAGAATAACCTCCAACACCCTGGGGATTGTTTACTTTCAAAGCTGTCTACACGCGGTCTTCCAAAGTGGTCGCCCACAATTTACTAACCGTGTGCAGCGTGGCTTTACTTCTTTCAACTGACGCGCAGCTTAACTGAGTGCGCTAAATCCCCCCCCCCCATTTGATTTGTGGTCAACTAGATAGGCTACTTGTGACCTCTTTAACGGCCTTGTTTGTGTATGTCACTGTATATTTTGAGGCTATTGAAATAAACATTTTTCTCTCTCAGTTGATCTAATTTCACAATCCTTCCATCGAATTTGAAATAAAATCTTTCGACCCTAGTATTGAACGCCTCTTAACAAAGATGAAGTTTTTATTTAAGCCTACTATATAAATTGATCATAGTGTAACTATTTTCAGGAATGACCTCTGAATTAAAAACTGAATTACATTCCGAAAAGATTTAATATTTTGACATATGCTCCTGAATTGATTTTCTACGACAAATACATTATTTCCGTAGCTCTATTCAAAATGATTTAGACTTTTCAAAAGGTGAAATTATTCTACTCAATTCTAGGAAATAATTCTGATCATTTAATGCAAACTAAACTGATTTCTGGAAATTTCGGAGAGGGACACAGTAGTTGTCATTCGATTGGAGGAGGGTGTTACTGTATTCGTGCCCGGATCAATGCTACGAATGTTTGTCGGTCAATACTGTTTAACACCCGCTATTTGATTGGTTGCTAAAATAACATTGAGACGTTCCGTACCGACAAACGACACACTTCATTAACTGCTCCTCTGTAGAAAGTAGCGTGTAGACGTGATAACCAGCGTCACCAATGGCCGTAGCATCTGTAGCAGTAGCACCAGCTATACACCAGTAGCTGTACCACCAGTAGTTGTAGCATATGTAGCTGTAGCATCTGTAGTTGTACCACCAGTAGCTGTACCATCAGTAGCTGTACCACCAGTAGCTGTACCACCAGTAGCTGTACCACCAGTAGCTGTACCACCAGTAGCTCTACCACCAGTAGCTCTACCACCAGTAGCTGTTCCACCAGTAGCTGTTCCACCAGTAGCTGTACCACCAGTAGCTGTACCACCAGTAGCTGTACCACCAGTAGCTGTACCACCAGTAGCTGTACCACCAGTAGCTGTACCACCAGTAGCTGTTCCACCAGTAGCTGTTCCACCAGTAGCTGTACCACCAGTAGCTGTACACCAGTAGCTGTACACCAGTAGCTGTACCACCAGTAGCTGTACACCAGTAGCTGTACCACCAGTAGCTGTCCTACCAGTAGCTGTACCATCAGAGAGCAGTAATAGAGTCTTAGAATGAACGAATGCAGGAAAAATCTATTTAAAAATTTCACCTGAGTATCTGGAAAAAATATTAAATATTAAAGAGTTATAATTTTATTTGTTTAAATAATACAGATATCTTAGTAAAATTTTCTGTTTGAATACTATGTAAGCTCCAAACTATATATCTAAATATTTAGTAGTTGATCAATTTGTGAGAATTAATATTTCGTTTATTTATCAAATGGCTTGATTAAGATTGCATTTTACGTTTGCATTTTTCAATATCATGTTTATCCGGCATCTCAAAGAATCTTTTACAAAAAATTTAAGGAAAGATACAAAGATAAATATATTGAAAACTGTGGTTAAGACCACGCTATTGTATGGATGTGAATCATGGACCTTAAGGAAGGAAGATATTAGGAAATTGGAGGCATTGGAAATGTGGATTTGAAGAGTGGAGAGGATTAGCTGGACCCAAAAGGTTACAAATGAGGAAGTCCTGGAGAGAGTTGGCACAGATAGACAGTTGATAAATGTATTAAGAAATAGGAAGAAGAGATGGATAGGGCACATTCTAAGGGGGGGAAGGTCTATTAAGAGAGGTCATGGAAAGTAGAATGGAAGGAAAAAGAGGCAGAGGCAGGCCGAGGTTAGGTATGTTAGATGATCTAAGACCCACTCATAT
Source organism: Enchytraeus crypticus (assembly GCA_905160935.1). Taxonomy (NCBI): domain Eukaryota; kingdom Metazoa; phylum Annelida; class Clitellata; order Enchytraeida; family Enchytraeidae; genus Enchytraeus; species Enchytraeus crypticus. The sequence goes on along the minus strand of CAJHZI010000444.1, from coordinate 689,562 downwards.
TTAAACATGAAGAGGAAAGCGGAAGACAGAGAAAAGTGGAGGCGTTATATACCATGGACCTGCCAGTAGACAGTGCACTAAGAAACACAAAGAGAGTTTAGCCGGCACTAGCAGAACACGTGCAGCTACTGGTGGTACAGTTTACGCTATACTTCTATTCTTCGGATGATTCGGCTAATCATTCCTGACAGGTCTGTTAAGGACGCTGAGTCAATCTCTTTATCGTCTGTCAGTCAGATGACTACGCGACGAGACATCGGCAGTGTCAGCTGATCCATATCTCATCCTATCAGACGCCAAACCTCGTCTCTCTAATTGTATTGTATTATTCTACTATAAAGCATTATAGCGTACAGTATATAATAGAGTCTATTATTTTATATGCTATTACATTATTCTATTACATTGCATTAGTAAGTACTGTATATAATAGAGTATATTATCTTATGCACTATTTTATTATTCTATTACATTGCATTATAACGTACAGTATATAATTGAGTATACTATTTTATAGAGGTCATAGAAGATAGAATGGAAAGGAAAAGAGGTAGAGGCAGGCCGAGATTAGGTATGTTAGATGATTTAAAGATGCTTAACTATATTGCATTCATAATCTTTACTATATTGCATTTAGCAGAACAGTACGATACAGCATAATACAGTACAATACAATATAATACAATGCGACACAATACAATGTTATACAGTATAGAATAATACAGTACAAAACACTATAATACAATATAATATAATACAATACAATACAATACAACTCAACACAACACAATGCAATGCAATATAACACAATTCAATACATTATAATACAATATAATACGATACAATATAACGAAGAGTTAACGTCCAGTTCCTCACCAGAGGGAGAGATGTCGGTGTTGTACACGTGACCTTCAACAGCAAGCAATTCAATACTGCAGCAGCTCTGTACCTGCTTGACTCCGCTAGTACCCTTCCTTGGACTGTTTATCCGGATTTTGGCTCGAACCATTTATGGACCCCTCACTCTGCTCATCGGTTTTGATTTGGTTTCACAGTGATGGATGTTGTTATGGTCAACAGTAGCACTATAATCCTATTGTTGTTGGTGTTGCTTTTTGTTGTTGTTGACTATGAGTTAATTGTCATAATTTTGATAATTGTGGCGATTGTAGCAATGTTATTTGGAGCCACTCTCGGTGTGACAACAATATATCGTGTGACAAAGTGAAAGACACATGTGACAATGCGACAGACATATGGCCCAGAGATTTAATCTTAATGAATGTAAAACGTCTGGGCGAAAACTCCCGTCACTTATGACAATAAGGAAGAGTTTAGAAGATTCACCGATGCCGTAATGATCTATTTTCTGATGACAGTTCTACATGTACATGTATAATCATCATCATCATCATCAGTTCCTTGCGTTCTGTACAGAACATAGGGAGGCAACATTCCTCCATTCGTTTCTATCATCAGCAATCTTCACAGCTTCTTCCCATGAAATGTTTAATGCTCTCAATCCTTGTTGATCGTATTTAGCCAAGTACTTCTAGGTCTTCCTCGTTTTATTTTTCCTTGAGTTGGCTTCCAATTAACTGCAGCCTTTGCGTATCTATCCTCATGTATAGTAGTCTATTTATTATAATAGGCTCGATATATTGTGCAGGCCTGGAACTCCATTAATTAATTGCCTATGTTTTCTTGATTGCAGTGCTTCTTTCTATGATTAGTTAATACAATAATTAACTACAGTAAATTTTATTCAATTATTATTTATTACTATTGCTTAAATTATTATCATAATAAAAGGTAGTGAAACCTTGGTTTCGACCACGCTATTGTATGGATGTAATACATGTTCGGACGTTAAGAAAGGAAGAGCACGAACCCAGAGGCATTGGAAATGTGGATATTGAGACGATTGGAAAGGATTAGCTGGACTCAAAGGTAACAAAAGAGGATATTCTGGAGGGAATTGGTACAGTTCTAGCACAGTTCTAGTATTACAGTTGGTAATTCAGGTCTAAGGTTCAAATGCCGACCAAAATTGAGATATAACCTAATGGCATTTCTTAGATTTTAAGTTATAAGGCGTAATAGAATGACAATTATGGCGGTTTCACAAAAATATTGTTATAGCGTTGAAATATGAAAATAATGCCTAATTGATTTGGGTAAGCTGACAACTATGGGCTGATAACTAACTAAAAGCTATAAATCACCTTTATTAACTAATACCAATTTCAGAAGCCCAAAAATTCTGAGCATCATGCCCGAAATCTAGAACAATTGACGTCTCGAACTGTCGGAGAAGCCTTAGTTTTGCAGTGTTTTCAAGATAAAGTACTTTCTGATAGAGGCATCACGTCAAACATGATGTACTTTCTGCTAGAGTCTCAACCTCTGTGAAGACAGTCTGCTAATATTTACCATTGAGCACACAGCCCCGAGACATAAAATTCAATACAGTAATGCAATCATTAGGCACTTAGGTTGAAAATGTTCTTACATAATCAATAGATCAAAGCAGTACCGCCTCTACGCTATAGCACACACTCCCATGCAATGGTCCATCGACACCTATGAGATCAGCCGGCAGGAATAGTACCACGTGTTTAAACTGAGGCTTCCTTGAAAGCATGTCCTGCAATAGATACTGCAGCGTTCAACAGCAGTTTTTCTTAATGGTATTTCACTAATACTGATACGTAGTACTCTCTTCGAAATTAAATTTGTTTAGCAATATTTGATGCTTTTCACAATATACCTATCATAAATATTTTAAATATAAAATGCCACTTTTCGATTATTTTATATTTACACTTAAGGGTCTAACGTTGAAAACTTTATGTACGTATCTATGCACGTACCTAATGTATGTATGTGCATGTAAGTTTATTATAGTCAGATTTTAAGGAAGTCCATTAGTTATTCCCAACTTTCTGTCCAGCCAACCGAAGAATAGACCAACCGTAAATGTGCTACATTAGGGTGCAGATATGGCTCAAAGGAGTGTGATGGTAGCAAGTGAGTAAGAATGTGTACTGTAGACCTGAATATTAAAAAGTTTCGTAACATTTAAAAATAGAAAAAGATAAGATTGTCAATTAACCCATGTAATCTCTAGTGACAAATTTCTGGTAATAAGCATTAGTTTTTATGACTCTTTAGAGAAATATTATCCTCAGAAAATAGCAGAATTAATTCGTTGAGCTTACCCAGGTTGCGAAAGAGGAAAGAAATTTTTAAAAATTATCAGAACGTCAACCTATGCAACAAGTAACTAAACAGATTCTAAATTAAATAGAAATTGATAATTTTATTTTCAAACAGTTCATCTAATTACTATGCCAGTAAGGTTGTACTGTATAACAACGCCAGTAGACAAATTTTAAAAATCTTATCATGAATCCCACTCCATACTCTACTCATCCTTCACGAGGAAATTTCTTTCCTAATAGTCTAAAAAATCATTAACGGAGGCCTACAGCGAAAGGATAGCCGTTCTAGGCAAATATTTGTCTTTATGGCATAAAAATGTGAAAAACTAAAGACGACGACACGGTGCTATACGCGTTGTATGGGATTCTAGAGAAGAAAGGGGCCGCCTCAAAGCGTACTCTATCTTAAAGGAGTCGCCGCCTGGCGGAAGCTCTTTATGGACCGCGCCGCTCAACAGATGCGAACGTCAGTCTATCAGTATTTGTTTTATTGAATAGTTTAGAGCAGTGGATGGTCCGTTGATACCTATATTGTAAAATTGAAAGAAATCGATTGAAATTGGAAGGAAGTGAGTAATAATTGTCTGCCTCATATCAGTATAATCATAGATTATAGATTAGCCTTGTACTCGATCATTCGCTAGTGTCTGCAACAAATACACTATATAGGGAATATATACTCTATATACATGAATATATATATATATATATATATATATATATATATATGTATGTATGTATATATATACATGTATATATATACATGTATATACATGTATATATATACATGTATATATATACATGTATATATATATATATATATATATATATATATATATATATACAGTATATTATATATATATATATATATATATATATGTTATATATATACATAATATATATATATATATATATACATATATATATATATATATATATATATATATATATATATATATATATATATATATATATATATATATATATATAATACATATGTTTATTATATACAGAATAGAATTTGAACTGTGTTGTAGGTTTGAGAGTTACGCTCATGAACATGTGTTCAGATGAGGAAGAAGATCAGTAGTTCAACATTCAATTCGTTTCTAATATCGTCTTATTCCTTCCCGTGAAAAACCGGAAATGAAATGTCTGTTAATTAGTTATTTTGTTACTTCTGTTGAGTAACTTACTGGTTAATTGTTATTTAAAATTGATTGATTAATTTGATTGGTTGGTTGATTGATTGATATAGGGGCCTAATGAATGCACAAGTATATTATAAATAATTATACAAGTATATGTACCATAGTACCTTTGATACATATACAAGTATATATGGCCTACCGTATGTAACATAGCATATCAAACATTTTCAGGTTGTTTACACATAAATACGTGACGTAATGCTATTACTACGCACAAACCCTCCCCCCACAGCCAGGCGTCATACGTTACGTCACGCCGCTCAGCTACATTTAAAAGCACCGCAACGTTCAGCCTGCGCGGGGCTTCTGATCCCGTCAAACGATCGTATTTGCTCGTTTGCCCTTTAGCTCCGAGTCCATTGTGATATGATTAAGTCCCGGTCGAATGATCGGCTAGTTGTGAGCGAAGACTTTGAGTAAATTGTAGAAATGATAATGAAGTCTCAGTAGCGGTCCATTAGCAACCGTGGAGCAAGGGCAACCCTCGTGCCCCGGGCAATGTTTGGATTTCATTCAGCTTTAATTACTGCGACAATGGAGTGGTGAACGGGCGAGTTAAGTTAGATGTAGTGATGACAGTGGGGTGGTGAACTAGTGAGTTAAGTTAGATGTAGTGATGACAATGGAGTGATGAACTATGAGTTAAGTTACCAACACTTTCATCACCACTAATCACTCTAATCACCAGTCAACACTTTCATCACCAGTCAACACTTTCATCACCACTCAACACTTTCATCACCAGTCAACACTTTCATCACCAGTCAACACTTTCATCACCACTCAACACTTTCATCACCAGTCAACACTTTCATCACCACTCAACACTTTCATCACCACTCAACACTTTCATCACCACTCAACACTTTCATCACCACTCAACACTTTCATCACCACTATTACAGAAATCCTCAATCCTGGAAATCCTCAACACGCTGGTGACAGTGCTATTGGGGTTGATTTGCCTCGGTGGATTTTCAAAGTTACTTAATCAGAAAAAAAATATTCATCGCTCTCTGTGGCACAGCGGCGCCTGTAACAGTCGGACACTTCTTTACCATTCTTTCACGTTTCTTTATTTATTTCCTTATATGAATAAGCTTTAGAAATTCAGAAACCAAAATTCCTGATAATTTTCAAGTCCTAGACTCTGTGGCATCTTGAAAAAATTGAAAAATGTAAACATAAAAGCTTTCATGTAAAGCATGACAGAGAGAAAGAATATCATCTATGTTCTCCTGATTGATCTGATAGTCTCTGTGTCTCTCCAGGCCACTACATCTAATTGGTATCGTGACTGGGACACAATCGATCACAAAATGCAGGTTGCTTTTTAATATTGATCGTGGGAAATTTTAAATTCGTTTTCGAATAGATGTAAGCTTTTATAATCTACCTATTTATTCGTGATATATACTCCCACAAGATTAGAATTTTAGTCCGGGGTTTAATATTTGTACGGAGCCGTCTGGACTTCGACATGGAGGCCTGTAAACGCTAAGTAATAACATAATGAGTCTATTAAGATACAAGTCGGCTTTCCTATTCACTTATCACTGCCAATTATTTCCATTCAGTAAATGCGGCAAGCTAAGACATCAAACTTTTTAATAGTTATCTATGCTGATCAGTTCAGGATGATGCCTTGTTGATATCGAGTTAGACAGACACAATGTACGGCGTTCAGAGAAAAGTTTAGATCAAGTCGATCTTGATCATGCGTTCAATCTGTCAGGTTCTTATAAAACTGAAAGTCTCGCAGGGCGCCATGTTTGAAACAGTCTAATTAAATTTTTATTTAAATGATTTAATCATTTCACACAGTAGAGTTAGAAAAGTCTCACAAAATACAGCAATTCACATGAAATGAAAAGGACACAAAAGGTCCGAAGACTCTGACATGGGCCCTAATAAGAGAATAGAAGTTTGTTCATCATTTAGTTTGTGATTTTTCCAGTTGTAACTGCTTGTTTGTGTTTTGTGTATGTGAACTCTACAGGGTTGAATGACCCTTTTTGTGTTCTAATTAAATAGGATTGAACTGAAGAAAAAAACTACACATGAAAACTCGATTATTTCGAGTAGAGTTTTCGATTTAATTGTACAGTTTAGTTCAGTTACATCAAATGTACCACCGCGTACAAAACTAAATTGTCCATTGGCGTTGTTTGAAATAAAAATATTGAGTTTTTGTTGTTAAAAACACTCCAGTAGAAATTTTAATATTGAACATTTAAAAATCCCATTCCTTTCATGACTTCAGTTCATTGAACGTTGATATCGCGTGGAACTGCATATGATCAAGCTTTTCGAGAAGTTAAGAGTTTTCTAAGTGAGTCAAGCCCAGATTTAAAACTGTCCATAAATGTATCAGTGCAGTCGAACGATTCCCTAATGTCATCTCGAGTAAAGAGCCGGACGCTAAATCTTCATTGTATTGCACTACTCCATGGAAATACCTGTAGTCCGTAGAATGGCGACAAGAGGCTTATGGACATCTAGTTAATATAACATCCATTCTCACAGGTAGCGCTTAGGTAACGACGGTAATTGACGCAAGTTTTCGTCGACAGGCGGCAGCACTTAGCGCCACTCTAGAATCTTCGCCGTCACAACAGAAGATGACGATGTAATTGCAGACAACTCAATTTCTAACGGAACTTTCTGATGTCCGTCAATGAATATACTAATAGTGGTATAATGTAATAATAGACCGTTATGTCAGTCAAACGTCAAGTGCGCTAAAGATGATCTACGATAGAAGGAAAGGATTGAGATGTGTTGGGTCTTTTTGATCTGATTACACTGAGGATTAGCCGTATAGGGTTAAAATGAGTTACAAAAAGAAAAATATATCGATCAATAAAGAAATAAATAAATCAATCAACAAATCAATCACTCAATGTGATGATGATGATGTGATAATGTGATGATGATAATGTGATGATGATGATGATAATGACGATGTGATGATGATGATGATGATGTGAGGATGATCTACGTGCATTCTAAATTCCCCAGCAGCAGCACAATAGTCTTTAAGGATATCAACTTTTTAAGCCGCTAAAATTTTTAAAACCGCCCCAAGTAAGGGAAGGTGTAAATCCCACTCCTCTGGCTATACCACCAAGCACTTTAATGAAACAATAGCTCCACCAATCAGATGTTGTCTTACACATTGTCTATGTTATTATCCCTTAGCCATAGATGTAAAATAACACCGAAAACAAGGTGCGCTTTGTTGCCTGGGAATTGGTTCTAACAATATTTGCCGATCGAAGTAACCTGGAAGTAAAATTGGTATTCTTAGTTTACTCCTAAGCTATTACACACGAGTACCGAGCGAGGAGACATTGAGTGCCTGATGATTCTACTGCAGACCCTAATTACAGCGCTCATATATATATATATATATATATATATATATATATATATATATATATATATATAGTATATATATACTATATATATAATATATATATACTATATATATATATATATATATATACTATATATATATATATATATATATATATATATATATATATATATCCACTCATATGTGGACATAAACAGGAAAGCGGAAGACGGAGAATGAAGAGTGGAGGCGCTATATACATGGTGGGTCTGTCAGTAGGCAGTGCACTAAGAGAGAGAGAGAGAGAGAGAGAGAGAGAGAGAGAGAGAGAGAGTGCAGTATAGTGGTAGTTTATATATATATATATATATATATATATATATACATGTATACTGTATATACAATATATACATGTATATATGTAGGACACATATAATCAGCCCATATATTTGATTAGACTGCTGGTATTTAACGAAAGTACAATTACTGGCACTAAATTTAGTGAAAGTTTACCCATAATTATACGTATAGAAAGTTATTAAGGTATGTTTGTACATTGATATTATTGAATGCATAAAGAATAGGAAGAGTTGGATAGGACACATTCTAAGGGGGAAAGTCTATTAAAATAGGCCATAGAAAGCAGAATGGAAGGAAATAGAGGTAGAGGCAGGCCGAGATTAGGAATGTTAGATGATTTAATGATCCACTCATATGTGAACATAAACAGGAAAGCGGAAGACGGAGAATGAAGAGTGGAGGCGCTATATACATGGTGGGTCTGTCAGTAGGCAGTGCACTAGGAGAGAGAGAGAGAGAGAGAGAGAGAGAGAGAGAGAGTGCAGTATAGTGGTAGTTTTTCTTTCCACGGTTTGGGATATCTTACATTACGTAACATATTAGACCTTCAAATTCATCAAGAAACATTAACATCAAGAAACAGAAACCTTATGTTTTACTATTTCATGTAATTGTCTTCGAAATAAGAGAGAATGTTTCAGCGGAAAATTTCTTTAATTAATTTATTATAGGAAATGCGGAAGAAATGAGACGTAGTCTGAACTAGATGAATATACTACCGGTTTGTGTGTTAACTCAATAACTACGTTGCTACCATGTCCCGTGATTGTGTGTTCATTCGATGCAGAGTTACCACCTCGTGGCATTTATTCGGCGCTGGTATCACGTTCAGTAAAGTATCTGAAATCGACCTCCATAGAATGGCGTGTGCTTAATTATCTGGTACTCGAAAAATAGCACGTTATCGAATCAATGTAGCCCCGATAGCAGATTATTAATTCAATGCTTCTGATGGCACGTTAAAGTGAATTATGTAATTGCAGAATATAGTCTCTTTCTGCGCATTAAAAGGTAATCTAAACTAATTAGAAATAATTGGAAGAGGGATAGGCGGGGGTTTAAAGAACTTGGTTTAGTTGGTGCCTCCGATAAACGATGCTAAGCAACGAAAGGCTCGGCTAGTACTTGGATGAGTCGTTATCTTATTGCGATAACAAAAGGTAATTATTACGAGAAACGACGAAGATATGACTAGAAGGAAATTTAAAGAAATATCATTTTTCCTTATCTTAAAATCTCATAGAAGTATTTGCGAGAGATTTCGTTGGGTAAATTGTTAAATACTTCAGACAAAAATATCAATCAATAAGAATTTAACGTCCGGTTACTCGCCATAAAGCAAATGTCAGGGACGTCAATATAATATATTGACAATTTATCAACTGCAATATCATTGGAGCCAGTCCATTTCTATTTCCTATTTCATAACTATTTCCCTGAAAAGACATTTTAGAAAATGAATCAGTCAATACGAAAGAGATAAACGTAGAGTTTAGAATACTTAACGTTAATCTTAGAAGCTCTAAACTTCTCGCCGAATAAACTCTCTCGCTATTCTGCTCGATGGTGAGGCTTTAGGAAACATCAGAGTGTAACCCGTGCTACGCAGAACAACAATCAGATTCGTTGAAAAGCACTAACAAGTGGCGCTAAGCATCGCACTTTAATTCTTTTAGTCGCCAGAGGGCTATTCTATAATGTAAGAGTTTTTATTCGCGAGGTGGCACCAGTCAGCGGTCATTAAAGCTAGGCAGAGCTAACTAGATCCGTTGATTGCGTCATTTGATTTGTAACGGGAAGTCCATGACACTCCTGGGACAGATTGCCTGATTTGTGACCTAATCCATTCCTCTCTGCGCCTTTAGGCCGATGATGAATGGAAGAACTCAGAAAGGAAATGGAGTGAGGGTAGTTTGTAGAAGTTGATAATGGATGGGTGTAAGATAAAACAGTATCAGATTTAGCGTTGAATAATTAGAAGATAATAACTAAAGAGTGCATTTATTGAACGTTTTACATCAATCATCGTATTAGTAAAATCCCGATAATTCCTAAGTATTCCTTCCAATCCTTCTTTGTCATCCTTACCACAATCCATAACTTTCCTAATCTCTAAAAATAAATTAACGGTTCTGATATAAACCCTGAAGTAAAAATGTATTTTTCATGAACTAATAAGCTAAATTCATCAGAGCTGTGTGATTCTTGTACAATACACGTGCGCGATCGATTCTGGTAGAGGCAACACTTTCACAGTCTGCTCTGCTATAGGATTCATTCAATTCTCTAGTAGGTAAGCCTTTAGTAGGTCTAGATAGACCTTTTATATAGGGGGTTTATTTTGAAAATCGTATTATATCTTTTTCATTCGTTGGAGGACGCCACCACGCAATGATAAATTTTATTGTTTTGCGGAAGGCAACTGCAATGTAATATATCCTTAAAATGTAATATATCCCCTCAATATATTCTATCTAGACATATATTAAATGTTAATTAAGACATATGTTTACCCTCATTTTATAAGTAATTTTGAAATAATATTTTTTAATTTTTGCAATACCATTCGTTTAATACATGAAGAAATGCACAATAAATATGTGCGAATATACTGAACATTGCCTGCCGTCAATTTAGGCACACACCCCTCCTCACTCTCCCAGCACTCCTCCACTAGGAGGAGTTTATTATGTGAGCAGAGTTACCACTACATACTATAAAAGGTCTATATTGAAACGATGTCGATTTCTACACCACCGACCTCTCGCTTCGATCCTGTAAAAGACTCGAGGTTGTTAATTATAGATACGAGCCGGTCACGTGATAGCCGCTCTGGGTTCAACTACCACTCCAGTCTGATAATGGAGTGATAAATTGGATTCCACACCACCACTTGATGCGTCCCAATGAGCAGATAATCTCCGTAGTACGACAGAACTGGAGGTGAAATACAAGTTTTCAGATTGTGGAACAGTAGCTCTTGTTTTAGATCCTGAAAAGAAGGAAACTTTTTATTTTCTATATTCGAGTAGTATTTACAATACAAAAAACTATTTTAGGTGAACAGTTTCGGGATAAAGAAGTGTAACTGCCTATAACAATAGGCTATCATTGTATCCATGCATCTTCAGCTCTATTTTAAATCCATCATTATTATTAACTGATAATAAAAAGAGGTGTCAACTCTAAACCCCACCCTAATGAGGATCCTTTGGCTTATAAGACCTCAGTGTAAGCGCCCCATGTAAAGTCCAACTTCATCGGTTATATTGCCAATAATGTGCAATCAATCTCTGAGAGAACGTTCATTGTCATACATGTTGAATGATGGATAAAACAGATTTCATTTCCTGATTCACTCGTTACATACTGTCTTAGTATCCACTCAAAAATACCACTTAATATTCTGCCATAGTGCTTGAGCCATAGGATTCAGAATCACTAAGACATTTGGAAAGGTTAACTGGCATAAATTCTTATTGTCTAAATAAATGTTAATAGTATAAAAGATCGAAATTAGAGTTGAAATATTTGAACGCTCCAAATTTTATCATTTGTTTTAATATCAAAAGTCACTTAAGTTCTAAAGCTAAATGTATAGTTGTTGTATTGTTGTTGTTGTTGTTGTTGTTGTTGTATTGTTGTTGTTAAAACTTATCAATTTTCGACCCTCTAATCGTTTCTTAACATAGAAGTATTAGAGTTAGCTAGGTTTCTTAACTTTTCATCCGTTTCCTACACTTGTTATTAAATAAAGTCACTCTCACTGGCTTCAAGTTTTTCTAGGCTCTTAAGCTTACCATACCTCAAATTTGATGGGAACCCTACTAAAGAAATAATTCTAGATATTGGCGTTAAACTTAGTATTGTATTAATGAAACGCTAGGAACGTCTATAAAAGACTCGTAGTGTTATTAAATGGTGAAAATATCTTCATTTAATGTTATTCGCACTTATTCTGTTTGTAAACAAAATATAAAATGTCGAGTAAGTTAACTTCTTATCTATTATTATTTATTATTTTTATATAATTAATAAAATACACTAATTTTGTAGTGAAATGATCGTGCATGAACATAAATGTAAATTCTGTTACAAATGTTGAAACCGTTTAGGCTGTTTATTCAGCTATATATCTATTATTATTTATTATTTTTATATAATTAATAAAATACACTAATTTTCTAGTGAAATGATCGTGCATGAACATAAATGTAAATTATAGATATACTTTGGACTGAATTTCTGGATTTTGGAATTTGCACCGTTTTTGGACCTTCTTTTTTTGCTCGCCGGCTTGATTTTGTCTCAATAGTGCTCGATGTTGTCATTGATGACTAGCACTCTAATTGTTGTTATTATTATTATAAAATGTTATATTTATGATTGTGTCTTGGAATGAAATAAAATTCCTATAGATATTTGTAACTCGTTCGCTGAAATTGTTTGTTACTAAATTCAAATTATTCAGATTATTGCTCGAGTAGTGTCGGTTATCGATAACTTTGATTTATTACATATCTCTGTTTGTATGTGTTTGTCAGTACATGCTTAAACGTATTATGTTTGAGTATACGTGATGTAATACTTAGTGCTAGGTGTCTCTCTCGTAGTGCGCTGCCTACTGGCAGGTCCATGGTGTATAACGCCTCTACTCATATCTATCTTTCGTCTTTCTCGTCATGTCCACGTACGATGGGACCTTTAAATGATTTATAACATTCGTTTTGATATACCATTATTCTTGGGGGATTCTGCTTATGACGAGGTGGGACCCCTATGCCTTCCTCAGCTTCGATTAACATTTACTAGGCAGAGGCATCATTCCCTGAGAAAACGGTCCTGTTTACCCATTTGCATATGATTAGTACTAGGTGTATATGAGATTATATGTATGTATGTGCATGAGTTTATGTACATATGCATATATGCATGTGTGTGAATATATACATGTATGTGTGTGCATGTTTATATGTATGTATGTGCATATTCCGTCTATTCTTAGAGTATATATATATATATATATATATATATATATATATATATTGTAATATATATTGCATTATCATGATGGCCCTTGCTGGGTGGTCAACTAGATAGGTTTTTATAACCTCTTTGACAGCCTAATGTGTGTTATTCTACGCGGTGTTCCTCAAGGTTCAGTGTAGGATCCATTGCTCTTCTCTTTTTATATCACTCCTCTTAGCTACTTAATTGCTCAGTCTTCCATAAATTTTCATTTCTATGCAGACGACACTTAACTGTATATTTCCTTTTCTAATCATGATTCCGACCAGAAACTTGCCCATCTCTCATCCATTCTAGACAAGGTTTATTCCTGGTTTTGTGCTAACCGTCTTGCTGTTAATCCCTCCAAAACTGAATACCTTTTAATTGGCACTCCTTTGCAAAGAAATAAAATTACTAATAATTCTGTTAATTTTCAGAATCTGGCTCTTTCACCTTCTTGATCCGCCAAAAACCTTGGAGTCATATTTGATGAAAACCTTGACTTTAAATCCCATATCTCTTCTGTTTGTCACGCTTCTTTCTTTCAGATTCGTCAGATTAGGCAAGTACGTCCATCCCTTACTAGAAATTCAGCCACTATCCTTGCTAATTCTATAGTTCATTCAAAGCTCGACTACTGTAATTCATTATTACATTGCCTACTTCTTCTCTCAATCGTTTGCAGCATGTCCAAAATTCTCTTGCACGTGTTGTTTGCAAGTCCTCTCAACTTCAATTTTGCTCTCTTTCTTTACTTTGCAGACTTCACTGGCTCCCTGTTAATCAACGCATAAAATATAAAATAGCTCTATTAACTTTCAAAACTCTGTGATTTGGCAAGCCTTCTTACTTATCTCAAATTCTTTTTCCCTATCGTCCCTCACTTTCCATCTATGCCAATCTTCTCTCTGTTCCAAATATTCTCACATCATTGGGCAGACGTTCTTTTTCTTACGTAGCACTCACAATCTGAAACTCTTTACCTGCTAATCTTCGCTCTTGTTCTTCTCTTTCAACATTCTCTAGCAAGCTTAAGACTTACCTTTTCCCACCGTAGACATAATCAATGTACCCTGACCATTTTTGATCACCGGACTGGCTTTCGTTTAGGACCCTACTTCTCCTCGGCACATTTCTTTTGCAGATTGGTCTTGGTGAATTGATCTGTAGTGATGTGTGCTGTTTGGGACGTCCCTGACATCATCCCTGGATGAGAAAATGGACGTTAAACCTTTATTATCATTATTATTATTATTATTATTATTATTGCATATTTAAGTATATATATATATATATATATATATATATATATATATATATATATATATATATATATATAAATATATATATAAAAGGGGGAAGGTCTATTAAAAGAGGTCATAGAAGGTAGAATGGAAGGAAAAAGAGGCAGGGGCTGGCCGAGATTAGGTATGTTAGATGATTTAAAGACCCACTCATATGTGGAAATGAAGACGAAGGTGGAAGAGAGAGAAGAGTGGAGGCGTTATATACCATGGACCTTTCAGTAGGCAGTGCACTAAGATATATATATATATATATATATATATATATATATATATATATATATATATATATATATATATATATTCATGTGTATATATGTGTGTGTGTGTGTATATAGACAGCGTATATATACACACATATATATTATCATGTATGATCCTTCTATAAATGCAAGTTATCATTTAATCTTTAATACTCATGCTTAAGTACCTGAAACAGTTTAGTTATTCATATCTTGGCTTGATTTTTTTAATTTCAGAATCTTTTTTGTGCATTTCAGTGTTGTTGCTATTTTTCAGTTCAGCTGTTTTTGTTTCAGTTTACTTTCATTTCACGCAATTTTGTCGATTTTTTGCATTCGCTTTGATCAGGGTTTGACTTGTGCAGTTTATGTGTATTTTTTCATTTGATATTATATTAACATATATTTCACACCATTTTATTTTATCTTTATGGGGCAATGGAAAGGACTGCTAGATATTAATTTAAAAATAGTGCTAAATCTTATAAACTTATTTCTTAAGCACCTTATTTATCTGAAGGACTTATCTTTTTACTCATAGGCCTGATCATAGTCTTTTATTTCAGACATTTAGCAGTCTTATATATTAGTCATATTAGATTAAAATAAGATATGTATATATGACATCCAGTATAAATTCGCTTATCAATGACATATGCACATACTAATTAACACTTCCAAACGAAGAAAATAGTGAGTTATGTGACCTTAACACATGAATGCAATAAATTTTACATTGCCAACAAACTTTGCAATTACTGCAAAAGATTTAAAGTCAGAGAGATAAGTCAGAAATCATCTTTCTACCATTGTTCTTGCAATGGAAGAGATTAAAATATATCCAGAACATACAACAAGATTTAGCAGACTTACACAAATGGTCTAGTAGATATGAACAGAAGCTAATTGTTGTAAGAATATATATAGTTATTTGATATCCTTGCTGGTTTGTGATCCATTTTGTATAATTATGGGATATATGTGACTTTTTACAAACTTTGTACTATTCTACATAATCATTATTATTTTATACTGGATGTGCACTTTTGAATTCCATGCCTTGAGATCAATTTTTAAAATAACCGTAGCCTATTAGATCATTTATCAGAGCCTTAAGTCCGGTATGCCCAAATTCTCCGTCCAGTTATTTGCCTAATGTATGAAATCTATGTCACTGTTTAGGAACATAGAGTAAATTAAATTTCACTTTGACTCATATAAAATACACCAGTGTTTGAGTGAGGCCATTGAGCGGTGGGTATAGAAGGTTATGGGCTTGTGTAATCTGCCGGTTCTCAAGTGTTGAGTTACTGTAACAGTAAACCAGGAACTTAAAGTAGCCAAGTGGCTGGAAGTTTTACATGTCATTGTTGATTTAATTACACTGGTCAGCCTGTTGCAAGGCCTACTTTACCACATAAATCTAATAAAATGTGACAGTATGAATCAGCAAAGGTTTAACATCCGTTTTCTTCTACAAGAAATTGTCTCTGTGTGGGCATACCTGTTGTTGTTGCTAATTGGCTGATTTTCAGCTTTAATTAGTTAACTTACTATCTTGCTTATGTTGGAAGTTTAACATTGATCAGTTGACATTAGAGGTCAGATTAATGGCAGAATCAAGGTACAAATTCCCTCAACTGTTCTGTCTCTATAAATAATGAACACTTAGTCGTTCAACAAGCTCATCCCACCAAAGAAACCGCTTCTAAATGAGCCGTAATAATAATTGAAACAAATAATAATAATTGATTAATAAACAAATAAATAATAAATATAAATAATAATAAAAATAAGAGTAACAAAATAAGAATAATAAAAATTAATAATAATAATAAACAAGTAATGATTGAAACAAATGTGACTTTCATAACTCCTTCTTTGTCGTCTCCTAGGATACTGTCAGTTATGGGATGAATATATTCTGCAGTGTTCTCCACACAACCTGGTTTAAGTGTAGATATGTAGGCTGTATTGCACGGCATTTGGATTTTGTATTGGTATTGGGTAATTGGTAATTGGGTAATTAATTAATTTTGTTGGGTAATTCATGTATAAATGAATTTCTAATGATTCTGTTTAGCTAACGGTAGAGATGCCACAGCCGTTCTCGTCGATCAAGATCAATCTAAAGAGAGAGTCGACATGACGGTACATATTAACATGTTGTTGTTGTTGTGCGCTGTGGTGGCCAGTAAAGGCTGTTTTCATTGATACTTAATAATTTTAAATTACTCTACTGTCGTGTGCTTAACAGCGAAACACTGCTACTAGTGTTGTATAGATTTATGCGTGGTGATAATTAATTCACCCAGTTTCTCGTCATTTTGATACTGATTGACTCAAGATTCATGCCCTGATTGACTAATGGAATGTATGATAAATTTCTTGTTTAATTGATTGACTAATGGATAGATTGATTGCTTGATTGTTTGATTATTTCTATCTTTATTTTTATTACTTATTGAACTGAATAAATGATTTTTATTTATTGATTGATTGAATGAACGATTTATTGTTTGATTGATCTATTGATTAGTAGATTGTATGATTGATTGACTGACTGGCTGACTGAATGCTTAATTGATTGGTAGATAGTATGATTGATTTTTATTTGGTTGACTGATTGATTGGTAGATTGTATGATTAACTGACTGACTGGTTGATTGGTAGATTGTAGGACTGACTGACTGATTGTATGACTGATTGATGGATTGATTGGTAGATTGTATGATTGATTGACTGATTGAATGATTGATTGATTAAATACTGACTGATTGACTGACTGATTGATTGATAGATTGTATGTTTGATTGACTGATTGATTGGTAGATTGTATGAATGATTGATTGATTGACTGACTGAATTATTGATTGACTGAACGATTGATTGATTGTATGATTGACTGACTGAATGATTGATTGATTGAATGATTGATTGGTTGACTGCTAGGATCACGCACATATCTTGGGCTCACCTGGCACAGCAGAGGCAGGACCACCCAGCTATGGAACCTCACCTGATCTACCTCCAGCCTATGAGAGTGCTCACTCAGACACCAGTAAGGCTTCAACACTGTTCTCAGCTTAGCTTTTCATTGAAGACTGCATGCTGCATTAGGGGCGACAAATGCAGACTAATCTTCAACACTACTCCAATGCTTCAATACTAACTGGTCCTCAGCTTAGCTTATGATTGAAGGCTGCATCCTTTATTAGGGGCGACCAATGCAGATTTAAGCTTACTATACATGAAATTGAATCAACTGTTGAAAACCCCTTTTGTTCAAGACCTATAGATGTTAATTTATACGAAGCTTGAGTGCTGTAATTAGGATATGATGTGATGTATAGTGTACGCAGATCTACAAATTATTATTGATTGACTGATTGATTGATTAACTGATTGATTAATTGATTGATTAATTGATTGATTGCTTGATTGATTGATTGATTAATTGATTGATTGATAGATTGATTGATTGATTGATGAACTGATTGATTACTTGATTGATTAATTGATCGATTGATTCATTGATAAATTGATTGATTGATTGATAGGAGGGCCTCCACCGTCCTACGACTCTTTGTATGGAGAGATAAGAAACATGCGCAGAGAGTCATCGGGTTTAGTTGACTTTATGATCAAACTGCTTAAACTACTCATTAGTACCAGTAAGTACTGCTTAAACTACTCATTAGTACCAGTAAGTACTGCTTAAACTACTCATTAGTACCAGTAAGTACTGCTTAAACTACTCATTAGTACTAGTAAGTACAGCTTAAACTACTCATTAGTACTAGTAAGTACAGCTTAAACTACTCATTAGTACTAGTAAGTACTGCTTAAACTACTCATTAGTACTAGTAAGTACTGCTTAAACTACTCATTAGTACTAGTAAGTACTGCTTAAACTACTCATTAGTACCAGTAAGTAAGTACTGCTTAAACTACTCATTAGTACTAGTAAGTACTGCTTAAACTACTCATTAGTACTAGTAAGTACTGCTTAAACTACTCATTAGTACTAGTAAGTACTGCTTAAACTACTCATTAGTACCAGTAAGTACTGCTTAAACTACTCATTAGTACTAGTAAGTACAGCTTAAACTACTCATTAGTACTAGTAAGTACTGCTTAAACTACTCATTAGTACTAGTAAGTACTGCTTAAACTACTCATTAGTACTAGTAAGTACTGCTTAAACTACTCATTAGTACTAGTAAGTACTGCTTAAACTACTCATTAGTACCAGTAAGTACTGCTTAAACTACTCATTAGTACCAGTAAGTACTGCTTAAACTACTCATTAGTACTAGTAAGTACTGCTTAAACTACTCATTAGTACCAGTAAGTACTGCTTAAACTACTCATTAGTACTAGTAAGTACAGCTTAAACTACTCATTAGTACCAGTAAGTACTGCTTAAACTACTCATTAGTACTAGTAAGTACAGCTTAAACTACTCATTAGTACTAGTAAGTACAGCTTAAACTACTCATTAGTACTAGTAAGTACTGCTTAAACTACTCATTAGTACTAGTAAGTACTGCTTAAACTACTCATTAGTACTAGTAAGTACTGCTTAAACTACTCATTAGTACTAGTAAGTACTGCTTTAACTACTCATTAGTACCATAAATCATTCAAATGACTTTAAGCTTTTGTTAGAATCTGGCCCTCTGTAAGACTATCATAGCAGCAATAATGTCATCGTTTTTTTGCTGTTATTTTTAAGTTATGATATGTTTAAATTTATCTTATAAGGTTTTATGGGATTAAAACGTTAATTGACATAAATCTCATAGTATCTCTTGAGAAATTTGTATAGTCTGATATTTTATGAATAAAAATTGCCTGTGAATGCCCAGTTTGGAGAATATAGTACTTAGCGAAGCTGTCTTTTTCTTGTGTTTGACGTAGTGCAAGTAACAGAGCGATTGCTACTGTTGTTGTTGCTACTGTTGTTGTTGCTACTGTTGTTGTTGCCACTGTTGTTGTTGCTACTGTTGTTGTTGCTACTGTTGTTGTTGCTACTGTTGTTGTTGCTACTGTTGTTGTTGTTACTGTTGTTGTTGCTACTGTTGTTGTTGTTGTTGTACAGTCGCCTGTACTGCTCTGGTGGGAATCCTCATAGCACTGCCTCTGTCTATGATTATCATGGGTTAGTAGAGCTTATCATTTTACAGTCAGCATTTGCTTTGTATTTCAACAACTGCTCTGTCGGTCTTACAACGGCATCATGCTCACATTGAGCAAGATCTAGTTGATCTAGGTGATTGCTGGTGAAAGTTGATTGGTTCAAATGACTGCTGTAGATTTTTAAGCAATTAAATGAATTATGTGATTCTAAGTCTTGCTTTTCCTTGATCAGGATGATTACTGGTAGGACTTGATCGCCAGCAGCTGTCCAATATTTCTACAATTACCCATATTGATCACATATTTCTATATTTGTCATTATAATGAATTATATTATATATATAATAAACATTATTTTAATAAACAATATTAAATTTAACATTATTATAATAAACAATATTTGTAAACATACATTTTTTAGAGCACTTAACGCTATCTTCAGCAAAATTGGGGGCAACGCTGCACCTTCTGTAGTAATCTCACTTGTTGAATCATATTGTGTACCAATTTTGCTGTATGGTTCTGAATGTGTAGAATTGGCAAAGTCTCTGATTCAGAGCCTAGAAAATGCTTATTCTCAATTGTTTAGCAAGGTATTTCGTACATTCGATGAGAAAACAATTAATCAATGTCAGTTTTTTTTCGGGTCAATTGCCGATTGAATTAAAGATTGCAAATAGAAGATTTAATTTTTTGAGGAAATTGTGTCTTTCTGATACTACTTAAGTACTTACTACGCCTTAAGTGAAACCTGGTTATCAGCCAAAACCTCACCTAGTGAGCTGGTGGCCATCCTTCCTCCTAGTTACGAAATGCATATTGCTGACCGTGATACCAGAATCTCTGGTGCTAAGGGTGGTGGAGTGGCTCCCCTTTTTAGGACGCCTTTCACTCTCCTGAGCAGTTGCTCACATAAATTCTCTTCTTTTGAAGCCATTTCAGCAACTGTCAAAATCAACTCATGTACGCTGCATGTTGTTTCAGTGTACCGTCCGCGTACATCATCTCCTTATGCCAAACCCTTTTCTACGTTCCTATCAGAGTTTGCTGCATTGCTGTCTTCTCTCACCTCGTCCAAATCTGACTATGTCATCACTGGTGATCTCAACATTCATGTTGACAAACCACTAGATCACGCTACCCAGCAGTTCAATAGTCTAAATAAATCCTGCAACACTGTACAACACGTCAACGTTGCCACACGCTTGGATAACCACACCCTAGATCTAGTCATTACCCCCTCTGTGTCAGCACTTGATCCTGCAAGTATTAACATTCTGTTTCATTCTTCATCCGCCTACTTCCCTGTCACTTACTCTTTCAACCATATCAAACCTAAAACTGTTCCAAACACCATCACAATATTATGTCGCAAAGTAAATAGCATCGATATCAACCAATTCTGTTCTGATCTTGAGAACTCGACTGTAATCAAGTCGCCTTCTCCTGATGTCAATGAACTTGTACTACAGTATAACTCCACCCCTTCTGCTCTGCTTGATAAGCACGCACCTTTGACTAGCAAAACTGTCAGAGAGTCCCACCCCTGGTTCACTCCTGAGCTGGCTAAGTTAAAGTCTGCGTGTCGTAGAGCTGACAGGAAATGGTGTGAAACCCATGCTGTGGTTTGGAAAACCATCTCAAATTTACAATACAAGCTGTATCGCACCGCCATTGCGTCTGCCAAACAGCAATACTACTCCTCCGTCATCAGCAATGCAGTAGACGCCAGGAACTTATGGAAAGCAGTTAATGCGCTTTTACACAGGACACCCTCTCCTTCCCTGCCTTCATTTCCTGTCGAATCACTTCCCAATCAATTTGCCTTGCACTTCTCCGACAAAATCAATAAACTCAGGTCCTCTATTACTCATGCAACCAACTAACTCATCACCTCACTACATTCAACCAACCAAATCAATCCATGAGTAGCTCCACAGCTTTACCCCTGTCACCATCGACGAGATTACGCAACAAGTCTTGGATTTACTCCCCAAGCATTGCGATCTCGATCCCATCCCTACTTCTCTCTTGAAGAAGTGCATCCATGTACTCGCGCCGACAATTTCCCAGATTGTCGACCTTTCCTTGTCCACTGGCACATTTCCTCATTCATTCAAAAATGCCATCGTCACACCACTCTTGAAAAAGCCCTCACTGGGTAAAGATTCACTTTCCGACGACAGACCCATATCCAACCTATCATACCTCTCCAAACTCACTGAGAGATTAGTCTTTCGTAGACTCTCCACTCATCTCGAATCCAATGACCTATTTAATGAACACCAATCGGCATACACTAAAAACCGCTCTACTGAAACTGTTCTTCTCTCAATCTGCAACACCATCACTAACGGCGTGAGTACTCAGCGTGTCACTGGGCTTTGCATGCTGGATCTATCTGCGGCCTTTGACACCATAGATCACCAAATCCTCCTGCAGCGTCTTTCCTCTTGGTTTAGTATCCATGGCAATGCTCTTTCATGGTTATCCTCATATCTTACCGATCGTACTCTCAGCGTAAAAGTGCAAGAGTACGCATCTCCACCTTCTAACCTCAAGGAGGGTGTGCCTCAGGGCTCCGTTCTTGGTCCAATCCTGTTCAATCTTTACACTACACCTTTAAGCTCATTGATCTCCTCTCATTCACTTGACCACCAACTTTTTGCTGACGACACTCAGCTATACACATGCTTCACCCCCCACTCCTATCCTGATGCCAAAGCAATCCTTCCAGTCGATTTCTTCATGGATGTCTGCCAATTTCTTAGCACTCAATCCATCCAAGACTGAGTTTGTGCTATTTGGGACACCTCAACAACTGTCAAAACTGAATGAGGCTTCCTTCTCTCTCACTCTGACCTGGCCATCACGCCTGTTTCTTCTGTCAAGAGCCTCGGTGTCATCCTCGACCAGCAACTCACATTTCACGATCACATCACCAAAACTTCACAGGCTTGCTTCTTCCACATCAGAGATCTGCGTCGAATACAACCATATCTTACCGTTGAGACCGCTTCAACCATTGGTGCGGCTCTCGTGCAATCCAAACTGGACTACTGTAACTCCTTGTTTCTGAATCTCCCAAGCTGTGAGATCGACAGATTGCAGTTCATCCAGAATTCCCTTGCACGAGCAGTCTTCCGATGTTCCAAGCACTCCCATGTGACTCCTCTCTTGAAGTTTCTGCACTGGCTCAAAGTCAGAGAACGCATTGTTTACAAGGCAGCTTCTCTGACGTACAAGTCCATTACTACCCCGGGCAAAGCTTACATGTCCCACTTAATACAAGTGAGACAGCCTTCCTCCATGCAGTCATCCACTAGGTCCTCTAAGCTAATCACTTTAGAGCGACCTAGCATCCCTTCTCGCAGTAAGCTCTCCAAGCGCTCCTTCCAGCACACTGCTCCTCAGATCTGGAGTTCTCTTCCTTCCACTTTACGAACCCCCTCATCTTCTGCTGATCATCCTTTCCTTTCATATGAACAGTTTCATAGACGGTTGAAGCCTTTTCTTTTTGACCACTCATATCCAACCTTTTCACATGAATTGAGACCAACACGCAACCTCCATTCCACTAGTACTCTTCCTCGGACCGACCTCCCGGATTTTGGATCGCACCGTTCTGGACCCCACACTCTGCTCATCGGATTTGATTTGGTACCACAGTGCTCAATGTTGTCATTGACGACAGTAGCGCTCTAATTTTTTTGTTGTTGTTCTTGTTACTTGTAAATACTTTAATTGTTTTAATGGAGAGTTGTTGCCATTGATTAATAAATACTGCGTCAACGTAATTAATAGGCCTAACTGTACCTTGCCAGGGAGCTTACAAGTTGAGAGACTTGACTTTAAGTCGTTATTGCAAAACTACTTTGAACGTTCGCTAGAAATCAATTAATGTTTAGTTATTCATTTTTAGTTTATTGATTGAGTGTATGCTTGCGTCTAATTCTTTTTCAACGCTATTTTTATATTTACTTGTATGATTGTATTGTAGTTTGTTTCTTGTCTTGCTACCTGTGTGGTGAAATAAAAGCTATATATATATATATATATATATATATATATATATATATATATATATATATATAGCTTTTATTTTATTGTATACATTAGTGGAGCTTGTATTGACAAGTTACTGTCATTGCTGTTTTTATTATTAACAATGAAAACTTATATAGCAGTGTGCCGGCCTATATCGGCCTTTGAGACTGACTACTACACAGAAGAAAAGTTCAATAATAATTTTTGCTGTTGAACGATATTGCCATTTTACATGTTAGTTGTTCTTCTCCACTCGATAACCTTGTAATGTTGTCTTTTATATTTGTCTGCCATTGAATTGTTGATATGAAATAAATAAATAAATAATAAGCTAAATTAAAGTTACATTATTATTATTACTATCACCTTTAGGTGGTGTATACTTTGACCAGTGAGACTACTTTACAGAAAACGGTCAATATAAATAGAATTGGTGAATTAAATAAATAAATAAATAGAATTGGTGAATTAAAATAAATAAATAAATAGAATTGGTGAATTAAAATAAATAAATAAATAGAATTGGTGAATTAAAATAAATAAATAAATAATAGGCTAAATAAAAATGACACTATTATTATTGCTATGGCCTGTAGGTGCCATATACTTTAACGAGTGCCCTCGTGAGCCCTATATACCTATCTACCTGGTGGTGGGTGGCTCGTTTGGCCTGGCTAAGGACCTTGTGGACTTTGTACGACGTATCATCAACAAGGTGCGGGATCAGGACGAGGAGAATAGCAAGACCAACCCCCTCGAGGCCTTCGTCAACTGCTTCCTCACGGCCTGGTTCATAGCGGGTACGTAGAGAACTGAAAGCTTTATAGTTCTTTATAGTTAGGTGCTTAGAGAACTGAAAGCTTTATAGTTATTTATAGTTAGGTGCTTAGAGAACTGAAAGCTTTGTAGTTATTTATAGTTAGGTGCTTAGATAACTGAAAGCTTTATAGTTATTTATAGTTAGGTGCTTAGAGAACTGAAAGCTTTATAGTTATTTGTAGTTAGGTGCTTAGATAACTGAAAGCTTTGTAGTTCTTTTTTATAGTTAGGTGCTTAGAGAACTGAAAGCTTTATAGTTATTTGTAGTTAGGCACTGGAGAGAACTGAAAGCTTTATAGTTATTTATAGGTTGGTGCTTAGAGAACTGAAAGCTTTACAGTTATTTATAGTTAGGCACTGGAGAGAACTGAAAGCTTTATAGTTATTTATAGTTAGGCACTGGAGAGAACTAAAAGC
Organism: Enchytraeus crypticus; assembly: GCA_905160935.1. Taxonomy (NCBI): domain Eukaryota; kingdom Metazoa; phylum Annelida; class Clitellata; order Enchytraeida; family Enchytraeidae; genus Enchytraeus; species Enchytraeus crypticus. Next base: position 664,428 of record CAJHZI010000444.1, on the reverse strand, counting down.
TTTATAGTTAGGTGCTTAGAGAACTGAAAGCATTATAGTTAGGTGCTGTAGAGAACTGAAAGTGTTATAGTTGGGTACTGTAGAGAACTGAAAGTGTTATAGTTAGGTACTGTAGAGAACTAAAAGTCTGGCTTTATAGTTAGGTGCGTAGAAACTAAAAGCTTTATAGTTAGGTACCTAAAGAACTAAAAGTCTGGCTTTATAGTTAGGTACCTAAAGAACTAAAAGTGTGGCTTTATAGTTAGGTACCTAGAGAACTAAAAGTGTGGCTTTATAGTTAGGTACCTAGAGAACTAAAAGTGTGGCTTTATAGTTAGGTAGCTAGAGAACTAAAAGTGTGGTATTTTGGTTAGGTACTTAAAGAACTAAAGGTGCTCTGACGGAACAAATGATTAAGCGTTTGTATTTAGGTTTTTTCCTATACATCATCTTTGATACTTTACAATCCAACTCGCAACTTCTGTATTCCTATATCTCTGTATCGGTTGATTGATGATTAAAATCAGATTGATTCCTGTATCTCTGTATCGATTGATTGATTGATTGATTGATTTTAGGCTGTGTGTGGATATACCGTATCTATGGTGACTTTGACAAGGAATTTGACCCCGCCCACCCGATGCACTACTGCTCTCCCACGCTCTACTACTACGCTTTCTGGATCACAACTCTCGTCTACGTGATCACTGCTGTATGCGGCTGCTGCCTTATCTGCTGCTGCTGCCTTGCTCTAGTAGCTGCTAACAGCGATTCAGCAGCATAATAAGCTGCTCTCAGCTGCTGCTGCCTTATCTGCTGCTGCTGCCTTGCTCTAGTAGCTGCTAACAACGAGGCAGCAGCATCATAAGCTGTCTGCTGCTGCCTCATATGCAGCAGAATCATAAGCTGCTCTCAGCTGCTGTGGCTGCCTCATCTGCTGCTGCTGCCTTGCTCTCGTAGCAGCTAACAATGAGGCAGCAGCATCATAAGTTGCTTTCAGCTCTTTGTAGCTGCTGCCTTATCTGCTGCTGCTGCCTTGCTCTAGTAGCAACTAGCAGAGAGGCAACAGCTTTATAAGCTGCTCTCAGCTGTCTGTATCTGCTGCCTCACCTGCTGCTGCTGCTTTTCTCTAGTAGCAGCTAACAATGAGGCAGCAGCATCATAAGCTGCTTCCAGCTGCTGCTGCCTCATCTGCTGCTGCCTTGCTCTAGTGGTAGTTAACAGCGAGGCAGCAACATCATGAGCTGCTCTCAGCTGTCTGTAGCTGCTGCCTCATCTGCTGCTGCTGCCTTGCCCTAGCTCAGGATTGAGTCATCGTCATCAAGTTACCAAAAAATTTACCAAGAAGTTACCAAAAATTGAAAATCTGTATTATCATTTATAGTCATGCCTGACATCTTCTGTAGTCAAAGAAACAAACTCTAGAACACTGATCTGAACCACTATGAAGTTAAATGTTCTTTTTATTCAACTGTTTTCTCTTCAGTCTTGTGATTACTGAACGTTTAAGACTCGAGTTATCGGCTGTACTTGTAGTGGCCTTTAGTTATCGGCTATACTTGTAATAGCCGTTAGTTATCGGCTACACTTGTAATAGCCGTTAGTTATCGGCTACACTTGTAATAGCCGTTAGTTATCGGCTATACTTGTAATAGCCGTTAGTTATCGGCTACACTTGTAATAGCCGTTAGTTATCGGCTATACTTGTAATAGCCGTTAGTTATCGGCTATACTTGTAATAGCCGTTAGTTATCGGCTATACTTGTAGTCGCAGTTAGTTATCGGCTATACTTGTAGTCGCAGTCAGTTCTCCGCAGTCATCAGCTGCTGAAGAAATCGACTCTAACATCTCTATCAACTGTCAGAATTTCTCTGATGTCAGTGACTCTCGTAGCTCAAGGTCGAGTTAGGTGTGTTACTTTCTTAAAGAGGGTTTTGCCAGTCTTCATTTCTATTCTGCTATTTATTTGCTAGTTGTATGATTGAAAGTTCTTCGAAAGTTCATCTTCGCTGTCTATTGGGCTACTGCTGTTGAACTGTTGATAATGCGTTATTCGATATTTGTTTCTGTTTCCTCGCTTTTGAATGAAGAAACTGCCGTTAACATTAGCTTTACCAGCTGTTTACTTTGTAAGCTTTTGAAGTTTTTAGTCAGCGACATCAACCGTGACCGAAGAGATGAACTCTTAGAATTACTCTGTTGACTGTTTTGATGTGATATTTTTGCTTTACTGTAACTTTTTCACTTTTGGATATTTTATTACCGACATATGATATTAATTTACCTGTAGATAACCATGATCTAATTATGTGATGCAGTTAATGTTGTAGTAGTATGGCTGATTAGTTATACACTGTAATTAGTTTTTTACTAATATTTTCAGTTGTTAAAATTTCTAGTTTGAATTAATTATTGATTCTTCTCGTATTGAAATATCGTACTATCATTACAATTTATTATTTGTTTATTATTAATTTCACTATAAGTTCACTAAAAATTACCGAGACATTTCTAATTTAAATAAGTAATGTTTCTATTTCACATTCACTATTAGAAATATTTCTAGTTAATATTTGTCGAGTTTTCATATTTGTCTTGACAGAGGTTTTATTGAGTGAAGCTGATTTGATGATCTGATGGAGTTAAGCTATTGAGAACAATGTTTTAATGTCTCATTGCTGACGGGCTATAGAAGTGAATTCCTGATCAGTCATCTGATTGATTGATTTGATTGGTTGATATATTGATTGATTCATTGTGTGGTTGAATATTGATTGATTTATTGTGTGGTTGATATATTGATTGATTCGTTGTGTGGTTGATATATTGATTGATTCACTGTGTGGTTGATATATTCACTGATTATTGTGTGGTTGATATATTCACTGATTTATTGTGTGGTTGATATATTGATTGATTTGATTGGTTGATATATTGACTGATTCATTGTGCAGTTGATTGATTTATAGCTTGGTTGATATATTTATGATCCATCCATTGAATTATTATCATTGTTGTTTCAATAATATCCGGTAATTGATATCTTGCTGCTTTATGAAATCATGCATTATACTGTGTACTCAATCTTACTGCATGTATTTTTATATTAATCACTGATGCCACTTTATTTTTGATATACTATAATGACAAACAGCTGTACTGAATTGTACTTATATATTAGTGTAGCTGTCATCGAGCTGTGCAGTAGGTGAGCTGTGCAATAGGTTATCACAACATCACATATACGCATTACATATGTTAGATGTTGTAAGAGAAGTGTAGTTAACTATAGTTAAGAGTAAGTAAGTTTTAACAGTAAGTTGTCTGTGAATCAATAGATGAAGAGTTGAAATCCGGCTCTCGTCGTATCAAATGCTCTTGTGGCAAGAAGATGACGTTAAACTTGACTTATTGACTTGCCTTGTGTGTATATTTCGAATCACCTGTTTATATTTCGAATCATCTGTTTATATTTTAAATCATTTGTTTATATTTTAAAACCTTCTGTAACGGAATTGAACCTTCTATTGATTATATTTTTTGATTGGTCGATGGTGGATTGATTGATTTCCAGTTTGTAGGCCGCTGTAATCTGATTAATTATAGAGCGAAACTATAGCCGTTGTTCTATAGTTTCGCTCTATAATTAATCAAGTCAGTATTCATAGCTTAGCAGATCATCCTACACTGATTGAGGCGTGTGCCTTCGGACAAATTGTTCTAGTGAAGATTGTTCTGTCCTTTATATCACTAATTGAAACGAGGATTGATTTGTTTGCTTCTGCATTCTACTATATCAATTAATGTCGATTAATTAATGAGCTAATATGTGAATTGCTTAATCTGTTGTTATACGAGCAAATAACAACTGATATTCTTTTCTTTATTATTTATCAAGTTAATTAAATTAATTTTAATATAGCAGGTCGCAATATAAATAATATTAAATCACTCCGTTTATTAGTTATTTACATTTGATCTGTATACACATGTAACTACTCTATTTTGTGTGTGTATTAAATAAGTAATCAATTGGTAGAACAAAATGGTCATTCTAGGGCTATTTTATCAGATCTGTGAGAATTCTTCTGTATCATCATGAATGCACTTTTGAATAGGCGAAGCTCGACTTCTGTGATTAGTGAGATTTTGACTGTGAGGCGGTTGAATTCTATTTCCTCGTGTGAGTGTTTCTTGAAAATATAATAGTCCGAATGGTACAGTTCAATTGCGCGGTTGTTGTTACTTGTTTACGAAAACTGTTAAATCATTCCATTGCCCCGCTGAGTACTTATGCACGGTTACTTTATTACTTCCCCGTGCTGTGTCCGGGTCGCTAAGACTAGTCCAACCGTTAACTGCACGTGCCATAAGAGGCGATTGAGCTAAAACTGAGGAAGGCAACGAGGAACCATCTCAGAAGCCATTTTACTAACATTATAGTATTAGATTTAAGTATTAGAGGGGAGGGCGGGGAGGAGTGGAGACGTTATATATCATGTACCTGCCAGTAGGTAGTGCACTAAGAGATATGGTATTAAATCCAACCGTCTCTCTATATATAGAAATCAGAACTGAACGCCACATTATGAGCTTCTACCAGCCTTCTGGGAGGAGTCACGCTAAAGCTCCGCCTATCGCACCTGTCAATCACAGCTGAAGCTCTGCTGACGGACTCAACAAGCTCTGTCTCATCATCCGTACCTCTTAGCAGCTTGTAGAGATGATTGGCAGGATTTGGCTCCTCCTTCTGCCTCATCAAGCGAGAGAGAAGGGGTCCCGCATGTCTTGGGGTTTGGACCTGGGGACTAGGGTCTCTACTAGGGTTCCTGCTGGGATTCTTGCTGGAATCCTTTCGGTGACTCCGGTTCATATACTCAGGAGTGTCCGAGGCCGGCAGAGCGCTAGTTGGATGATGTCGATGACATGGTGAAGGTTTGGATGGACTCTCGTCCATTAACCAATAGGTTCTTACGTCTCCCTTACCCTAATCAATCAATCCAGATCAACAATACCTGCATTATTATCTAATCAATCAATCTAGATCAATAATATCTGCATTATTATCTAATCAATCAATCTAGATCAATAATATCTGCACTATTATCTAATCAATCTATCTAGATCAATAATATCTGCATCATTATCTAATCAATCAATCCAGATCAATAATATCTGCATCATTATCTAATCAATCAATCTAGATCAATAATATCTGCATCATTATCTAATCAATCAATGTAGATCAATAATATCTGCATCATTATCTAATCAATCAATCTAGATCAATAATAGCTGCATTATTTGTTTCTCGTTATTTAGCTCTAAATTCTACACTTCAATTATCTGAAAAAATAGTTCGAAAAACTGCAATAAAAAACTATTGAGAGATACTGAGAAAGAAAAAGTAGTGAAATTAATTTTGAGCAATGATTAGACAGATATAGTTTCTGGACACAATTATAGTTTTCAATATTTGAGGGCAGTCCTTTAAAAGCTGGCAAAGCTAAGGTTGACGACAGTTTCCTGACTCGAAAGCGATGTCAGTAACGGCCGAGCCCAGGATTTGAACCCCGCACATACTGATCCGCGGTCGCATATCCTACCGACGTACCTTACCTTTATTTGATATTTACTTATATTTTTTACAAGATTATTTGTTGGAACATTACGTATTCTTAGCTAGCGTCATACACAATAACGTCAGATTGGTCGTTACCTTGAGATGCACCACACCCCGAGGTGTAACGTGATAGCCTCCCAATATGTCCAGCTCTTCCTTACACTCCTCGCTTATGTGGATCTTAAGAGCTTCAACCAGAAATACAGCCAATCATTACATCAGCAATCTAGAAGAAATACAATGAGTTAATCAATATGACATGCAGCGAATCAATCAAACAACGCTTCATTGACATTGGTTTCGTCATCCTCAGAGCGATTGAAGTAAAGCTGGTAAAGCTAATGTTAACGTCGGTTTCCTCACTCGAAAGCGATGTCAGTGACGGGCGAGCTCAGGATTTGAACCTCGCACATACTGATCCGCGGTCCAGTATCTTACCAACATCGCCATCGGCTCCAGCCGGAAGAAGAAATACAATCAACAATCAATTAGATATTCAGCGAATCAATCAACGCTTAATTGACATTGGTTTCGTCATCCTCAGAGGGATTTAAGCAATACATACAGCATACGATCTCTGTTTATCGTGAGGAGCAATATTCAAGCCTTGGCTTTGCTCTTGTGGCAGTTGTTGAACCTGTGTACAGTTAAATACCGAGATACCGTCAACTTCCAGGAGCCAGTGCAAAGTGGGTACGACATTCGACCGCGGATCAGTATGTGCGGGGTTCAAATCCTGGGCTCGCCCGTCACTGACATCGATTTCGAGTGAGGAAAATTACTTTGACAGCATTTTAAACTTTGAGATACTGTCCAGTGACTTACTTAGGTCTGTATTGGCATATACCTCTATGTTCTATTTGTTAATTAGAAGTGCTTCTTTTGCTACGATATATTAACTTTTCTCTCTCTCTCTCTCTCTCACTTTGTTATACTTTGCTACTTTAGTTAGACAGAAACTTCTGTTATTTTTTGTCGAATGATATATTTCTGTAAAAATTCAAATCATCGTCAGTTAGATCATTCGATTGGTGAGCGCCTAGGCTCCAGAAATTACTGCACAATTTTCTAATCCCAACCCTGGTTAATTAAACTGAGATTCAAGGGAATATGAGGATGACAACGATGATTATCAATTGTAGTAAAGATGTGATTGATTTATTTCCTAGTGTTCAATAATAACAATAACAACAATAATAACAACGATTAGAGTGCTACTGTCATCAATAACAACATCGAGCACTATTGAATCAAAATCAAGCCGGCGAGCAAAAAGAAGGTCTAAAAACGGTGCACATTCCAAAAGCCAGAAAATCAAAGCAATAGAAACAGAGCCATACGTTCTCCTGTAGATTCCATTCGAGATGCAGTGTTAACCGTGTCTCCAAACAAACAGTAGCGAGGCATCGTCAAACCCACAACACCAGCTACACAAGGTCCTGTGCAAAACATCTACGTGATTATTCTAAAGATCATTCAATCAATAAGTCAGTTAGCACGCACGCACGACAGTGAAATGATCAACTACGCTGATATCTATCACTTTTAATGCCATATGTTTTAACTGTTAGACCATTTTCCAAATAACCAGTCCAGCGAATGTCCGAGATGCCTACGCTAAATGCCCTACGCTATTTAGCCATTCAAATAACTTAACATTGCGTCATGATAGCGAGGTCAACTATAGCTACAATGGTCTCTGAAGAAGAGATCAATAGGCCCATATTTAATCTAAAACTCAATCAATGAAAATATAAACTGCAAGTAATATAGGCCTATTATTGATTGACAAAGTAGGTCTAAGCGCAACCCACCTGTATGAATACCAATGCGGAGCTTGAGGGTTTCTTCGGGCCGGTATCGAATCCTGAACGTCCTGATCGCCGCAAGCAGGTGCTGAGCCATGGAGGCTATCTCACCGGCGTGTTGGTGCCCGTTCCTAATGGGCAGTCCACTGACGACCATGTAGGCGTCCCCTATTGTCTCGATCTTATATACGTCGTAGTTACCCAGTATAGAGTCAAACATTGTGTAGAGGTCGTTAAGTAGGTCAACCACCTGAGAGTATGGAAGAGCTACGATTAGTTAATATAGAGGTCATTCAATAGGTCAACAACCTGAGAGTATGGAATAGCTACGATTAGTTAATATAGAGGTCATTCAATGGGTCAACAACCTGAGAGTATGGAAGAGCTACGATTAGTCAATATAGAAATCATTCAATAGGTCAATCACCTGAGAGTATGGAATAGCTACGATTAGTTTAATGTAGACTAATGGTGCCTAGAATATATTAGTGTCATTCTTTGCCAGGCATGTAAATTTATATTTTGTTTATTTATTTATTTCAAACTACTATACTTTGCAAAATAGAGCTACAATATTTAATAAACTACGATAGTGAACAATGGTTTGTGGCTTCCTGAGGAGCCCTAAGTCCATCCAGCAGAACACCAACAGCTTAGCGTTTACATCATACAATATTTTACCATAATTGAGAAATTTAAGAATAATTGAAATAAGAAATTTTACCATAATTGAAAATTTATTAATTTTCATAAATTGAAAATAATATTTTTAATTTATGCTAACTGAAAATATTAAAAAGCTGAGGTTAACGTCAGGTTCCTCACTCGAAAGCGATGTCAGTGACGGGCGAGCCCAGGCTTTTGAATCATGCACATACTGATCCGCGGTCGAGTATCTTACCGACTTCGCCACGGGCTCCAACGAATTAATTAATTTACTAGTGTTATGTGTGTAGTGTTGACTGGCTTAGACTAGTTGCCCCGTTGAGTAGTTTTACTCTAATTGTTAGTTACGTTGACCTTATGAGGCATTAGCACTCTTTCTTCTTAATTCATCGAATAATATAATACTATAATAATATTATATTATAATAATATTATATTATAATAATATAATACTATAATAATATTATATTATAATAATATTATATTATAATAATATAATACTATAATAATATTATATTATAATAATATTATAATATAATAATATTATATTATAATATTATTATATTATAATAATATTATATTATAATAATGTTATAATCGTGTTGACATAATTCGTATAGTTAGTGAGTAAATTTCAAGACTGGTGTTATAGAACTGGAAAACCAATCAAATGTTTAGAAATAAGAATATAATAATGTGTCATTCTTTGTAAGGATAAATTTTACAGTCCTCCGTTTTAAATTTATATTAGCCAAACGTTTTGCCATATATTCAAGTAGCAGAGCCATTGAAGAGCTGACTATCAGTGTCTTTCTCGTACAATTCAGCTCACTGTAAAGGAACCTGACTTTCATCGAAGCAACTATTTGATTTATTTACTGACAGATAGTTCCCCTTTTCTTTTTTAACAGTTACCCCGTGTTGTGTGCGGGTTATTTGAAGAATAGACCAAACCAGTGAGTGCTCGTGTCGTAGAAGGCGACTAAAGCAGTAAGATCCAAACCAGTGTCAGAAAGGGCGTTCGGTTGATGAGCGCCTAGGCTCCAGAATTGCCACAAAATTTTCTAAAACGAATGGAAGAGATTTATGATTTGGTGTGGGACAGGGAGGAGTGGAGGGGGTCTTGACCCTGGTTAAACTGGGATTGAAGGGAAGATGATGATGACGATGGCTGACAGACAGTTACGATTCGTTTGCCGTTTAGCTGAGAAAAAGCGGTATAGCGATAGAGTAGCGAACTTGAAGCCTCTAAGTTACGAGATCAAATATCAGTCAAGCCAAGGGATACCTGCATAGGACTGCTCTCGGCTGATAGAGCCGTGAAACCACAGATGTCGCTGAAGTAGATTGTAACTGAACTGAAAGATTCAGGCACAACTGATTCACCCGATACTAACTGATCTACCACTGATCTGTTAATCAATCAATAAACAAATCAGTGAATAAATCAATCAGTCAGTCAATCAGTCAATCATCATTACCGAAAGATTCAGGCACAACTGATTCACCCGATACCAGCTGATCTACCAGTGATCTGTCAATTAATCACTCAATCCATCAGTAAGCAAATCACTGAGTCAATCAATCGGTCAGTCAATCAACTAATTAATTAATCATCAGTACTGAAAGATTCAGGCACAACTGATTCATCAGATATCAGCTGATCTACCACTGATCTGTTAATTAGTCAGTCAATCAATCAATTAAAGAATCAATGAGTCATTTCGCCACTTGGGCAAACAATACACATTCATTGCACCTTGAATACACAGCGACATATGCTAAAAAGAAGAATGATCAATCAATCAATCAACTGATCATCAGCACTGAATGGTTCAGACAATACTGACTCATCTGATACTAATTGATCTACTACTGATCTATTTGTCAATTGATCAATCAATCAATCAGTCATCCACTTAAATATCTACAGCGAAAGTGAAGCGTAATGCAAAATAAATGCTCTACATCATCTTAACCCATGAATCTTCAATTCAAAAACTGGACAGATTTCAACCAATATGATTTGGGCAAAGAGGGTTTTATATTATCTCCACTTGAGGTAAATACTGTATCGATTTCTGGAGCGTCAATTCAATATCAATCAATCGAAATCGATGATCTTTGAAGTATTATACGTTAAACTAAAGGAACATTTATATTAAGTTTTTACTTAGGAAGCATTCTGAGCAGCAGGCTCTCGGTCTTCCTCTTTTCCTCAAGTAGTTGTCCAGTTCTTTCACTGACGAGATCCTCCAGGTGTGTCTGATAGTGTTCCATGATAGCCAGCATATTGTCGAATATGTTTGCCTTCCTGTGGGAAACCAATTACATACAAATCTATAGAAGAGTCGATTTAATAATAATAATAATAACAATAACAATAATAACAATAATAATAAATGTGCCGTTTGGGACGTCACGGTCATTGACACTATGGCAAACTCCTACCTGAATACGACTTCAGTCACAGCCGGTGGTGCTGCTGTTCATGCCGCCTCTAGGAAGTTGGATAAATACCGTGATCTGTCCTTAGGATATGAAGTTGTTCCGGTGGCTATTGAACCATGGGCCCGATGAATCCCGAAGGAGTTGACTTTATTAATGGCATAGGCAGACTTATTGCAGAGCAAACCGGCGATAAGCGAGATACATCTTTTCTTTGGCAAAGGCTTTCCATGACTTTGCAAAGATTTAATGCAGTCTGCTTCAACAATTCTTTTAAGCCGATTGATGACCTCGAGTAGCCGGGCGGCGATTCAGCACGTATTGCTCGAATCGTTTTTATCAAACCCCAGGTTCTTTACACCGGGGTATAAAAAAATAATAATAATAATAATAATAATAACAATAAAAGTTTAACGTCCGTTTACTTATATAAGGATGATGTCAGGGACGTCATTTACAGAGTATAATGCGAAATAATTAAAAGATTATTATAATATTATGAAGGATTTACAGATTATTATATGAGCTATTAACTAATTATTTTATTATGAGGAATTTTCTCAGATTTAACAAAGATATTAATCAGCGAATAACTTAATTATTGCAATGTCGTAATTTCTATATTTCATAAACTATTTTTCTACCGCAAACGGACACAATTTCCGCAATAAGTCACCATCATCATCTTTAATTGAATCCATGTTTAGCTAGCGTTGGGAAATTTCAGCGCAAAGTCTGACGAGAAAATAATTAACGAAGTTTATGTAGTTAGATCAAGTATGGACTTCGCAAATTTCGCAGAAATATCGACATCTCTGATTTCTCATTAAATCTTAACTGGCTGGACTATACAGTGCCGTATGAAACATTAGTTAATTGGAGATCATTTTCAGTAATGATATTTACGGTTAAGTACTGCAGTACTTATTAAGATTCTCAGCTATTAATCAAGAGGTGCGTGGTTCAACTCTAGACTCGCTTCTACTGTAGAAAACGGAGAAACTTCTTTATGAACTGCCTAAACTTCTTTTGTTTCCTTTAAATCTGCCCAGTTTTGAAATTAAGATATATGAGGTTAAGATGATATAGAGAATTTATTTAGCTCCACGTTTTACTTTCGCTGTAGATATTTTATAACTCCTTGATGAGCTCGTAAATAGTTTTAACTTAAGCCCGCTATCCAGCTGACCACCTGTACTCACATGCCGTGCATCATTGGCTGCAGGCAGGCCCTGATGGCTCTGAAGTCAGGTCTGCTGGTGGGTAGCTCATCCCAACACAGTCTCATACAGTCCAAGGCGTATCCGTGACAGTGCAGTCCCGTTGTGTCCGGGCGATAAAACCGATGTCCCAGAACTTCCTCCAAGTCATAGAGCTCCGGGTTAATTATCCGGTCCAAGATTTCTGTTAGATCAATCGATAGATCAATCTATCAATCGAGCAATCAATCGATCAGGGACGTACATTAGTAATTTCACGGATATCAGTATCAATATTGGCATCGCCATAGGCACGTGACGCGAGCTTGAAGATGATTGCTGTTGTTGTTGTTTAGATGATTGGGAGGATTTTATAGTAGCGAGTGATTTCTTATGATTTAGTTACGTATATTAAAGTTCTGACTATAAATGAACAACTGCTTAGTTTTACTAATTTCAACGTGAAGAACATGAATGAACCTGGTGATGAAGAACATGATGAAGTGAAGAACATGAATGCACCTGATGGTGAAGAACATGATGAAGTGAAGAACATGAATGAACTTGATGGTGAAGAACATGATGAAGTGAAGAACATGAATGCACCTGATGGTGAAGAACACTAACCTTGTAGAGAGTGGTGGCTGTTGGAATAGGGACTTGACCTTGACATTATCTCGTACAGTATGATTCCAAACGAGTAGACGTCACCTTTCTGAGAGCCTCCTCGTCCTGTGGCTCTTAACAACTCCGGAGACACCCACAACTTCTCTGCGATAACATCATCATCATCATTATCATCATCTTCTCTTGAATCCCAGTTTAACCAGGGTCTGGATACGAATAGACTGTCTCATATCCTCTCTGTCCTACATCATCCATCAGTCAATCCCCTATTTGACATTTTTCCATTCGTTTAAATTTTTGTAGCAATTTCAGAAGCCTGGACGCTCACCAACCGAATGCACTTTCTGACGTTGGTATGTGCTTTAGTCGCCTTCTACGACATGTGCAGTCACCGGTTGGTCAATTCTTCAAACAACCCGGACACAGCACGGGGAAAAAGCAGGGCCGATCCTCACTTTTTAATATCTTTACAATTTTTAATACATTTACTATCATTGAACATACAGCAAGGAGGATGCACAGATTATGACTTCCATTGACTATAATTACATATCATGAGCATTGGACTCCTTCCGGAATTTTAAAGAAACAATTACTGTTAGAAAAATTATCAAGAACCTCCAACGATCTATATAAGCAAAAAGGTCGTCAAGTTTGATATTTCTATCCCCCTCCCTTCCTTTGAAATAATATATACATCTTTATTTCACCAAAACATATGGAATCATAACTATAGAAAGAACCCAATATAAAAAGTACACAATATACAGTGACATCACGTTCAACGAAATTGGCAGAGCTAATCGGAAACGACGACGCTGCCAGGATGTCTTACTTTTCAGAGAGGAATATTCGTCATCATCCATGTCACTGCACCTGAGAACACCCAGCCCGTAGTTCGCCACCTGGAGAGTCCATCGTGAGGTGATGAGGCAGTTGGAGCTCCTGAGGTTACCATGGACCTGTAGGGGACTGTCGTGTAGGAACGTCATCCCCTGCGGTGTGGTTAATAATAGTAATAACAACAATTAGAAAGCTACAGTCATCAATGACAACATCGAGCACTATTGGGACAAAATCAAGTCGGCGACCAAAAAGAAGATCCAAAAGCGGACAAATTCCAAAATCCAGATAATCAGTCCAAAATAAATCAGTAGATTGAGAAATTAATGCTCCTAAAGTTCACCTTTTGCATCACTGGCTGGAGCCAGTGGCGAAGTCGGCAAGAAACTCGACAGCGGACCAGTAGTTGCGGGGTTCAAATCGTGTGCTTGCCCGTCACGGGCGTCGATTTCGAGTGAGGAAACTGACGCTAAACTTAGCTTTTTACCAGCTTTTCATCATTCTGAAGTATAGCCTATGCACACTGGGGAAAGATACGCAATGCTTAGCTAGACAGTACGAAATTAATATATAATAATTTTATAAACAAATAACGAGTGATCATAAAGCTTTCTTGAGGCACGTTTCCTTCACTTGTTAAAGTTAATGGTAAAGCTAAAGTTAACGTCAGTTTCCTCACTCGAAAGCCATATAAGTGAAGGGCGAGCCCATGCTCTGAACCCGCATCTACTGATCCGCGGTCGAATATCTTACCGACATCGCCACTGGCTCCAGCCAGTGATGTCAGGAAAGAAATCTACTCGGGGTAACTCTTCTGAGAGCAAATGGTAACACTGTGCCTCAATATTGATATCTTTCAGAACTGGTGGTTTATCAATCAATCAATCAATACGAATTTAACGTCCGGTTCCTCGCCATATTTTATGCTTCTTTCTGATTTCATCCTCTACTCCAGTGCATATTAAGGAATGCAGAAAAATAATAGTATTAATAAAGGTCTAACACCCGTTTCCTCATACAAGGATGATGTCAGGGACGTCAGATAAAAGATGAACTAGTACCTTTATGAGATCCATAACGAAGGACGCGGTGAAAATGGAGTCCAGGTTGACGTTCTCATCTTCTAGGATGTCCTGAGATATATTTACAAAAGAGTATTCTAAGTGATGTCTAAGTTATTTATAAAATCATCTAGCATTAAATAAATAGACATTTGCTTTCATATTTAAATAATATTTAACGGTTTTATATTTAAATTAGATGATACTAAGAGAATAGTTACTTTAGACAGCAATGAGTGAGGCAGCAATGAATGAGGCAGCAATGAATGAAGCAGAAATGATTGAGGCAGGCCCTTGAAGGTTCTATATTCTATCGGAATATAGAATACAGTGAAGTTAATAGCATATCTTCAAGTGTACGCTAGGCACAAATATCCACATAAATTTAACAATTACATCCGATGATTCCATAGTTTTTCCATTGATTTGGTGAAAAAATGTGAAGTCTTCTTAAAATTTGCCACTCTTTAATTGCGAAAAATTAGCCAATTCACGAATCGTTCAAGATTTTATTGAGCTTACAGCTGCTAAACAGGATTGCGTTCTCAGGGAATGACGCCCTGACGAAGCTGAGGAAGGCATAGGGGGCCCACCTCATCATAAGCATAATCCTCCAAGAATAATGGTATATCATAAGGAATGTTAGATTATTTGAAGATACATTCGTATGTGGACATGACGAGGAAAACGGAAGATAGAGATGAGGAGTGGAGGCGTTATATACCATGGACCTACCAGTAGGCAGTGCACAGAGAGAGAGAGAGAGAGAGAGAGAGAGAGAGAGAGAGAGAGAGGGAACTGGTAACGGCAGTGAAACGAGAAAGCAAACATACCTGAAGGCTTCCCTTAGCACAGTATTCAGTGAGTAGTATGACGTAGGGCGGGTCAATGGAAGCCCCGATGAACGGGTTGACGTTGTCGTGACGTAATTCTCTCATCTATAACAAATCACGTTGTCATGACAATAAATACACTCACCTCTATATACACCTCTCACACAGTCGTATACTTTCTTAGAGATTGTCCGTAGAGATGCTCTTAGAATTTGTCCTGCATGAATTGCAGAATTGATAACAGACGTTCCTGATTGCAGGGAGCTATAGGTTCTGATTCCAACGGTATATCAGGTAGCACCTAGAGGTGCGGAAATAGACGTTAAAATTTATTTTAGAGTATAGTGTATAAACATCAATCTCTAGAGTTTTGCCTCACTTACACGAAAGAATATGCGCTATATATGAATCACACCTTCTAAGGCCCTAAGGGAGTGCAACATCTGTTGGAACTGATGGAGTTTTTTAATTTAAATTAACTAAGTAAATTAACGATTATCACTTGTTACTATTTAACTTAAATTAATTAAGTTAGAGAATAGCAAATGTTACTATGTAATTGAAGTAATTGATTAATTAGTTACTATTTTGATTTCTTTCTTGACGTCTCTGGTGATATCGAGGCTCTTTCTCACATATCTCTTCAGCGCCACAAGCTGACCTCTGTACGTAGCGGTGGCTGTGAACAATGGTGCCAGAGAACATCGCGACTCCTGGGAGCCTTGGCTCACGATAGTGCCCTGAGCGTCAATCAATCAATTAGTCTATCTATCAATCAATCAGTCAATCAATCAATCAATCAAACAATCAATCAATCAATCAATCAATCGATCGATCAATCGATCGATCGATTGATCTATCTATCCATCGATCTATCTGTCTGTCTGTCTGTTTGTCTGTCTGTCAGTCAGCCAGCCAGTCAGTCAGTCAATAAATCAATGACATCAGCATTCAATCAATCAATTAATCATTTTATCAATCAAACATTTCATCAGTCAGTCCATCAATCAATCACTCCTTAAATCACTCACTCATTCACTCAATCAATCTTCTATGTTACAAACAAAAAAATTGTGTTTTTGAATTATATTTTTTAAGCTGCAAATAGAAAACTCAAAGCTATTCATCGGATATTAGTAGTGAGTAGAAGTGTAATTTAGACGATAATGATTAATTAATTAACAGTATTAACAGATAATTTAATGAATAAATTAAGTTATCACCGGTAGAGGGCTATAGATTTAATCATACCCTACTGCCAGCATGCAATCTCGTGTTGTGGTGTATATCATTGACATCCACTCTCCACAACAGTCCAGCTATCTCCTGTTCATATCTCCAGTTCCTTCAACATTCAACCAACACACGTCCATTATTACCTCTAGCACCAGAACACTTTTATCAGAGGAGTCATAGTGTGTTAGAAAAATTAATTACCACTGCCAGGAGTGTTAATGACATTGGAAAAGTGTCTGCACTTAATGAACTCAATGAACACTTGGTGCAGTGAGACTAGACTCTGTGATTTGTGCTTCATAGGATAATTGAGATTTCGCTAGGGGATAATTTGTTTGCCCCAGTCAGTATATATATATATATATATATATATATATATATATATATATATATATATATATATATATATATATATATATACAATTAAAGTTTAAAGTTTTAAAGTTACACTTATATGTAGACATGAAGAGGACAACGGAAGACCAAAGTGGAGGCGTTATATACCAAGGACCTGCCAGTAGGCAGTGCACCGATATATATATATATATATATATATATATATATAGAATTATATAGAATTTCCTAACTAGATATATAAATGTATTGCATTGCTTATACGGTAAACATGTAGAGCGCAGTTGTAGGCTAACTATTAAAAAATAGTGCGTATTTTTTTCGAATTAACTTTCCTGCACAGGAAACATCCATTGCTTTCCGGCTTGATGAGCCTCTAAACGGTTTGTTTGTTCCTTATTGCAGCAATTGATTCCCCCGCATTATTACAACCGAACTGCGGCCATTTGAAGGTTACTAGAGTGAACAAGCATATTGAATATCTGGGTTAATTCGTTTATATGGCAGCTACAACTGAAGAATTTTAAATTTAAAAGTGCTTTGTACCTTCATGGATGAATGAGTGCAATATCATAGCAATGTTGTTCCATACGTAGATATTACTGAAATTTGCTTAGAGTCTCGCTTACATTCCATTCTATCCATGACATAAATCTTTATTCCACCTCACGGAATCTTTAATCCATCCTGACTATCCCTGGCAGTACACTTGCGGCCCGGAAACAGACGTTAAACTTTGCTCTATACATTTGAATTGGGTTCAACTAAGATAATTCGATTGCTTCGTTTGTAGAAAAGACAAATATATATACAAATATTTTAATTTAATTATGTGATGAGGTCTTCGTTATTTTAAAGTTCTCATAAAGTTCTCATAAAGTTCCCCTAAAGTTCTCATAAAGTTCTCATAAAGTTCTCATAAAGTTCTCATAAAGTTCTCATAAAGTTCTCATAAAGTTCTCATAAAGTTTTGTTTATTTTTAAAAACCCTTCTGTTGTGTTCATTTAAACTTTTCAAATCACTTGGCTTGGCTCTTAAAGTATGCTAATAATTGTCTCTTCGCAGATATATTCGATAGCGAAAGACAGAGAAGAGTGGAGGCGTCATAATATGCCATGGACCTGCCAGTAGGTAATGCACTAAGATATATATATATATATATATATATATATATATATATATGCATATTTAAAGTTATTTTACCGGTAAGCCACGAGCATGAAGCAAGCAGTAAGAAACATCATCCCGATGATAACACCAGCAGCAATCTCGAATGAGTAACCTGCCAATAACACGCAACAATTTAAATTTATATTAAAAATTAAATTTTAATTTTAATTGTTTAATTTTAAATTTACATTTAAAATTACATTTTCATTTAATTTTAATTTAAAATTTATTGACGTCCATGACATTGCCCAATGGCGAGGGACCGGACGTTAAATACTGATTGATCGATTTATTATTTAGTGGAACCTTTTCCACAGTTTCTAATTTTTGATTTTCCCAGAGATTGTTTTCGAATGTAGTTTATAAACCGTTAATTCGACTCACTCAAAATCAAACGATTTCTATTTAAATCTATCTAAATATATCTCAATCTATCTAAATCTATCTAAACATGTCTAAATCTATCTAAACATATCTAAATTTTATAAATATATCTAAATATATCTCAATCTATCTAATTCTATATAAATTCAATTCTATATAAATCTAATTCTATATAAATCTAATTCTATCTAAATGTAATTCTATCTAAATATATCTAAATCTATCTAAATGTAATTCTATCTAAATCAATCTAACTCTATATAGATCTATCTAATACTATCTAAATCTATCTAAATGTATCTAAGTCTATCTTGATTTATCTAGCGCAAACTTAAACTAATTCCTTTAATTCTCGAACAGACTGGAATTTTCTTCTGAGATCCTCAACTACTGTATGACTGAGCTAGAACACCGGGGCAGTTAACTCCTATACGAAAGTTCCTTTTATTTTATTTCCACGTTACGCATTTGGGGTGTTTTATAAACTAAATTAGAATATATTTATATCGAAATAAAATTAGGATATATTTATTTCGAAAGGAAATTAAACGATAGATAATTAAACCATTTTAATACAATAATTTTTTCGAGGTGAAATTTCAGAATAATTGTAGTCAAGCTTCTAGAAATTTAGAAAATAAGTATTGAACCTTTTTCATCGAGGCACTTATAGTTCCTGTAGCCACAATTAGGTTCAGCGACAGGCGGTATGCCTGCCGCCCAATCAATGGATCGATTGGTCAAATATACAAATTTCTACAGAACAATCAAATATTACCCCGTTCATATAGCTCACGTATAATATTCCTGTCTTTATATGGGGTGTGAAAGTAGACTATGGGAATGAATATATATATATATATATATATATATATATATATATATATATGTATATATATATATATATATATGTATATATATATATATATATATATATATATATATATATATATATATATAGAGAGAGAGAGAGAGAGAGAGAGAGAGAGAGAGAGAGAGAGAGAGTTCATAATCCTAAATGAAAAGTGTAATGCTTAACAATCTTCACTCAATCAATCAATCTTCACTCAATCAGTCAGTCTATCACTGACAGTATCAATCACTCAATCACTCAACCAGTCAATCTATCACTCAATTAGTCAATCTATCACTCAATCGGTCAATCTATCAATCACTCAATCACTCAATCAGTCAACCTATCACTCAATCAGTCAACCTATCACTCAATCAGTCAATCTATCACTCAATCAGTCAATCTATCACTCAATCAGTCAACCTATCACTCAATCAGTCAATCAATCACTCAATCAGTCAATCTATCACTCAATCGGTCAATCTATCAATCACTCAATCACTCAATCAGTCAATCTATCACTCAATCAGTCAATCTATCACTCAATCAGTCAATTAATAACTCAATCAGTCAATCTATCACTCAATCAGTCAATCAATCACTGAATCGATTCATCAAATAATCTCTCAGATCCTGCAATAAGATAAATATATGCAACACAAATGATGCACATATTTACAATTTGATTAATAATTTGATTAATACCGGAAGAGTGTCGTTGGGATGGAAGATTTTAGAGAAGAAAGCAACAGGTTTCATGGAG
Source organism: Enchytraeus crypticus (assembly GCA_905160935.1). Lineage (NCBI taxonomy): Eukaryota > Metazoa > Annelida > Clitellata > Enchytraeida > Enchytraeidae > Enchytraeus > Enchytraeus crypticus. Next base: position 644,579 of record CAJHZI010000444.1, on the reverse strand, counting down.
TAGTTAGAGTAAGACGTCCTGTGTTCAGCCCTGGATAGAACCGTGTAGTTCCCTTCAGCGTCCCCATTCGAGTCCAGATAGGTTGTAAAATCCTGAATACCTACAGCAACAACAACAACAATAACTACAATAGAGAGAGAGTGAGAGATGTGTTTATTTCAGCAATTTATTTTAGAAGTTTATTTCAATAACAACAACAACAACAATTGCAGTAGAGTTTCATGGTTGTTCAAACAACATAGATCGCACTGGATGTCATTAAAAGAGTAGGATTATTAAATGATTATTTTCTAGAAGGTTATTCGGATTTACTCCGGACTGCACACAGACGTGAGGTGGCCCATGTCCTGATTATTCGGTAATTAATTACTCAATTAGTATCAATTCATTAATTAATCAATTAACATCAATTCATTAGTTAATCAATTAGTATCAATTCATTAATTAATCAATTAGCATCAATTCATTAGTTAATCAATTAGCATCAATTCAATAATTAATCAATTAGCATCAATTTATTAATTAATCAATTAGCATCAATTTCTTAATTAATCAATTAGCATCAATTCATAGTTAACTATTTTTATCCGAGCAAAGCACATCAGAGTGGCTCTGAGATGATGCCGATAAAGGAAATAAGGAAAATTGTCACCCTGGGAAACCGGCCAAACAAATACATATAGAAGTTTTTAAAATTTTTGCTCGGATATCCTCAAATCGTAACACTAAAGCTGTCAGAGACAATTACAGAATGGAATGAGGTTGTCAAACTGTGGAGAAGCTGCTGGAGTTTAGCTGACGGGCAGAGGATCTTTCAGACAGGTAAAATCTTTCGGGGTCCCACTGACGACAACCGGATTGCTTGTCTACAATACGGACTTCCGTTAGATAGGAGAATCTTAAGGGCGATATTCTAAACTTGATTTAAATTTGGTTAAAATATTTGAGTTTTTAAATTACGGGAAGGAAAATCTCGAGCCAGTGCATCGATTTTAGAAATGTTAGGATGTAAGCTTAGCAAATATTAAAAATTCCGAGATTAATTAACCTTTGCAGTAAATTTGGAAAATAAACACCATTTTTTCTGACGTAACTGCATTAGAAATATTTTAAACTTAAATCCTATAACTTTTGGCAGAATAGACTGCACATTGTTATTTGCACGAAGCCCTGTCCTAGTGTTAAGTTAATGGCGCAGGACTGCCGTTGATTAAAACTGAGAATCTCGTAAATAATTCAAAGCACTCGACAACTTAACGAAACCTACATCAGCGTGTCAACTTCTTGTCGCCATTAGAAGTATTACGCTAAAAGACAAATAAAAATGTCATCCAGTCGGTGCCAGTCAGTGCCAGTCTGTGCCAGTCTGTAGTTTGTGCCAGTCTGTAGTTTGTGCCAGTCTGTGCCAGTCTTTGCCAGTCTGTGCCAGTCTGTGCCAGTCTGTGCCAGTCTGTGCCAGTCTGTGCCAGTCTGTGCCAGTCTGTGCCAGTCTGTGCCAGTCTGTGCCAGTCTGTGCCAGTCTGTGCCAGTCTGTGCCAGTCTGTGCCAGTCTGTGCCAGTCTGTGCCAGTCTGTGCCAGTGCCAGTCTGTGCCAGTCTGTGCCAGTCTGTGCCAGTCTGCCAGTCTGTGCCAGTCTGTGCCAGTCTGTGCCAGTCTGTGCCAGTCTGTGCCAGTCTGTGCCAGTCTGTGCCAGTCTGTGCCAGTCTGTGCCAGTCTGTGCCAGTCTGTGCCAGTCTGTGCCAGTCTGTGCCAGTCTGTGCCAGTCTGTGCCAGTCTGCAGTCTGTGCCAGTCTGTGCCAGTCTGTGCCAGTCTGTGCCAGTCTGTGCCAGTCTGTGCCAGTCTGTGCCAGTCTGTGCCAGTCTGTGCCAGTCTGTGCCAGTCTGTGCCAGTCTGTGCCAGTCTGTGCCAGTCTGTGCCAGTCTGTGCCAGTCTGTGTCAGTCTGTGCTAGTCGGTGCCAGTCGGTGCCAGTCGGTGCCAGTCGGTGCCAGCCTGTCACAGGAGCCCAATATCCTAGTTAGTCTCTCTCGCACCGCACACAGCTCGGCTATACATTAAAAACCACGAGGCTCAGTTTAAGATTTTTCTCAGTACCACAAATTTATAGTCAGAAGTTTCTAAAGAGGTAAAAAAAGCTAAGGTTAACGTCAGTTTCCTCACTCGAAATCGATGTAAGTGACGGGCGAGCCTAGGAAATAAAACCCGCACATACTGATCCACGGTCTAGTATCTAACCGACTTCGCCACTGGTTGGAGCCAGTGAAGTCGAACAATGCTTGGGTTTTTTATCAAACACCCCAAACATGGCTACACGCTAAGAAAACTCTGAATAATGGAAACTCTGCAGCCAATCAGTATTTATAGAAATCATAATTATTTAATATATCATAATTATTTATGGAAATCTAAAGATTCCAGAAATTTGAATTAGTTAGGAGAATTAATTATCGTACTGGTGTAGGATTGTTGAAGCATTCTACGGGTGATGTCAGAACCGTTCCTGGGATCTCCACCAGATGTCAGGACTGAATCCAGAGTCTTAGCGTATAGGATCAGAGCGTCGTACAGATAGGCTGCGTACACGCTGATCTATTACCAATACATCGTACAGATAGGCTGCGTACACACTGATATATGATCAATACATTGTACAGATAGGCTGCGTACACGCTGATATATGATCAATCAATACATCGTACACGCTGATCTTTATCAATCCCTAACTGCTCGATTAATTAATCCATAAATTCGCCAATTAGCGTCTTTAAAAATCACTCATAAAAATGTAAAGCTAAACTGCATACGAGTCTGCTTAAAATTAGTCTGCAAACAATCAGTAAATTATCAATCAATCAAATTATCACTAAATGGGAAAACGCCCCTGCAAGTGCACATCATGTTTTAGATAAACTAATTGTTAAGATATACCTTTTTAGGTATTTTGAAGGGGTTGGGAAATCTGAAGGGCGGTAGTTCGTTGTAGAGGTTGACCAGTCGATGGAAGTTTGAGAGATTTCCAGGAGGTGAGGGTACAACGACCAGCAGAGATCTGGCTGCCTTCACGTTCATCTGCACGTCAGGACTGCCGTAGTTCACTACAACAACAACAACAACAACCGAAAAGGGTCATTAAAGCCTGTAGAATTCACGTCCTATCTACCACTAAATCATATTAACCACTTTATCCTATATGCCTATTTATTGTAACCTAAAGCCATTCTTAGCTGAAATCAATATCGTTTTAAATCTTTCTAAAAGTCAGATAAATATGTAAAAAGTGTAGTCTTGAATGTTCATTTGTACAACTGATATCTGAACTGAAGGTATCAGTAATATATGGCTGCATGAACTGAGCCTAAAGTTAGGCTTAGGCCGTTCCGATGCGTTCTTAGGCTGTTTTTCATCCATTCTAGACTGTTTTTTCCTCACAAGATGAATTCGAAGGAGAAATGTCGCTTTCATGAGCAGACGACAGATGGCGCATTAACGTGCTTCACTGAGCATGCGCAATGCGTCCCATATATCCACTGCGCATGCGCAATGCGTCACATACATTCAATGCTCCGTGATAGATAGAATCGACGAGGCTAAGACTGACATCGCTTTCGAGTGAGGAAATTGACGTTAACAACACCTTTACCAGTTTTAATGAGATTTTTTATCCGTGTTTTGCCCTGGTTGCGAAAGAATAGCCCAACCGTAGACTGCACGTGTCGTTGAAGGCGAAAAAATACTAAGATCCAAATCAAAGTCAGGAGGGGCTTTCTGTTGGTGAGCGCCTGGGTTCCAGAAATTGTTCCAGAATTTTCTCAAACAAATCGAGAAGTTTAACCACAGAGGAGTGGAAAAGGTCTAATCGTATCCCCCGACCTTGGCTAACCAACCGACACCAACCGAATGGCTTTTTTGACGTTGCTATGGATCTTAGTGCTTTAGTCGTTTTCTATGACACGCGCAGTCACCGGTTTGGCAATTCTTCAAACAACCCGGACACAACACGGTGTATCTATTCATTTTATTTATTTATTTATTTGTCTTTATTGTTATTAATTAATATTAATAACAATAAGGACAAATAAATAAGTAAAATGAATAAATAAATGAAAGAACCACACGCAGCCATGCTAAGGAGAGACTAACTATTGAAGTACTGAAGAGGATCATCCGGATTGAAATGATCCAGGTCCACATGGATCAGGACGTACTCTCCCGAGTCCATCAGACCTCTGCGCTCCAGTCTTCCTGCGAAGTCTACCATAGCGTTGTGCTCTCCCAGAAACACGTAAACTACTCAATCGATCAATCAATCAATCAATCGTTCAGTCCATCCATCAGTGAATCTATGAGTTAATCAACAATCGACCTTAATCATTCAATCGATCTTTCAGTCATTTCATCAGTGAATGTATGAATTAATCAATAAATCACTTAATCAATCAATCAATCGTCCAGTTCATTTATCATTGGATGTATGCATTAATCAATAAATCTTTTAATCAATTAATCAATCTTTCAGTCCACTCATCAGTGAATGTATGAATTAATCAATAAATAAATTAATCAATCAATCGCTTAAATATCAGTCAAACAAAAAATTATTCAATCATTCAATATATTAAGCAACGTTAATAAATTAATAACTGCCTCTAGTGTTTTGTCTAACAGCGGGTTTTATTCGGGGCTATAGATTCATATATGCCTAACCTCGTGTGTCCAGGAATGTATTCTCAATAATCTCTTCCATCATTCCTTTCCCGCCGTCTCTATCAGGAATATACGGTTCTTGGAAATCGAACCTGTGGTTGAGCGTCATGTGCAGCCCCCTGCTGACCACTATCAGCTGCTCCGCAATGGACTGCCACCTATCCGTAGAGCCTACCACCAGGGAAAACTTGGTCCAGGAGAAGTGGAGGAGGAGGGAGGCGATGGAATTGGTGATCTGGGTGGCAGGTGGGGAGGTCCTGATGAACGTGGGGTAGAGGGATTTGTCTGATACCTGCGTGTCTGCACATTTCTGCGTCAAAACAAAATTCTTTTTCGTTATTCTCTACTCAAGAGTCAGCGTTACCATTCTCGCAGTTGTAATCTACTGCTGATCAAAAATAAATTCGTTTCGACCCGTTTACTCAGACTAAATAGAGTCTGTAACTTATATTTAATTAGACGGTAGTGAACTAAACGGCAGTTCACCTTTTTTAGGAAGGCGTGTTCAATATTGTTAATAAATCATAGAAATCTGGCTTCATTTTCCGTTAATTTTCGTAAAAAGGAAGCACACAGAACAGAAGCTGAAAACAGAATCTTAAATAGTGCAATGGCTTTAGCTAAAGTAGCTGCCTCCATTCAGATCCCATTAGAAAACCAGCTTAATAAATCACACTGGATGTATATCAAACTCAAGGTTCGCCTTTTCTACTTATAAATATATAAAAATTTCACTTTTCCTCTATTTTATTAAAATTACAGACATTGCCAGTATAGTCTAGGTGTCGGAGCATGCACCAATTTTATCAATTATTAACTGCCGAAACCGGAAGTGACCTTGTAGAGTGGAAGAAAATCGCTACAGGAAGTTCGTATGGTGAACAAAAATACATCTGCATCCGGCTAGCAATGGCCTCACTTCGTGGCTAGATCTACGGTTGACCGTTTTGACTTTAATGACAGTCGAAGATTTATCAAAATTCTCCCGTAATAATAAAATCATCTTGCGTGAACCACTTCATATTCACCCGGCGAATAAACGTGGATAGAAAGGATGCAGTATTCTTTCACTTAATATTTGATTATTACCGTATCTTATTGGATGTGTACGGTATCTTGGATTTTCTCGTTTCTTTTACTCGTCGGTTTGGCTTTGACTAGAATTTGCTCGATGTTGTCATTGACGATAGTAACATTCTAATTGGTGTTCTTTATATTGTAATGAATAAATAAAAAAAGTAAACTGTAAATATGAATTTTACTTTTATTTCGTGACAGATTTTCGGTTATTAAATAAAGTATAACTCCAAGAAGAGACACAACGTAATCGACGGTAAGCAAAGACGGAGCATATTTGTATTACGGGACACTCTTAGTCCGATGATCCTGGGGATTTAAGAAGGATTTCCGATGACCTAGTAGAGCTTTAGGTTTTGACTCGTCATCATATTGTTTCCAGAAAATTTACGAGATGACCTATTTACGAGATGACCTATTTACGAGATGACCTATTTACGAGATGACCTATTTACGATATAACATATTTATATTTACGAGATGACCTATTTCACCTAACATAATTAATTGCTGATCAGTGTTTGACATCTTTGTATGCATTATAAATAAATAAATAATTTCACATACATTAGGCAATAATAATTATATAAGCAATCTCTATTTGTCTATCAAATAGCACTGTGTGTTGTGCTTTGCATTGATTTCTTTACAATACGAGTACTGTCAACAAAGGTACTGTAAACAAAGGTACTGTAAACAATAGTACAGTCAACAATAGTACTGTCAATAATTGTACTTTCAACAATAGTACTGTCAACGACTGTACTGTCAACAATAGTACTGTAAACAATTGTACTTTCAACAATAGTACTGTCCACAAGACTATACTGCCAATAAAAGTACTGCCAATGATTTTGTTGGAAGTAGAAGAGAGAACGTGTGTGACAGACTTTATTACTACGAGTCTTAGATTGGTTGAAATGATTGTTGTATGTAGGCCTACCATTGAGTAAATAGGAGGTGTGTGACAGACTGTATTTCAATGAGTCTTAGATTGGTTGTCAAGTATAGTGTAGTAGGCGACAACAATTTACATAGAAATGACATTTCATCACAACTTCTCAGACTTTGTTTTGGCGCGATTGGCCGATCTATCCAAATGAACTAATGCATTTGTGACCCAATGGTCACACAGCTGGCGATCCCTTGAAACAAGTAGAATACAAATAAACCCAAGTCTATAATATCTTAAAAAGGCCATTACACATGTAGGTTACGATCCATTAAAATATACTACAGATACTTACAAGGCCTACTTATGATCTTTGTGACGGTAGCCCGAGTGTGTCGAGTCGTCTTGAAAGGAAGCCTTGAATTTCTCATCTCGACGTTAAATTCGCTACAATCTATTGATTTTGTATTTTTTCATGGAATTTTCGCATTGTTGATTTGAATCTACAGCATTTTCTAGTTTGTGTAAGGAATACATGTCATATTATGCTTCATTTGTCAATTTAACAAAATATATAATTAACTTATTTCTTTCAAGTTATTTAAAACGAAAAGAGTGTGAGGGAGATTTGCCTATATTGGACCATTTTTATCGAGCAACATTCGCAAATAAAAATGGCATCGGTCATTACACCCTGAAAGCGACTCTTAAATCATTTGCCGTCATTGTGTTGCAGAAGATAACGCGTCCCTTATGAGTTCGTAAGAATTCCGGAAGTTCCTGCGTGCGTAGTTAATGCATACCGGTACTTCCACCGAGAGATGTAAAAGAACAAATGTTGCACTAGAGCGTTGCATAACTACAGACCTCAACAGCTTTTCCGAGAAATGTCTTTTGACTTAAATTAAACCAAATACGAACATTATCAAAACTGTTGCACAATAGCGGCTTTGCATAGAGCGAGCTACTGTACATTCGTTTCATAACTGATATCGAGAAAGGAAACGGGAAACCAACTCACATATCATATTTTTTCAAACTTCAGGTTGTAGGCTATTAGACAAACTATAAAATTCATAGTTTTTTTTGTAAAGGGATTGGCTTGCTAATCTTTGGGCTGCTCCTTATGGAGAATGAAAGCAAACTTTTTATTAATCTTCACAAAATGCTGCATAAATAAAACCTCAAAGTTCTGGGTAACGTTATTGTTTTTTTCTAGTGCAGACTTAACTAGAGTTTCGCGAAATTGAACCTTCAATAGCTTGCTTAGAATATAACTTACGTCCCTGACATCATCCATGGATGATAAAACGGACGTTAAACCTATATAATTATTATGCTGTTGACCACTCAGTATTCAACTGATCTACTGCTGCATGTGGAAGCTCATAGCCGGGCTAAGGCAGAGATCAGTGTTCTGTAATTATATAGATGAGTCCTAAAAGATCTGCAGTCGTTCTAGCCGATAATAACGAGACTCTGAGGATGGAATGAAGAGTTTAGTGTTGGAATAAAGTCTGTTATTAGAAACTAGAAAACTCTCTTCCTAGACTTGGACTATAAAACTTCATCCTGCGCGGTTCTGCGAGGAATTAAAGAATTTAGGCAATTTATTATCTTCTTTTTCGCTCTCTCTCTCTCTCTTCTTTCCAATCAACTCCTCTCGCTTTCTCTTTCTCCCTGACTCGCGCTCTCTCTCTCTCTCTCTCTCTCTCTCTCTCTCTCTCTCTCTCTCTCATTCTCCAAGTTTAGCCTGTACTAGAAGTAATTAATTTTAATTAAATAACTTATTACTAGTATAACACAATATTAGTGACAAAGTAGCTGTATATTTAGTAGTAGTAATAATAATAATAATAGTAATAATAAAATAAATATTTAAATAATAATAATAATAATAATAATAATAATAATCATAATAAAGGTTTAACGTCCGTTTCTTCATACAAGGATAATATCAGGGACATCAGGATGATGTCAAGAACGTTTAAAGTTTCGCAAAGTTAAAACTTTGAAATCGAACCAATAGCCTCTACAACAATATCATCCGAACTAGTTAACCACTAAGCCGCTGTTAGGCTTATTTAAATTCCAAGAATATTGTGTTGGCTTTGGCGACGCCTTTAAATAAGACTGACGATTAAGGTGGAGTAGTTTATGGCTGTGTGTGATTTATTCGTCGCAGCAGGTGCATTGCTGTAAATACCATTCAACACTTGGCGCTGACTTTCTTTAAATAATTGAAATTCTCAGTCGATCACAATAATTCCAGAATATATCTGAGCAATCATTGAACAAACCTGCGGAGTGTGTGGAAAACACAGTACTCACTGAAAACAGCTGAAATATGTGTGACAATAACAGCAGATTTCTCTCTCTCTCTCTCTCTCTCTCTCTTAGTGCACTGCCTACTGGCAGGCCCCTGGTATATAACGCCTCCACCCTTCTCTGTCTTCCGCTTTCTGATATCAAATGGAAACGAGATTTCTGCCGGCAGTATATTCAAATGATCGAAGCTTTCTTTTAGCTCCAAATAAGATCAATCAGCTTCTGCCCAGTACGCCTTTCACTAAATCCTGATTCCATCCTCTTAAATTAGTCAGTCTTCATATTTTATTCTGACCTGACGTCATCCTTGCATGAGGAAACGGACGTTAAACCTTTATTATTATTATTATTATTATTATTATTATTATTATTATTATTATTCTCATTAATGGATTGAGAGTAGTATTGCAAGACTATTAGTTATTATAGTTGGATATTTTCTTTAAAACTAAAGAATTTAATAATTCAAAACAAGAAAGTTAATACTTTAGTTAATATAAATGTCTTCCCAATTTCACAACTCTTATATCCCATTTGGATTTCTCTCCCCCCCCCCCTCTCTCTGTCTCTCTCCTCTCTCTCTCTCTCTCTCTCTCTGTCTCTCTCTCTCTCTCTCTCTCTGTCTCTCTCTCTCTCTCTCTCTCTCTCTCTCTCTCTCTCTCTCTCTCTCTCGGTTTCTTACTCTCTCTGTTACACCTACCTATGCACAAATTTGTACGTTATTTTCACTCCTAGTTATCATCAAAATCACACTGCACCGTGTACACTTCATCGCTACTGATGGGAATACGTAATGAAGTTCATTAGAGAAGAGCATTGTGAGATACGGGGAGACATACAGATAGCATAATAGATTGGAGCAGCATAGATACACAAACCATGAAGAATGCTCATGAGATAGGAGCAGCATAGATATACAAAACATAAATCCGAATCTTTGTTTCTCTTCGATTATCAGCCTCCTTAACCAAAACTAAGACCAACATTTATGCTATTTAATCAACTTGAAAGCTCATGAAATCTGTGCCAATTAATTTTTATCCTAACAATTTAATATTAATAACAAATGCTACCTAATTAACTCTGCTAATAACAAATGCTACCAAATGAACTCTGCTAATAACAAATGCTACCTAATTAACTCTGCTAATAACAAATGCTATATATTAACTCTGCAAAAAGCTTTCATGTTAGCAACCACTGACATCAAATAGGCATGGATTCCGATGAAGAAATGTAATACTAAAATTTAAGTAATTTCTATTTAACTTATTAAATAGATGTCCTATAAATTTTTCATGTAACCGGTTGAAGGATGATAAGTGGAGGCTTATGTTAAGGGTTCCGAGATTCTACATTCTGTTCGGCGCACCCGGGATTCGAAACAACGGGATCTCACTGAACGTCGAGATGCTTTAAGATTTCATGACTATGAATGGATAGTAAACATGCAAAAGACAAAACACAAACCAATTTCACTTTCAGCTTCCTACTCGACAATACATCAATTAGAGGACAGCACTGGATTTGAACCCTTCGCCTACTGATGCGTTGCCGAACAACTTGCCAACAAGACACCGGCTCAGTCTAACTACGTTAATAACGACAGTTAAGTAGTAGAAAACTGAAGTCTATTGGAACCATTGAATATTCAAAATTCTAAATATGAAGGTAATTTTGCATAACTAGTGAGAATATTTGAATATAAAATGTGAGAATAAATGAATATAAAAATGTGAGAATATTTGAATATAAAATGTGAGAATATTTGAATATAAAATGTGAGATTATTTGAATATAAAATGTGAGATTATTTGAATATAAATGAGAGACTATTTAAATATAAAACTGTGATACTATTTTATCAAGACAAATCTATAATCTTCCTCACGTAGGCTAGGATAGGTAAGTTCCACGCAGCCGCCAGGCGTCCCTCCACACTGCAAGAGTCTTCGGGCCCAAAGAACGCCACAACCCCTTGTTTCCACATCTCCGACATCTTCCTCAGTCCCACCAAAGTGCTGGCCCTGGAATCAGCCCAAACAAAGTCCAGGTGATGACCTTTTAGTAGTTCAGGGTCAGAGTTGATCTGGGACAGGGCATAGGTCACAGCACCGGATATGATCCTGCCCTGTTTCTGCTGAACAAAAGAGTCAGTCTGATCAGAGGTGAGGTAGCCAATGGTGAAGTTTTCCTGGAGCGTAGAAGAGGGTAGAAGAGTCAGGATAATGTAGGGTACAATCCACAGGATGAGGTCAAATGACTCAGTGTATGGATGAATCCGAAACATATCCGTACTACTAGTTTACGTCTTAGTCTCATATGTTAAATAAATTTCATAGTTTTAAATTTTATTTTTTGTTTCTGCTAAAGAAAACCTATGCTCTTTAGCTCTTATGCTGTAACCTCTTTATCCTTTTCTGCTCCAGACATAGACATTAAAGAAATAATTTGATACATTTCGTTAGATGAAAATTTCATGTGTAGCGAACAATTTGCCTTCACTTAAATGTCAATTATGCGCAGCAAGACTTGAATGGCGTTTATTTCCTTTCATCAATAATTTAGAGCGACTGATTATACCTATTATATATTTTATTATAAATCTTAAATTTCGTATCTTTCAGAGTATAGCTTTAGTCCGATGACTTTTGGTCAGTTGTCACGTTATTATATAATACATCGAGAGTCTTGTTTAATGTGCATTTTTATGCACAATAGCAAATACTACACATCTACTATTCTACGTATTTAGCTGTAACATCAGCTTTAAGCCTTCAGATAAATTATCATTACTACATGAAAATTAAAATGCTCCGTAAATTAATTTGCAAATTAATTTATATGTTGAGCCCCACTTGTTTGCTGTTGAATCCAAGGCATACTATTATACATGAATATTCACTTTATTCTCCTACTCTTTGTTCAATTTTATCGCAACGTTCGATTTTAAATAACATTATTAGCCTATTAATTTTAAAAAACCTGTTTCTTATCCAGTGAATTTTTTTATCTACTGAGCTAAAGTAAAGGGTGTTTTGATTTAAAAAAGACAGACAGATAGCGAAAGATAGGGAGAGTGAGGCAGACCGAAGGAGGGAGAGAGAGAGAGAGAGAGAGAGAGAGAGAGAGAGAGAGAGAGATGAGTGTGTAATTCTAATATGTCACATGATTTGATCCTGCGATCAACTAATGGCGGAGACAAAGAGGCATTTGTAGTTTGTACTCTCAGGCAGCATACGTTATGTCGGGTGCGTCGTGCTGCAGTCGCGATGCATTTGTCGCGCCGCATCACCAGCAGAGACACTTGCGGTTACATGGTCACTTATTTGGATAGAATTATTTTCATCATCGCGGGGGCTCTTCTTTTACATAATCGCGGGAATTTGTAATTTTAATGTAACTTTTTAAACTATCCTAACCCAAACCCCTACCCTTTACCCTAACGCTAAACATATTCCTAAGAAACTAATGAAATTTAGTAAAACTTCAACGAATAAAACATGACTCAAAACAAGAGCCCGCGATGATGCTAATACTTCTGTCCAAATAATAAGTGACCATCTAGTCGCTAGTGGCAGAGACACCCAGCCTCCTACATGTAGCAGACTGGAGCGCAGTCTATCTATAGCCTAGAGGTCACAGCTCTCTAGCCTAAAGGTCACACCTCTCTAACCTAGAGGTCACAGCTCTCTAGCCTAGAGGTCACAGCTCTCAAGTCTAGAAGTCACAGCTCTCTAGCCTAGAGGTCACAGCTCTCTAGCCTGAATGTCATGAGCTTTCTAAGTATTCTGCTGGGCTATACTGACTCTATCTCTTTCGTAATAAGTAAAATTGTTTTTTTTGACTGGTTGCATTTCTTCTTCCATGACATCATTAACAGATGATACAACCGACGTTAAATCAATGTCTATCGCAATTCGCAAAGTCCTGAAACGCTCTACTTTTCTGTGTATTAAGCTAAGCTACACTGCGCTCGATGCTATTATGAACGAAGATTCATTGTAATCTCTCTGGGTTTATCGTACATTGACCCGGTGTGGCAGCGGTTGACTGTCAGTTTAATGACATGAAATATTTAAACACGTGAGCGCTCTGTTATGTATCTCCACCATTCCATATCAGCAGGAGGTCGCTTCCACTCTCCACGCTCTTCCAGGTAATCGACTTCTTGTAGAGACTCGGGTCAACAACAACAACAATAGAATTAGAGTGCAACTGTCGTCCATTACAACATTGAGCAATCCGATGAGAAGAGTGTGGGGTTCAAAACGGAGCAAAAGCCAAAATCCGGAAAGTCAGTTTGAGGAAGGGTACTAGTGGAATGAAGGTGTACGAGTTGGTCTCAGTTCCTGTGCAATGGTTGAATAGGAGAGGGCAAAGAGAAAAGCATTCAAGCCTTCAGTATCACAATAGACACTGTTAACCTTGTGGCAAGACACTAGAGGGGAATGCCTCACTATTATAACGGTAGGTGGGTTGTAGTGTGCTTAACGTCAAGGTTCAGAAGCATAATGCTCTTCTCTTCAAGACGATTCGACACACTTCAGCTACCGTCACAAAGATAAAGCATTGTTTTCGCGATGGGTATGGTGTATAATTATGAGACTCCTATTTACACGTATAGGGGGCTTTGCAGTTTAATACCGTTGTTGACATGGGCAGAAAAGTTAACTAAGCAGGGATTGATACCCCAATCCCCGCTTATTCTAATTTACTGTATTTATCAGAATCTGAACCAATTTTATGTTGTTCGTTTATGACGACTTCAATGAAGCGTACAAAAGGAGACAAAGTTAACTCATTCTCTCTCTCTCTCTCTCTCTCTCTCTCTCTCTGTCTCTGTCTCTCTCTCTCTCTCTCTCTCTCTCTCTCTCTTGTGGTCATCCCAGTGGCGGCTTTAAGCATACATTTTTACTCATACAATAGCATTTGCATTATAGGTTTTTCTTCTGAATGCTTATTCCATAGCTTCTTCCACTACTGCTAATTAGCCTCTTACGACACGTACAGTATATCGTTGGTCTATTCTTCAGTGTCCCGTGCACAAACCGGAAATAACCATATAGGCCTACACATTACATGGAATGGTGGGAGATTTCTTTATAACTATGCAAGATTTTCTCTCTCTTCCTCAGAGTTAACGGTTGTTTTCAAATTTCAATTTTATTTCTTCATTCAACAGATGTCACCATAGAACATGCTGCTTCACCAATCTCGTGATTTCATTGATGATTGATACTGAATTAATAGTTTGATTACTTGAGTGATATAGAACTTTCATTTTGATTAATTGATTGAGTTTAAAGAACTCATGCCTTGATTGATTGATAGATTGACTGATACTGAGCTCACAATTTCATTTATTGGTTAAGTTTTCTGAATTCATGAATTGATTGATTTCTTAGAACTCATGATTTGATTGATTTATTGAGACTGAACTCACATGACTGATTGATTAATTGATTGATTGATTTATTTATATGTTTATTTATTTCTTTAATGAATGAATGATCTTCTGATTGATTGATTGATTGATTGACTGATTGACTGATTGATTGATTGATTGACTGACTGATTTACTGATTGACTGATTGATTGATTGATTAACTGATTAATTGATTGATTGATTGATGAATTGCTTAGGACTCAAGATTTAATCTCACATGAGGATCCTGCGTACAGCGGATTGATTGACGTAACGGTTGTGAGAGATGGCGGGTTGTTTTTCTACCGGGATTCGCTTCCGGTGAAGGAATGCCGGTAAGGTGTTAAACCGGTAATGATTGAGGCAGAAATATTCACTCATCGTCCATCCATCAAGCTTTCACCTGGGCCGCAATGTTTCTATAAATAAGTCATTCGAGCATAAATACATGGCATAGATATTACACGCGCTGCAGTGAGTTCACCTTTTCCTTCGATTGTTTTGCAGAATTCGATTTAGACACGTGACGTAAACTGCAGTCAATTAGTTACACTGACTGTAAGTTATACAGTCAGTACAAAAAGCTAATGTGATCGTCAGTTTCCTCACTCGAAAGCTATGTCAGTGACTGGCGAGCCCAAGATTTGAACCGCGCACATACTGATCCGCGGTCGAATATCTTGCCGACATCGCCACTGGCTCCAGCCTATAACTATATAATAGAATCGTTTCTCTTCTCTAGGACTAAAATACGGAATTTGAAATTAAAAAACAACTCAATAGATACGAATTTGTTGCAATTGTTAATTATCCTGCCTGCAAACGGATTTTGGACTTGCTGATATTCGTGCCAGATATCGATTTTCTCTACATTTCACTAATTTTTCATCGTATTTTTCATATCAATTATCTTCAACTACGGATGAGACTAGCCGGGCAAAGGCGACTAAGATTATTTTAAGAAGCGAAAAACTCAAGAGCATGAACTGAGAGGCTCGAAAAATAATTCCTTCAGATAAACAATGGACGCTCGATTGACATCTCTCCCTAAGTGCACAGTCTAATGGCAGGTTCATGGCACAAAACCAATCCATACTTTTCTATTCTCTGATCTTCATATCCACTTACGAGTATCAAATCCGCATATCAAATCATAGCAAATCAAATCATTAGCAAATCAAATCATTCGCAAGAAAATTTAAGTAAAGAGAAACAATCTGGAAATATCTGCCTTGGACATGAGAACTGGAGAGAGCACACTATCTAATCATACAATAAATTCCTTTAACGAGACAGTAGGTAGAAATAATTTTTACTTGCTAGAATGCATGTAGGCTATTTTAATGCAAGTAAAATTTATGTATGATCTTTGCATATTTCTCCCAAATAATTTCACTCACACTTCCTAATGCTTTTATGTTCTTGTTATATATTGATATATATGCATTTATTATCTTAAACATTATCAAGTGTGAATATTTTCGCGCTGATTCTATCAGAATTCCTTAATTATCAAAAACTTACGAACTGCCACATTAAGAACAATCCAATCTAGTACTAAAGAACCCAACTAAAGGATAGCAATTGAACTGTACGACATTCCACCCGCACCAGACCAGTGAACGTCTGACCGGGCTCGTGTCTGTACCGGGGTGTACCACCCCGGGGAGACAGGGGGCGTCAGGGCCTGACAGCGCCCGGACGATGAATGCACGACAGCTGCCGGCCTGATAGACCGCCTGGGCCCCTTCCCCTGGGCCTCCTCTCCGCCTCTGCCCGCCATGTGAAATATTGGTGCAGATCCCATAAATCATATTACAGAGAGAAGACAGAGAGGTAATAGATGGTAGGCTGGAGCCAGTGGCGATGTCGGTAAGATACTCGACCTCGGATCAGTATGTGCGGGGTTCAAATCCTGGGAGTCACTGACATTGCTTTCGAGTGAGGAAACTGACGTTAATACTAGCTTTTAGCTTTTTAGAGGTGGCAGGGAGCCCTTATGACTGACGGGTGGTAGAGGTGGTAGTGCGGTTGTGCTATGTAACAACAACAACAACAACAAAAATTAGAGTGCTACTGTCGTCAATGACAACATTGAGCACTGTGGTACCAAATCAAATCCGATGAGCAGATTGTGGGGTCCAGAACGGTGCGATCCAAAATCCGAGAGGTCGGTCCGAGGAAGGGTACTAGTGGAATGGAGGTTTGCGTGTTGGTCTCAGTTCATGTGCAAAAGTTGGATATGAGTGGTCAAAAAGAAATGAAAAGATAGAATGAAAAGGAAAGATAGAATGAAATGCACTATTTTAGACAGAATTTAAATTGACACAAGTCTAATTGAATTATGTGATGATACTACTATTAAAATCTATTGCACAGTCAAACAACAACAAAAAAACAAAACAAAAACAAAAAACACGTTTTAGTAAGTATAATTAATAAGTTTTAGTAGAACGTCTTAATAGCGTAGGGGTAACGTCATGATATTTTAAATGACAGATTCTGAGGTGAATTGAACTCTCGTGGGTTCGAATCCCGGCCGCGCTGATCTGAGTGTAAAATCTCGGACATTCACTGGACTGGTTACACGGAAAATGGAATAAACTGCCTAACGGTTTAAGCTTGCGGTATTAAAAGTGATAGATATCAACATAGTTGATCATTCACTATAATGCGTGTTTACTCTTTACCACGTTTCGACAAAATGCGCGAGTAATGGTAAAATGATCTATACATATGTAGAGAGAGGGAGATAGAGAGAGAACCGATTTAGAGAGAGAATTGATTTCTACTAAGGAACAATCACACATGGGTTACGGAACGTTGCAATTGACGCAGAAGAAAGCGGCTAGGACAATTGAAAATAGAAATTTATTGCACTTTCTGTATACAAATAATTCCAAAGCAGCCATTTTGACAGCGTTACCCTTCCACAGATGTAAGAAGAGATTGGTTCGAAATTCCGTCGAATGGTACCTGGCTGACAATTAGCTGTACACTAGCGATGCTGAATCAGACGTTAAACTACATTATCTAACCTTACGACAATTTCTTAGAAATTTAATCTTCATAGAATAGAAATCTGTGAGAAGTAAAATGAAATGTAGAAGAAAAGTCAAAATAAAAGGCAGTATTTGAAGGTTAGTTTCTATATTTTTGCCAGTTTACCGTCGCAAAATTCTTCACTCTATTGTGTTGCTACTTCGTGCGTTTATTCCTTTAGAATATTTTAGATAATAAAGAATATTTCTGGTATAACGGGTTTGAGAAAAACGGAAGATACCCGGTATATACTTTGTGTGCAGATAATTATCACTGGAGGATTACAGGCTTCCGTTAACCAGCAATAGCTGGCACCACGAGTGGGTCGTCAGAAATTTTTGCCGGTTCTTGTGTCTTCCAATCAATTGGGCAATTACAAAGAAGAATCCTTTGTGCTAATCAAGTCCAACAATTATTCTAAATTGAAGACATTATTTCCTAATTTGGGTTTACGCCATTTAGAATTTCAAACTCTACCACCATATCTACTCTGTGTTTTTTTTGTGAATTATGTATTATATATAGTAAAAAAATTAATAATACACATTGAGAAATGGAAGTTAAAAAAGTTAAGTGAATGCGTCTACTAAATTTATTTCCGTATAATATTGTCACTAAGTAATGCCTGCCGTTACTTATTGTTTTATCAGTAATACCGCTACTTACTATTATCAACTAAGCGTAGCTCTTTGTATGATAAAAACTTCTTAGATACTAAGAGATACAATAAAACAATAGCCAATTTAAGCTTGGTTTAAATGCATTGTTTGTATTTGCTTTACAATAAACCTCTTTTCCTTAATTCCCTGTACTTTGGACTGATTATCTGGATTTTGGAATTTGCACCGTTTTGGACTATCTTTTTGCTCGCCGGCTTGATTTTGTCTCAATAGTGCTCGATGTTGTCATTGATGACAGTTGCACTCTAATTGTTGTTATTACTATGACTTTATCTTCTCGTATAACGTAATTATATTCCTATGATACCTATCTGCGGTTGTTTAAATTGTTTGGAAATAAACTAAGATATATTATAGTTTAACATCAAGCTCTGTGGGGGGGCCCATCCATTTTAATTACTATTTAAGCGCACACCTTTCGTGAATAAGATTTTATCATTAGAATATAATATATTGACTGTTATGAAACTTATATCTTGGACTTTATGGTTATATTGAATTTTCTATTTGCTTTTGGTTCCATTTATGTTTGTACTTTTTCTGCGGTATGTCAGATTTCAAGTAATAAACGATTATATTATTATCACTAAGTAATGCCGTACTTATTATTGTCACTAAGTAATACCGTACTTATTATTATCAGTAAGTAATGCCTTACTTATTATTATCACTAAGTAATGCCGTACTTATTATCATCGCTAAGTAATGCCGTACTTATTATTATCACTAAGTAATGCCGTACTTATTATTATCGCTAAGTAATGCCGTATATTATTATCAGTAAGTAATACCGTATATTATTATCAGTAAGTAATACCGTACTTATTATTATCACTAAGTAATACCGTATATTATTATCAGTAAGTAATACCGTACTTATTATTATCACTAAGTAATGCCGTATATTATTATCAGTAAGTAATGCCGTACTTATTATTATCAGTAAGTAATACCGTATATTATTATCAGTAAGTAATACCGTACTTATTATTATCAGTAAGTAATACCGTATATTATTATCAGTAAGTAATACCGTACTTATTATTATCACTAAGTAATGCCGTACATATTATTATCAGTAATGCCGTACTTATTATTATCGTTTACTTCATTCTGTTGCCTCAAGATGCTTTGAGTAACTCTGAGCCATCGTCACAAGCTACCACTGTCTACCCCCTCCACTCCTTTCCTTCCACGTCATCAAAATTTACTGCAATATTTCCTAAGTAAAATTGAAAATCTGCAACACAGACGATACAAATTCAAATCTTGCCCTCATAAGTATTAATAATCATACTAAATAATAAAGGTTTAACGTCCGTTTCCTCATATAAGGATGATGTCAGGGACGTCCCCCATCACATGTTACTACAAATTGATTCACCCTAAACGATCTGAGAAAACATGTGCTGAAGAGAAAGAAAAAGCTACTAAATGGTGCAGGTCCGGTGATCAAAAAAGCAGTCAGGTAAAATGAAAAAATCTATCGCGGGAAGAAAGAGAACGAGAGAGAGAGAGAGAGAGTGGGAGAGATAGAGATGTGTTTATTTAAGCAACAACACCAACTCACTGACAAATACAAATAAACATTAAAAAGAAAAAAAAGAAAATTTAAAAATTACCAGAAACACAGGGTATCAAACAGTCTGTAAAAACCAGAACAACAGCCGTCAGGGAAGACGATACACATCTTATCAAAATCTTTTAATGTTTTGCCAATCTGTAATAAATTATCTTAGGAGCTGACCACCGTCTACAACTACATTTATATCATGTATAATGGGAAGAGATGTGTTTTCAAATTAACAGGATTTAACATTTCATTGTATTCCATTTCGAGGGGCAGGACTGGCGCACTCGGTCAAGCTGCGCGTCAGTTGAACGAAGTTAAGCTCCATCGCGCCGGTTAGTACTTTGTGGGCGACCACCTTGGAAGACCGAGTGTTGACAGCTTTGAAAGAAAAAATCCCGAGGGTGTTGGAAGGTTATTCTTAAATCCGCGCCAGCTGCAATTGATGCGCCAGCAAAAGGAAACGATTACTAATAACCATGGAGAGGAATGGAGGAAATAACGAAAAACTACAAAAACAGAAACCAAGAAAGGAAACCATGTAGCACATGCGGTCTGTCATGTGTGTAACTACGAGAACAAAGAAAAAATTGTATGGAACAAAGAGATTTGCCGAGGTGGGATTGGGAGGACGGGGGGAGGGAGAATCCCCCGGGAAGCACCGGAGGCGTGAAGCCTGACGGCTATAGGTAAATACCTGACAACGGTCGGGATTTATTGACGGGGAAATTGTCTCACATTTGATGTGTTTAGAAACGGTGCGAACAGGCGCGCAGGTTAAGAGATGCGCAGCTACCTCGAGGTTTATAATAGTGTTCAGAGCTTCCAAGAGACTGGTCTATTGTTCGCTGGATTTATTCGTACATTTTCTGCTTCTCGAGTTATTCCGCGAAACTTGACCGTAAATTTTACGTTATCTAAATGAATACTGGAAATTTGTGACATATAGTAGGAATGCTGTTTATTAAAATGTTTAGAGATAATGTGTCTAAATTAATCTGTAGGCAATTATTGTACAGGTTTTTAGTATATGGATATTGTGTCTAAATCAATCTGTAGGCTACATAGGAATATATTAGTGCATTATTTGACCGATAACGAATGGAAATTCTTAGAATAAATGTATATGGCGATTATGACATAGTGCATTGTCTCTCATATAGTACAGTATATTGTTTTAGGCAAAATCGCGTTTGAATGAAATGTTTGAGAAATATGTAGTATGTGGTAGTACCTCTAAAATAAATGCTCTTTACTGGTTTAGATATAAAACATAACGGCACACTGGGTCAGGAAGCACAGATGCTTGATTAAGACCCATTTCCTCCTTCTTCTCCATGGTTAATCGTTGCCTTTTGATGACGCATCAATTGCAGCCGGCGCGGATTTAAGAATAACCTTCCATCACCCTGGGATGTTTTCCTTCCTATGCTTTCACCAACACTCGGTCTTCCAAGGTGGTCACCCACAAAGTACTAACCGATGTCGATGCAGCTTAACTTCGATAATTGACGCGTAACTAAACCAAGTGCGCTAATCCCGGCGTCAAAAATTTCTATTTTAACGAATTAATTATTAAAAGGATAATTAAATCTAACTAAAGCTTTAGGAGTACGATCCTTTAATTCATATTTGTAATCCTAAATATGACTTTTTCAAACCTTCATTCCTTTTCCGTTAAGATGCACGTTCGTTTGGGTCATTATAAATTAGTTATAAAGCAATATTTCTTGAATAGAGATTGTTACATGGAATATATAATTCTTTACGTGATATTCATAAATGTAAATTACCGCGAACAAGCAAAGTTGACTATACAAGTAAGGATTTGATATAAGCGGGTTTAAGGCATTCATTCCTAATCACAATTAACTTTACTATCGTAAAAAATTCACATGGCAACTGGTTTGATCTATCACAATGGTTACTTTTATGATCCTTTACTTTAATGCATTGCGCAGGATATGTCTTCCCCAACAATTATTTAAATGTATACTCAGCTCATGCTTTGTCGTCTCTTAAGACACGAGCAGTATACGTGTAGTATATAAGTGTTTGATCTGTTCTCCAGCGGCCCAACGTATGCAATTTATACAATTTTGTCTATGTGTAAGGTCATTAAATTGACAGTTATTTAAAATAAGATCATATATCGAGGAATATACATACATACAGCCTCATTACCTACAACTAAATCCACCTAACGTCTCGCATTTTGGTCTTTGTGAAGAAGTAAAGATGAACTAAATAACCAAACAAACAAGGAGTAACCATGGCAACGGATAGAACTTTAGGGCAAATTCTAGTCATACTTCTGACAGTGTTACCATTCTGGAGCTCTCAATCCACCGGCAGGAGACTCTCCCTTTCCTCGATGCTCTCCAAGCCTGCACAGACGATCCCTGACCCTTGTTACGACGAGGTCAACAAGCCTCGCCGATGCGTCCCGCTTTTCGTCAATGCAGCCTTTGGCAAGCCCGTCTCAGCTTCGAGTGTTTGCGGGAACCCGCCCAGTCACCTTCCCTGTCTCCACACCGACATATCACCGCTACGGAGCCGTATCCATCGGTCCGGATACCATCCCCAGTATTCTATAGACGGATATGATTCCAGTAGAAACTGTCCGGCAGAAATCTGTGAGTCGACGGACCCTCTCCGTCAACATCCGGCCAGTTATCTGACGGATCTAAACAATCCGTCCAATAAGACCTGCTGGATTTCAGAGCCGATGGAGCGCCTCGCAGCAGACGAGAACGTCACTCTGACGCTCAACCTCGGTAAGAAATACGAGGTGACGTACGTCAGCCTCCAGTTCTGCACTGGCTCGCCCGACTACTCTGTAGCTATATATAAGAGCGCTGACTACGGCAAGTCCTGGATACCCTTTCAATTCTACTCGCAGAACTGTCGTAGAGCCTTCGGTCTGACCCCGCACAGTACAGCCAGCCGAGCCAACGAGCAGGAACCCTTCTGCTCGGACTTTGGCGGGGACGTAAGTACGTCGAGCAGTGAGATGAGAACAGCGTTTAGCACACTAGAGGGACGTCCGTCCGCTTACGACTTCGACAACAGTCCGGTACTTCAGGACTGGGTTACTGCCACGGATATTAAAATAATTTTCACTGCTAAGGGTCAGGATATAGCGTACAGTCGTCGTTCAGTGTCGGCACTTGCTGATGGTGAGTTGAGGTATTATTCTTTGGCAGATCTAGCGGTAGGAGGGAGGTGTAAGTGTAACGGACATGCGCATAGGTGTGTGACAGACCTACAGGGTAGGGTGGTGTGTGACTGTAGGCACAATACAGCGGGGACTGACTGTGAGAGGTGCAAGCCCTTCCATCATGATCGACCCTGGGCTAGGGGCACCCCATCTGAGGCCAAAGAATGCGTTCGTAAGTTGTCCTAACTTCTTGGTAATATAATAGCGAACAAATTGTGTAAAGGTAAATCAAATCAGGGTATACAAGTTCTCAAATATCTTCAAGTAAATATATTATTTATTGCTAAATAAATCTTCTACAGTGCACTGCCAAGTGGCAGGTTCAAGGTACATATTCATACTCAAATTCGGCTTTCTCGTTCCATAAGTGCACTCCTTAATCCTTAGAGCAACAAGTTACTCCCTTGTAAATAAATCGTCTGGTAAATAAATAAATAAACCAAATTTTAAATTTAAAAAAAAATTAACTGATAAACTTCATATCAGCTTCCTTCGTTAGAATACTGTCAGGATTTGATCCTGCATACTCCTGAGTATAGAATAGTCCTGCTAATCAAGAAAGTGCATTAAAAAGTCTATCATGAGTAGGTACATCTAAGACGTATAAATATTGTCGGCCATTATTACATTTTATCTTTTAATTATAAACACCACATAAAGTAGTTCATGTTTATTCACAGTTTCATACAACCCAAACATTCCAAAATTAGCATATTTTCAAATTCTGACCGGCGCAATTCGACAAAGGAACTGAAGAATTAAACCCAGATACTTATAACGGGCTTTATCAGAAATTTTGTCCGTTTCTACAATAAACAGTAAATACGCATTACAGTGAAATGATTAACTATGCTGATATATATATCACTTTAAATTCCATAGGTTTAAAGCGATAGGCAATTCTTTCATATTCAGTATAACCAATCCTGTGAAGGTCCGAGATTTTACTCGACAGCGCATCTGGGATTCGAAACACGAGGGTTTATTTCACCTCAGGATCTGTCATTTAAAACTTCATGACGTTACCCCTACGCTATTGACATACTAAAATACACCGTTTCTCTCAAACCCACATAGGCCTACAACCGGTATGTTCTAGTAGAGAAGTAGAAATGGCTTAATCTATCAAACAGATTTATTAACTCTAAAAAATTTGTTTCCCATTTTAAATTAAAAGGTCCTGCAACAAAACAGCTTTTGGAAAAAAAGAATTGAACCAATCAAATCAAGTTTAATCTAATTTACAAGTCTTTTAGATATGCCAAATCTTTGTATTTTCACCATATTACCTGGTTTAACGCAATGACCTGAAATCTGTTTACCCGGGAAGACATTTGTTGCAAACCATCATAACCCGGATTACCTATCCGTCAAAGTATGAACTGAGAATATAATACACTACGGCATTATCTAACACTTTCGTTTGTTTTCACAATGTGTTGGTTTAACAAGTTTGGAAGAAAAAGTCGGATTTAACTTAAAGTTTCACACATTCAACATTTGTAGTGTGGCGGAGTGTCCATTGCTGCTCTATATGTCCAATGTTGACGTCGTTTTCATCGTTTCATCTTAGCTAATTACAAATCAACATATTGTGCAACTGTTGTGTTATATCATATATTTCTGTGTGTTTATCATATACAAGACTAATAAAAGCAAATGCTAACGTCAGTTTCCTCACTCGAAAGCGATGTCAGTGACGGGAGAGCCCTGGATTTGATCCCCGCACACACTGATCCACGGTCGAGTACCTTACCGACATCGCCGCTGGCTCCCGTCAACACAACACAAGCTGTACGAATATTAAATTATATAGAATTGAGAAATTATCCCCATGTTGTGCATCGGTTGTTTGAAGAATTGACCAACCGGTGACTGCACGTGTCGTAGAAGACGACTAAAGCAGAGAGATCCATACCAACGTCAGAAAGGGCTTGAGGTTGGTGAGCGCCTGGGCTCCAGAAATTGCTACAAAAACTTAAACGAATGGAAAATTAAGACTCAATTTGGGGATTGGCTGGTGGTGTGGTGTAGGACAGAGAGGATTTGAGACAGTCTATTCGTATCCCGACCCTGGTTAAACTGGGTTTCAAGGGTGATGATGATGATGATAGAATTGAGAAATTAAACAAATTGAGAAATTGAGAACAAAAGGCAACGATTACTAATAACCATGGAAAGGAATGGAGGAAATACTGAAAACTACAAAAACAGAAACCAAGAAAGGAAACCATGTAGCACATGCGGTATGTCATGTGTGTAACTAAAGGAACAAAAAAAATTAATTATTACAGTATATAATTTTGCACGCAATCCCGCTTACTGTATTGATTCCTATAGCTTAGCCTGTGACCTTAGAGTTCTCAATGAAATAGAAATGACTGAGGCCGAATGATTCAAGGAACTGATTAACGAATGTAATCGAATTCCCGGACATCAGACGCCCCCAGCAGGATTGATACTTCTTTGATAGGGATACGCTTCAATTACTCGTTATCACCCACCGTTAGATATACAGAACCCGGAGAATATATCAATAGGAAGATGAAACTGATACTGAAAATATTGGAGAAGATTCTTTTTTAATGAAACAGCATAAGAAATCACCTAAAAATGTTTGACTACTGATGAGCGTTTTGTCGGTAAGGTTAGATATAAGCTAGGAATATTTATTTGCCTCCTATGCCATATTCAGTAAAAACGGTTTATCTTTGGACTGATTTTCGGGATTTTGGAATTTGCACCGTTTTTGGACCTTCTGTTTGCTCGCCTGTTTGATTTTGACTCAATAGTGCTCGATGTTGTCATTGATGACTGTAGCACTCTAATTGGTGTTATTATTATTATTATCAGTTTCTCATAATTCTTATTTTGCGCGAATCAAAATGATAAAGATTTGCTCTGTAGACTCGTACGTCAGATAATACCATCAATAAACGCTGATTGCTCAAGTTTTCAATGAAAACCTGTAAGCTATTCCTCGTAATTTTATAAGTATTTCATAAATATTTTCTCTTCGGATAAATATTTCTCTTCGGAGTCTAGACACTGTCATTGAAATATGAGACAGGAGAAAATGAGGAAAGGAGGCGAAGGAGAAAATTAGGAGGAGGAGAAAATGAGGAGAGGAGGCGGTGGAGAAAATAAGGAGGAGGAGAAAATGAGGAAAGGAGGCGGAGGAGAAAACGATAAAGAAAACGTGCAATTTAGGTCAAACATTGGTGAACTAATAAATAATTGTGACAGGTGTTCTAATCCTGACCAGAACGTCTCTGACAGTATCTTTTGTGATACAGAAAAAGACGTTAAATTACCTATATAGCTTTACAGTTTTATCTTACAAACCTGCAAGGTACTGTTTTTTACTGAAACAATATTGAGAATAGAAATTGTATAGTTCTTTGATCGACTGACCGGCACCGTTTAAGATCTTATTTCTCTTCTACTTATGTTCTTATTACAAGTAAAGCTGGTAAAGCTAAGGTTAACGTCAAGTTCCTCTCTCGAAAGCGATGTCAGTGACGGGAGAGCCCAGGATTTGAACCCCACACGTACTGATCCGCGGTCGAGTAGCTTACCGACATCGTCACTGGCTCCAGCCGGTGATACAGAAACAGACGCTTAACTTAGTTTACAGTTTTACAAACCTGCAAGGTTCAGATTAATCGTATACTTGCACTAGTTAATTGTGTTAGCTGCTCGAAATATGACCATTGAAGAAAAAATATGCTAGTAATAACTAGAAAAAACGAAAAAAGTAACAATAGAAACATGGGCTGATGTTTTTTATACAAAACTTGACAAATCAAGTAATATAAGAGACCACGCTTCCTAATCCGACTGTTATGAATTTGTGCTTTGCGCCTAATCAGGCAAGAAAACCATCCGATCAAAGTTCCACTCTTGTCTTGTTCTTGGATTCTATGACCCGATGAACCTCTATGCACTTCAGAACTATCTTTTAAAACTTCGCATGGTAGCAAAAGCGTTAACCCACTGAACTGTTTTAATTAATTGCATTGTTTATTATGTGTGCTGCAAATTTGTACATTCTCTTTTTGGTCACTTCGTATGTATGCGACTTTGAACTGATGTTGTTGTCGAAATAAACATATATACTGTATATCTCTCCCCTGCAGGTTTAGGGTTGCACAATAGTCAAATCCCCCCCCCCCCACGGTTCCTGTGTATGTGGGTATAATTGAAAACATGTGAATGCTTGTATACACGGGAGAGAGGATCGTATGACCGAGAAACATCCGCCGAGGTGTGCAATTAATTACCTCAGCCGATGATCCCCTAACCTACCCCAGACTGGACCCCTGAGGTCATGTTCAACCTGATGGGGGGTGTCAGAGCCCCCCGATGATAAAATTCCTCCTGCTGTAATGACAGTGTAGAGATAGTGTCGTGTTGATTATACGCAGAGAGTGTAGATTAATTAGAGATAAGATTTGTGGTTAGTTTGTTTCGTGCTTATTTTATTGCTGGCAGGTTCTGCAATAGCAAACTCGTAATGATCCTTAAGATTCATTGTGAAAATTTGTTTAGTTTAAATAGTTTTGGTACTTGTCATTAAGTGCTAAAAATGTCAATAAAATTTTTATTTTAAAATATCGGCAAATGAATGCAGAGTTTAAGGAAATACTATAGGTTTTTGAGCTAATGTGAATCCAGAAATCTTCACTATTTAGTATTCATCAATGCGCCTCAAAGACAATTGCAACTAGACACAAAAAATAAGAAAGTTAGTGTTAGTACACCACAATGCACATGTTATTTGCTAAATTGCTACAATCGAGCATGAAATGCGAGCAACATTTCATTGCTAAATTGCTACAATCGAGCATGAAATGCGAGCAACATTTCATGCTCGATTGTAGCAATATAGCAAATAACATGTGCATTGTGGTGTACTAACACTAACTTTCTTAATTTTTTGTACTTCACTAACTTTCTCTATCCTCTCTCTCTCTCTCCCTCTCTCTTCTCTCTCTCTCTCTCTCTTTCTCTCTTCTCTCTCTCTCTCTCTCTCTCTCTCTTGTCTCTCTCTCTCTCTCTCTCTTTCTCTCTTCTCTCTCTCTCTCTCTCTCTCTCTTTCTCTCTCTCTCTCTCTTCTCTCTCTCTCTCTCTTCTCTCTATCTTCTCTCTCTCTTCTCTCTCTCTCTTTCAACGAACATACTAGTGTCAGGTCCATGGTATGACTATTCCAGATTTCTATCCTTTTGCCATCAGATTTCTATCCATTTATGTATAATGCATGTTGTATATTGTATGTTTATTTGTATATTAGTACAGTATACTATTGTATGTGTGTATATTTATGCAGCATGTAACTGTAACCTTCACGCGCGCAAGTGTAGGTTTAACCTGGAGATCTACAACCTATCAGGGCACAGGAGTGGAGGTGTGTGTCTACAGTGTAGGCACAACACTGATGGAAGGAACTGTCACTACTGTAAGAGTGGATACTACAGAGATCCCAGGAAACCCATATCTCATAGGAAGACATGCAAACGTTAGCCTCATCTTCATCGTCGATAAGTTTAAATCAGTAGATTATGTCAATCAAATTTTCATAGTCCTTGTCGATACGATTAAATCAGCAGACTATATCAATCAAATATTCATAGTCCTTGTCGATACGATTAAATCAGTAGATTATGTCAATAAAATATTTCTGGTCATCATAGACTCGTTTAAATCCGTAGTTTATGCAAATCTACATGTCAATGTATTTTTAGATCTAATGTCCTTCCTTGGACTGCTTACTCGGATTTTTTGGTTCGCACCGTTTATTGGTCATCCACATTCTACCCATCAGTTATCGATATTGGCATGGACAAAAGTAGCACACTAATCGTGTTGTTCTTGCTGTTATTAAGTCAACACATTAAATAAATTCAAAATCGATACATTGATTGATTGATTTATCGAGTAATTGATTGATTGATTGATTGACTGACTGACAGATTGATTTATCGATTAATTAATAAATTGATTAATCGATCGATTGATTGATTGATCGATTGATTGATCGATCGACACAGCCTGTGAGTGATTGAATGATTGACTGATTGCTTGATTGATTTATTGATTGATCGATTGCTAGATTGATTGATTGATTGACTGACACAGCCTGCGAGTGTCACGTGGTGGGGTCGCTGGGGCGCACATGTAACCACACCACGGGGCAATGCCCCTGCAAGGAGGGAGTGACGGGCAGGACGTGCAACCGATGTGCTGAGGGCTATCAACAGAGCAGATCTCCTCAGGCACCTTGTGTCAGTAAGTGTCAGACACCCTGTGTCAGTAAGTGTCAGGCACCCTGTGTCAGTAAGTGTCAGGTACCCAGTGTCAGTAAGTGTCAGGTACCCAGTGTCAGTAAGTGTCAGGCATCCTGTGTCAGTAAGTGTCAGGCACCAGTGTCAGTAAGTGTATGGTACCCTGTATTAGTAAGTGTCAGGATATATCGGTATACTGGGTGGCTATCTCTATTAACTAGCCACCCATGCCGTTAGACTAGCCTATCTCTACTAGCTAGCTACCCGGTTAGACCAGCCTAACTCTACTAGACACCCGGTTAGACCAGCCTAACTCTACTAGACACCAGTTAGACTAGCCTATATCTACTAACCACACATTTAGACTAGCCTATCTCTACTACCTAGCAACACAGTTAGACCAGCCTATCTCTACTAGCTAACCACCCAGATAGTCTAGCCTATCTCCATTAAACACCCGGTTAGCCCAGCCTAACTCCGTAGCTACAGTTATTAGGCGATGATGGCCGAGTGTGAAGTAAACGATACATAACAAAGTTGTAAGCAGTCGCTACAGGGAGCGTTTAGAAGTATCGCGCTGGTATTGAGTTACACTAGTACTCTACATCATGGTATCATGTCTAATCTTTATATCTCACTTCACGTATCAATCTTTATATCTCACTTTACGTATCAATCTTTATATCTCACTTCACGTATCAATCTTTATATCTCACTTTACGTATCAATCTTTATATCTCACTTTACGTATCAATCTTTATATCTCACTTTATGTATCAATCTTTATATCTCACTTTATGTATCAATCTTTATATCTCACTTTATGTATCAATCAATGAAATCAGGTTTGTTGAGCAACCATCGTAAACCCTGACTTGTTGAATCATCGTGAATCCTGACTTGTTGAATCATCGTGATTCCTGACTTGTTGAATCATCATGAATCCTGACTTGTTGAATCATCATGATTCTTGACTTGTTGAATCATCATGATTCCTGACTTGTTGAATCATCGTGAATCCTGACTTGTTGAATCATCATGATTTCTTTCTTATGATTCCTGATTTTTTTCTTCATCGTGATTCCTGACTTACTGAATCGGTTTTAGCTGACTTCTGCCATTTGAATTATTGAGACTAAGGTGACGGTGGTTCGATTCTAAAAGTCTGACTGGTGAATATCAATTAAATTAGAGACTTAATTTTAATTAGAGATTTAAGAGAATAATTAATTGAGGCAATTGTATTTGGACGTCCTTGACGTCGTCCTTGTATGAGGAAACGGACGTTAAACCTTTATTATTATTATTATTATTATTATTATTATTATTCGACTAATTAATGGGATTTGTTTTTCTTCTTTGTTCCAGAAATTCAGCCACAGAACGAATCGAGATATCAGTTTACAGAAAGTAACGCAGGAGTGACGAGTAAGTTCTTGAGATAATTCGTTCTTGTTATTACCCTATTTATAACAGTTAGCAAACTTGTGTTTGTTGTAAATAATAGTAAATGTTTAACGTCCGTTTTCTCATGTAACGATGATGTCAGTGACGTCCCAATCACATGTCACTACAAATAGATTCACCCCAAACGATCTGAAAAACGATCTGTTGCCTAATAACTATCTACAGATCCATTCCTGTTATTACACAATTCTAATAGTTAACAGGTCTTGATTTTCAAGATTTTGTGTGTAGTAAAGAGCCGTCCACTGCAGTGCATGGAGCGCTAGCTGCGACACTGGCTATCAAAGTGAGCTTTACGTCCCTGATTTCATCCTTGTATGAGAAAACGGACGTTAAATCTTTATTTATTATTATTATTTTACCTTATGTTGGGCGATGAAAGATCCTCCGTATATGGAGAGTGGTTAGTATATTGATGGCGAGGAGAATGAAAGGCTCTGAGAATTAAAAGAATAAATAGTATGCCCTAACGATTAGTGCACTGGAGAGTGAATAGGTGTAGGCCCTATGTATATCTCCTTCTTCAGTGCACTACCAAGTGGCAGGTTCAAGGTACATATTCACACTCAAAGTCTGTTTCTCGCTCCATAAGAGCACTCCTTAGATCAACAAGTTAACCCTTTCACAAAGTCTGTGCCTTATCCATACCCCATGTAGCCTATAGCTTGGGAAAAATATGGCTTCTGAGGTGATTTCCCGTTGCCTTCGTCAGTTTGATGGATTAATTACCATTTAATCCTGGGGAAAATATTTCATGATGAGGTGGGTCCCCTCTTGCCATCCTTTAGTCGCCTCTTACGTATACGCGGCAGATTGTTTGCGGTTGCCCAATTCTGCAGTGGTCCAACCACACCCGAGCACAACACGGGGAAATGTATATAACTATGTATATAACTCTAGATATATAACTCTAGCCAGAGGATTAAAGAATTTTAGAGGACCAAAATCCCGTGGAGTCAAATAGTAGCATAATAAGTAGATAGGGGATAATCATGTTTCTGTGCTTCGTCTTATTGAGGCTCGCTCACGATACTTTAAGAGCTTTCACGTAGGTCTATAGGCGGGATATTACAGGCGGGATTTAGCACACTTGGTTTAGTTGAGCGTCAATTATCGAAGTTAAGCTACATCGATCTCGGTTAGTAGTTTGTGGGTTACCACCTTGGAAGACCGAGTGTTTGATAGCTAAGGAAGGAAAAAATACCAGCGCGATGGAAGGTTATTTTTAAATCCGCACCGGCTGCAAATGGTGCGCCACCAAAAGGCAACGATTACCAAAAACTATGGAGAGGCAGGATGAAATGAGTCTTAAACAAGCATCAGTGCTTTCTGACCCCGTGTACCGTTATGTTATATTATATTATATTATATTATGTTATATTATGTTATGTTATGTTTTGTTATGCTATGCTATGCTATGTTATGTTATGGTTTGTTATGCTATATTTGTGTTCTTAGAGATCTGCAGCGACTGTGAGAACGGAAGAAAGATTCAGAAGAAGCTCTATTGCTCCAGTGACTATGGTACGAACAGTTCTTAATGTCTTAATAGCATAGGGGTAACGGCATGAACTTTTAAATGACAGATCCTGAGGTGAATTGGTTCAATGGGTTCGATTCCCAGCCGCGCTGATCTGAGAGTAAAATCTAGGACATTCACTGGGCTGGTACATGGATAATGATCTAAATTGTCTAATGGGTTAAAGATGTGGTTAAAGATGTATTAAAAATGATATCAACAAAGTTTTTCATTTCACTATAATGCATGTTTACGTTTTTCTTCTGCTTCTTTCTTGTTCTTACATCAAAAGCTTTCAAAACCGCCAACGCCATCTGTTATAGTCAAATAGTATTTTCAATTTTCAAAATATAATATTATTTTAGAAATAGAACATGTAATTTTAATTTCTACATATCTACATATCTTTCAGATTTCTTAGAGAATTGCTATAGTGACTGTATTTTAATGCATGCTAATTGATTGATCGCTCTATTGATTGACCGATTGACCGTTCGATTGATTGATTCCTCCTGCACAGCTATCAAGGCTCGGATTCGCTCGCACGAGACTATCGGGACCTGGGTTCGCCTCACGGTTCACATCAAGCAGACCTTCAGAACGCCTAACGGTCCCCTCAAAGGTCGTCGCCACGACGTGTGGACCCCTGTCGATGACCTCGCCTGCGGCTGCCCCAAGATAGTGCTCGACAAGACCTACCTGATGCTCGGCAGCGTGAGGGAGGTGCCCGAGGCAGGAGCTCCAGCCATGGTGGTGGACAGGCGCAGTACGGTGTTGCTGTGGGAACAGGGTCACACCAGAAAACTCAAGCAGCTCATGCGCAACAACAACAAGGAGAAATGTTGATGAGATATGTTGATGAGGGGACTGACTGACCCAAGGATCTGGTAGAGTCTTCTGAAGCCTGGGCGAGATGGTGAACCAGAGACATACGTTTATTTTTTGTTCACATATCAAATAGTACAGAAGTGAACCAAGAAGTGAAATAGCAAACATAGCGGATGAGGACTGATTTGTCTTGTGGAGGATTGTGGATAGAAATTGTGGAGTGGATTGGAACTAGTGTGCTGCCTTCTTTTTCCCGTACCTACGATTGCAAGTGTTGCTTGCACACATCGGTGCGCAGAAGTGCATGCGACTACTACTCCTGACGAAAACGAAATTGTGTGTAAATTTAAAATATCAGTTCGCGATTTAATATTTTAAAGCGAGCCTAGCTGTTTTTAATTGTAGCCCGGAGATTTAAATTCTATAGAGGCTTCGTGAGATGCTCTAGTGAAAGCCACTAAATCATCTAGAGCTATCTCATCATCATCATCATCGTCGTCGTCATCATCATCATCATCATCGAGAGCTATGTAGATTACAATGCTTTGAGGTGGGAAATCTTTTTGGAAATACAGGAGGGAGGCGGGATTATTAAGCCTAGCCACGCCTACAGCTTCATCGTGTCACTGCTGCACCAATCATTAATGTTGTAAATATTTTGATTGATTGATCCGAATACATTATACATCTGACTGACTCTAAATACAAGTAGAGCAAGATTGTAGATTAATTACACTTTAGCGCATGTGTTTTCAAAGGCAAGTATTTACAACAAGTGCCTTAGAATGGGATTTATTTAACCTTTCTTTACTGCTAGTACTTTCAAGTCCTCCTATTACATCTTTTATTATATCTATGATCTTCAATAACAACCCCTTATTTTACCAGCGGTACTTGAAGGTCCACATACGCAACGAAGACGTTCTTGCAGTCTGGATGCGAGAGAGACCAATTATCCAGAATGCTCAGCATCCAAACTGACCAATGGCGTTCCTTTACTCTAGTTCCAAAATTTAAACCTGGTAAAGAAATGGTTAAGTTGAATGTCTGAGTGCACGGGGTCAAGTTGGCCTATAGCGTGGCTATATTTTGAGCGATCCTACGACAACTGAATTGACATGGGTTCGATCCCAGGCCGAGCAGATCAAAAAATTAAAAACCGACATTCACACAACCGGTAAAAGGATAACATACTCCACTGCCTAATTCTAAATATGTTGCACATATTTGCATATAAAACTGAATTAAAACATTAGAAATATGATGTTTCTATATGGTTAAAATACTTTAGCTCAGTACGCAGGCTCAGCTAACATCTAAAGTGTTTCTATATGTAAGTCAGATATGTCCCTAGTAACTACAAGTTGAGAGAGTGGACGTTAAATCTGTGTTTTACTGTAGCTGGTTGCTATCTTCAGTATTACTCAGTCCATGCAAACAGGTTGAACAGAGCGGGTAAAGCTAATGTTAACCTCAGTTTCCTCACTCGCAAGCGATGTCAGTGACGGGCGAGCCCAGGATTTGAACTCCGCACATACTGATCCGCGGTCGACTGTCTTGCCGACCTCTCCACGGGCTCCAGCCAGAGCTGTGCTATAAACTAACCCCATAACAACAACAACAGCCACACCAACAAGAACTTGAAGTTAATATTAAACATTCATTTAATAAATACAAAACACGAGTAGCAATCAAGAAGCTACATCTGAATTGCACCATACAATTATATATCATTTACTGCAAAAAAACCATCTCTAATCAAAACAATACTTATGTCTCAGTCCTTTCACTCGATTCTAATTTTATATTAATTTTATATTAATTTTATTTATAATTTATTCTATTGGCCTACTATTATTTTATATTAGAAATTTTATATTTCTCAAAACCCATAGATTGTTCCTTACCAACAATACATCTGTGGTTGGTAAAGCAAACTTAACGGAGCTGATAAAATTAGTCGCTAGAATCATCAGTTGAAACGGCACCAGACACTTAACACCTATATCACGAATTGTAATATTTAAATTGTAATATTTAAATTGTAATATTTAAATTGTAATATTTCATTAAATAAAAGTAATCATTAACCTATCGATAACATTATATGACATCTGAATTTCGCATAACTTGAGATATATTTTAAAGCTTTAAATAAGAGTAGACAATAAATAAAAAATTAGAGAATAGCTTATCAATAATTGCTAAATACTGAGGGCGCCCCCTGTCTATTGATGACTTTGTTAAATCCAGCAATACCAGTACATCATTCACTAAATTACCAGCAAGAATCTGATAGTCTAAATAGTTTACAATCTGTATTTTATTAAATAACAATTCGTATAAATGTATGCAGTCAATGACAATTTCTACAGTTGTTTAACTGGAACTGAGCAACTACCAGAAAGATACTGACAGAGACAACTCTTTATCTTAGAGCTGCTGAAGTAATGACAGTACTTTAAGAGCTTTCTACACAGAAATCTCTTATAGGTCTGGCAGTTACGACAGGATCAGCGTAGACATTAAAGAGCAGTTCAGTGCAGAAGAGATGACAACAGAGTCGATGATGCAGAACTTGCTTGACTCTCTCTCCCTACATTCGGTACATGTCTCCCGCACACTCAGTACACGTGCACTCCCCACACTCAGTACACGTGCACCATCCCGTATATGAACCTGAGCAACGAGGTATAGGAAACATCCGCTGAGAATATGAACACAGGCTACTGTTACACAGTGTGATATATATCTCTCTAATGTTCTGCAAAGTGGCAGGTCCAAATTACGTAATTATACAGTAGCTTACACGTCTCCTAAAGAGCACTCTACAGATCAAAAAGTTTATCTCTCACAAAAAGCTTTGCCTTATCCACACCGTTGTAGCCTACAGCTTGGGAAAAAAATGGCATCTGAGGTGGTTTCCCATTGCCTTCCTTAGTTCTTTCTTAGCCGTCTCTTACGAGAAGTGCAGGTAACAGTTGGTCAATTATTCAGTATGATATAACTATAACAATAATGGATGTTTGATATGCACTTGCTCGTTGACTAATGATATTAGAGGTTTATGCAGCTTATTAAAAAACCACAGCAAAACTACTTCATGCTAAATAGATTACAAATAATTATGTAAAGATCACAAGAGTACATAAGATCTCTGAACAAGTCTCAGCAAATTTCTGTACTCCAAGACTTAAAACAGACAGTCTTGAATTTTTTAATTTAAAAAGTTAAAAGTTATTTAACTTAAGTTAGACGTTAATAGACTAAGCGTTAAACAGAAGTTAATGGCTAAACTGTAAAACAGAATTCCACCAGCAGTCAACCTGTGTATTAATTATATAATTATATTTTTAGCAGTAAATTTTGTATATTAAATATATTTGCACAATTAATATTATATAAACAATATACTTTCATAATATATAAACAAAATATATAAAGTATATTTTATAATATATATTTTACATATATAAATAACAAAATTAACAATATATTTGCACAATTAACTGCAGAATTAGAAAGGATACGTCCAGAATAGAATGTATGTCTGCAGCGTGAGACTGTAGTTAAGAAAAACCTGTAGACAAATTTCTCTGAAAACAACAACTACACAGCAGCGTAGTTAGCACTTATCAACACAGTTACCACTACTTCTCCATACTATTCCATTCGTAGGTTTTTCTGCAGAGTTGGTAGCATTTTGGTAAGTTGTCCGGCAATGGGTCAGTAAGTGCAGATTTATAGTTCTGTGCTTAACCTATCATAGACATGCTTTTGAGACAGTTTTGTTACAATATTATAAAATTGATATATTAAAAACTGAATAAATTAAAATTGATATTTGAAAACTATATATGAAAATGATCTATATAAACCAGCTATTGCTTTTAAATTGACCATATTGAACTAAACGTTACTCTGCTAAATAAATCCATTGACGGTTACTTTAACTTTAAAGTAAAATATTTACAGTTTCACAAATTTAGTAAGATAAAATTAAATAAGTAAATCTCTCATTAAAGGACTGAGAGGATACAAATAGTCCACCCATGAACCCATTAGTGAAGAGCACAAAACGAACACGGAAGAACTTCTTCCATTCAGAGCCAGCCTTTATCATCAGCATCAGCTGCAAGAAAAGAAATAATAAAACATAGACAACAGTAACATATAAATACTCTATCTTTATCATCAGCATCAGCTGCAAGAAAAGAAATAAAAAAACATAGACAACAGTAACATATAAATACTCTATCTTTATCATCAGCATCAGCTGCAAGAAAAGAAATAATAAAACATAGACAACAGCAACATATAAATACTCTAGACAGTGCATATATGAAATGAATATTAATAGTTAGTGGGCAGCATTATTAAATGTTAAATCCTATCAAATAATTTAAACATTAATCAAAGTAATTCTAAATCTATTTAAAGTCTATTCCAGTATATAAGGCTATATATGAAAATAGAGGCCCACAAGTGGCACTCACATATTTCACATTTAAGAGCAAAACGAAACATTTATAGTACATTATGCTCTATAATTATCCTAGATCAAACTATAATTAAATTAATAAATTTTAACATATTAACAAAATAATCTCTTTTAATAAAATAACTAAATGAAAATGCTAACTAAATTTAAAAAGCTAACTCTAAAAGACTACTACGAAAAAATTAGACTTACAGACATCATAAGGGCTGTAATAAAGTAGAAAATAAAGCCGTATAGGCCGGTAAGTCCTAAAATCCCGGCTGAAGCCCCAGATAGCGCTGATATAGAAGTCCTGCAGTACTCTAGCAGTGCTGCATTGTGTCGTATTGACATCTCACTCAGTGGTAGCGGTTCTACACAATTTATAATATTAGAGGTTTATAAAATAATGCAAAGGCTTACCAAATTGAGAGCAACAGATTTTTTTCAACTTCTCCAATAATGGTTTAAGAAGTCATAGCTATAAGTTGTTTAAACCTAGTGTAAGGACAGACTTAGGAAAGTTTTCTTTTTCTCAAAGGGTGATTGCTAGGTGGAACTCTTTGAGTGAGGAGGTTGTGAATGTAGTGTCGGTGAATAGTTTTAAAAACAAGCTGGATGTTGTAATCATGTATGATTGGGGATTGAAATAAGCCCTTGTCTTTCATCCCTTGTTCCTGCTACATAAGTTAGAATAGGGATTGGAATAACGAAAGATGGTAGCAGTTCTGGTAAATTCAGGTAAATAACATATAACGTCCATGACAATACAAAACTATGTACTAAAATATCAGTTGACAGCCTCTGCTCTGCGATATATTCACTCCTTCAGCTTACCCCATAAACACAGCCAGAATAAAAAAATTAAACGTCACATAAACAGCACACTGAGAGGTGAGGTTCTACACAGTATATACAAATACCATCCACAACAACACAGAACAGCATTGGTCGGGAGCATTATGTTGATATAGAATATTGGTAAATAGCTTAATGTGTAAGTGCGTTAAGTAACGTCATGAAATTTTAAATGGCTGTTCCTGAGGTATGACTCTGAGTTAGACTGTGCACCTTGGACCCAGAGGTGTCTTTGTCATATAAGTGATGATGCAGTTTGTGCCACAAAGTTCTCCGGGGTTGGGGAAGATACCCCTACTTGGACCTGGCACTTGACAGAACACTAAAGTGAGAGAACGTTGGTACTTTATTCTCAAATCTTTGAAGCATAATCTCTAAACTTAAATCAACTAAATATTAATAACTAATATTAAATTAAATAACTTAAATTTAATATAATAACAACAATTAGAGTGCTACAGTCATCAATGACAACATCGAGCACTATTGAGACAAAATCAAGCCGGCGAGCAAAAAAAAGAAGGTCCAAAAACGGTGCAAATTCCAAAATCCAGAAATTCAGTCCAAAGTACAAAGTTATTTAGCTTAAATCTCTCTAGTAGAGAAGTACCGTTTTACAGGCACCAGGGATAATTATTAACCACTGAATAAGAAAAGCATAATAAAAAGTACAACCCTACAATTAAGCAAGGCAATCCGAAAAACATACACAGTAAGGGTATATTAAAAATTAAAGAATATTAAAGAATATTATTAATATTAATAATATTAAATTATTAAAGAATGAAAAATTCGTGAAATTTATTAATTGGCGTATAAAATGCGATTCACTTCCGTCAAAGAAAAATTGAAACTAAACCAAAGATACAGATATTTTTGTTACTATAAATTAACTTGCTTCACTGCAAATTGCTTAAATCCTCCTAACCTTTTCTGATTTTTTTCATCGCTCGACCAGATTGTCCAACTGTGGGCGACGCCATTGTTGTTGTCGTTTGTAAAATGTGACGAAAAGTGATTAGCGATTTACCGTAAACCTCGGCACATTCTCATGTTCGCATATCAAACATTCATTATATCGTTTATTTAAATATCATCACATTTATAACATTATTATAAATGAAGTCAGTTAAGCTCTAGGCTAATGTGCGAAGTTACATTACTTGATTTTCAGTAAGATTGGGATTCCTTGAAGTAGTGTGCACCGTGAACCTAGGCATTCCCTCACACTGCTAAGCCAAAAATTTGGACTAATTCTTTAGTCTGTGGTAAAAGCGCTCTTTCAAGCATCGGCTAAATAATTTTTTTCATAATGCTCAATATTGTCATGGACAACAATAGCATTCTAATTTCGCAGTGGTTTGGATGTGCACCATTTTACCAAGGCGAAATGTAAACACTCAGCTGCTGGAAGACTATTACGATCAGCTGATAGAGTATAGAGATGAGCTGAAAGCGTATATACAAAGAGTTTAAATATTACTAATTATTTATTTCTAGTTATTTTATTATATTATTTGAATGTCGCAATAGCACACAATAGCGTAGTGGTTAGTGGTGCAGATAAGGTCTTGAAGTTTTAAGTGATAGACTCTGTAGTGAATTGACTGTATTGGGTTAGAATCCCGGCCTCGCTGTTCTGAGAGTAATATATCGGACATTCACTGGACTGGTTACACGGAAAATGAATTAAATTGCCTAAATGTTTAAACATGTGGTATTAATAATAGTGATTGATAACAACATGGTTGATCGTTTCAATATAATGTGTGTTATTAGGCCTATGTATATATTCTTATGTCAATATCTATCATTGTCTACCACTATCGTTATTAGCGCCAAAGTTTCATCTTCTGGTGAGTTAGCTGCCTCTCACACACGGTCCAGTCAGTCACGACTGGAATATCATAATATCGAATATCATAACGCTAGTGACCAGCTTGACAAATTTCTCTTAAATGTTTTATGTAATTGCAAATTTGTATTGTAGGTCGTGCAGCCACTCAATGAGATGAAAGAAATGTTGATTAGATTCTAATTTTAATTGAAGCACATCGGCCTTTGCTTTCCTATGAGCAGTTTCATAGGCAGTTGAGGACCTATCTTTTCCATCTTTCTTTTCCATCCAGTGTCCAATAGCAGCGCCCTGCGCCTAAACCTCATTTTCTTTAATTCCTCTTACTTTGGACTGATTATCTGGATTTTGAAATTTGCACCATTTTTGAACCTTCTTTATGCTCGCCGGCTTGATTTTGTCTCAATAGTGCTCGATGTTGTCTTTGATGACTGTGTCACTCTAATTGTTGTTATATTATGTTATTAAAAGTAATTGACCCTTGACACCGAGTGATTGTGGTGATCAATAATCTTTTGCAAAACGAGCGACTGGCCATCCTTAGAGATTGCAAATTAGAAATGTACCTGACATCCTTGCCGGAAAGTCCTAAAATGTGCATAAACAAGACACAGAGGTACATGCTACAAAATAGAAAACTTAAAAAACACACAAGAATAGCCGTCAGAAAAGCATATTATTTAAAAGGAAGAAAATCACGACAATCGAATGTAATTTGTAAACAGTAACAAGCTACGCCCGCTGCTAGATACACTAGCAGCCGGCCTCCACGCTCGCAGCTGACAGCTGAGTGTTTAAATTAAAATGGTGCACATCCAAACCACTGCGTTCTAATTTTATAGCTGAGTCGTTGTGTCGTGGGTAAACTACTGATTGTGAACTTTTTTCATCAAATTTGTTTACATGAGCGATATAATAAGACTCACATTTACTACAGAGCTGACTTTTAAATAAATGTTACATAAAAAAAGTAAACATGCATTATAGTGATATGATCAACTATGTTGATATCTATCACTTTTTAATACCACATGTTTAAACCGTTAGGGAATTTATTCCATTTTCCGTGTAGCCAGTCCAGTGAATGTCCGAGATTTTATTCTCTGATAAGCGCGGCTAGGATTCGAACCCACGATGGTTCAATTCACCTCAGGATCTGTCATTTAAAACTTCATGACGCTACCCCTACGCTATTGAGACATTCAATAATTATTATTTATATTTTATTTGTATTGGTAATACATCTCTAATGAACACTCTATTTTACATTCCGAAATATAAGAAGTAAAGTAATAAGTAATGTATAGTTACTTGCATAAACAAGCGTGATTGCCCAACAATAACCCAATGGTTCAGTCTGTTAGTTAGATTGATAACTTAGGCATTATCATTAGATT
The DNA here is from genome assembly GCA_905160935.1 of Enchytraeus crypticus. Lineage (NCBI taxonomy): Eukaryota > Metazoa > Annelida > Clitellata > Enchytraeida > Enchytraeidae > Enchytraeus > Enchytraeus crypticus. The sequence continues at coordinate 602,951 of CAJHZI010000444.1, read as the reverse complement.
TAAATAACTTAACCATTCTGTGCACCCATATCAGTGTATGTTAGAATCTCAGTTAAGCTGATAAGAGACAACGATAATTAACATTCAAAGATCTTTTAATTTTTAACTACTACTTATATATAGAACTGAAACATTGGATCAACGTAGATTTTTGTGTTATTGGCTAGCTGCCGTTAATATTACAATTTACCTGTAAATTAAAATCAAATGGTCTGTGTTTATTTCCAGAATATGGATTTGTTAGTAAATCATTCTTGTGAGGCAGCAGAGAAGTTTGTTGAGCTTTACTACAAAACAATGGACAAAAATCGACACGTAAGTTTTTATTAGTAATGAATAACTAATTGAAATCTCTAACGGCTCTTCCTCCAAATTTCCCATGACGCTTACTCCTTACTCCGAATCGCTTACTCCTTGTGCCTAATCGCTTACTGCTAATCCCTTACTCCTTACTCCTAATCCCATACTCCTTACTTCTAATAGCTTACTTCTTACTCCCAATCCCTTACTCCTTACTTCTAATCGCTTACTCCTTACTCCTAATCGCTTCAGAAGTAGACAAGATTTTTGAATTCGTTACGGATTAGGATTGGGATGAGGGTAAACCCATAGCTATAATTTAAACTACAAAGGAACTATAAGTTTTGTGTATTTAAAACCTTTACGGAAACTGAACGTGGATTATATTGCTGGTTAGTATGATATCTATAAATTGTTTATATTTGTAATTTTTTACAGATTTGTGATTTTCATTGGACATACAAATATTGCTATATAATGTTGTATATATTGGAATATCTATTAATTGCAATGCTATCGTAGAAGGCGACTAAAGCACTAAGATGCATACTAACTTCAGAAAGGGCATTAGGTTGGTGAGCGCCTAGGATTCAGAAATTGCTACAAAAATTTAAACGTATGGAAAAGTCTCAAATAGAGGATTGGCTGATGGTGTGATGTAGGACAGAGAGGATTTGAGACGGTCTGTTTGTATCGCGATCATGGTTAAACTGGGAATCAAGGTAGGATGATGATGATAATGATGTAGCACCTTTTAACCCTTGGAGACAGTAACACAATCCAGCGGTGCAGACATACCATCACAGACAAGATGATTAGCCTCCGTTGACTACCCATTCCAGAGAAAATGTGAAGAGTTTCTGTTGAATAATAAATTGCGTAGCGGCATTTAAATTATCACAAGAGCCTCTGCTGCACAACATCACAAACGAGCTGAAAAATCTTATACTAACTGTTGTTCGGAGACGATATAAGAAGTTTCTACTTCGTCTGCTTTGGTATTAATTATTATTTAATTTTTTAAAATATTTATTTTATTATTTGATATTTAATTGTTATTTAATCTTTATTTATTGAAACCCTACTGCTTCAGAATCTATTGATGCACTAATTATATTTATAATAAACTGCAGTGTTCTGCTACGCCTGCTAACATTCCAGTTTTAAATGTAAAGTTTATTCCTATAAATGTTTTGCCAATCTCTATCGTATAATGGTTTGTCAGTTGATAGGAAAGTTATATATGGATATTTCGACTCTGGTTTGGAATGGTAACGAGGCAAAGGGGCAGGAAGCGATACGGAAACATTACGAGTCACTTCCACCCAGTGAACATAGCATTGAAGCCATTGACACTCACACAGTGCCAGGTTATCTCTACGTTTACTTCAGTTTCTTTGAATCATATCCTAATGCTTGCAGTAAACCACTTCATTGTTAAATGATAATAATAATAATAGTAATAATATTAAAGGTTTAACGTCCGTTTCCTCATACGAGGATGATGTCAGGGATGTCGTTTATAATTATCATAATATTATATAATATAATAATATAATATATTATTATATTATATAATATTATTATATTATAATATATTATTATAATATAATAATATTATAATATTATAATATTAGTATATTATGATATATTATTATAATATAATAATATTATAATATAATAATATTATAATATTATTATATTACGATATATTATTATAATATAATAATATAATAATATAATAATATTATAATATTATTATATTATGATATATTATTATAATATAATAATATTATAATATAATAATATTATAATATTATTATATTATGATATATTATTATATTATAATAATAATATAATTAGAACTAATTATATTTGTTCACGATAATTTTGAGCAGTTTAAAGGCAGGGCTACTTTTAGGAGTTATATATGTAAAGAAACGAGTCCCATGAACAGGAACCCATTGTCCACGCTTATCAAGACATGTGCTAGATTTAACATATCATAATCAATGTTTATGCTTGCTACTAAGAAGTAACAATAACCCCTATATGAATTTTTCTTAAAAATTGGCTGCCTGACAACGTTTAGAAAGATACAAATGAATTAATCTGATTGTAACAACAGTTACAGTGACAAACACATCTAAGACTCACATTACAGCGAATGATCATCCATCACTTTTAGTGCCGTATGTTTAAACCATTGGGCAGTTTATGGGCAATTCACACTGGTCATGTGAATGTCAGATATAATTAAATCTTGTATCGACTCGACCAGGAGTAGTACGCCAACAAAAACCACTTAAAAGTTTTTGACATTGCATATGGTAATGGCAATGATAATTAACCCATCTAAATGGTAATTAATTCATCTAACTGAGGAAGGCAACGGAAAACCACCTCAGAAGCCCTACTTTTCTTAAGCTATAGGCTCCACAAGGTATTGATAAGGCATAGACTTTTGAAAGGATTAACTTGCTGATCTAAGGAGTGCTCTTATGGAGTGAAAATCAAACTTTAAGTATGAATATGTACCTTGAACCTGCTTGTATTTAGCGTGTGGTATTTCTGCGATTAGAGACATTCCATATACATTCGGTCTAGTGTGTGATTTATCTCTGTGGGTTTCCTGTAGACAAAGTATCTGACAGTCTGTTTCCCGACATATTTCGTCGAGCAACTGCTGCTTTAGGGCCGATAAACCTTCAGTTACAAGAATGATTAGGCATATCTGCTGTACGTTATCTGCTGTATAAAGTTGTAGTAGCATTGACCGGGTCGCGACATAAAACGCTACTACTGTGACCCTTTTGGTTTCAGCTAAGCTGGCATCAGATTCTGTTACTTTCCATTGTCTTATGCGACAAAATCCAGTCAATAGGCCGCAATTATGAAATAATTAAAATTATTTATAATTTATTTGAGAAAAATAAACAGAGCGCCATATTGTCAGAGCTGCCACGGTTCTTCTTATACACCTAGTTACTTGGACGTTCTAGCCATAGATATCTCATCTGACTGCATAATTTCGCAGATATTGCTAATAACTCGTGTCGTTTCACTTATGTTCCAGATATTGCTAATAACTCGTGTTGTTTCACTTATGTTCCAGATATTGCTAATAACTCGTGTCGTTTCACTTATGTTCCAGATATTGCTAATAACTCGTGTTGTTTCACTTATGTTCCAGATATTGCTAATAACTCGTGTCGTTTCACTTATGTTCCAGATATCGCTATTAACTCGGCATCGTTTCACTTATGTTCCAGATATCGCTAATAACTCGGCATCGTTTCACTTATGTTCCAGATATTGCAAATAACTCTGTGTCGTTTCACATGTGTTCCAGATATTGCTAATAACTCTGCATTGTTTCACTTATGTCGCAGATATCGCTAATAACTGCATCGTTTCACTTGTGTTGCAGATATTGCTAATAACTCTGCATCGTTTCACTTGTGTCGCAGATATCGCTAGCAACGGCTCCAGTATGATAATCGTAACAACGGCAGGCACGGTCAGGTATCAGACTCAGCTGCGCATGACGTTCAACCAGACGTTCACGCTGATGAACCAGGAACAAGGCAAGTCCTGGAAGGTCGTCTCCGATTCTGTGCGGACATCGGAATAGTATAGCAGCGAGCGCACAGTTAAATCTCTCGCTGCGTTTGTGTATATCTGAGATCTTTCTCAGATGAGCAAACTGATGTAAATCTTATATTATAATTTATCAATATTATTATTATTATTATTTATATTTTACCCTGGGTGTAAAGAATCCCAGATTTGTTATTATTATTAGCATTGTCATTAATATTATTACTAGTATTATTATTATTGTTCTAATTTCCTATTTCTGTTAAGTATGACGGACCAGTAGCTTAAGATGTCATGTATTATGTCAATCCAACTCATTTTAATTGACTTGTAATTTCAGGACAGGGCTTGTCTCTGATGGTTCCCATGACTGTTTAATGAACGTTAAATCATCTTACACGCATTGTGCTAGAGATAAAGCTGGTAAAGCTAAGGTTAACGTCAGTTTCTTCACTCGAAAGCAATGTCAATGACGGGCGAGCCCAGGATTTGAACCCACACTTACTGATCCGTGGTCAGTATCTTGCCGACTTGGCAATTGGCTTCAGCCAATTAGATTATTAGTTACATAACCACGTGACATCATAGTGAAATGCAGCCTTTTACAAGCATTAAATAACAGCAAGTTTTTGTACAATAGTGACACTGCTGAAATAGCCAGCCAAATTCTGAATTAGTAATGATGTCTAGGTGTGTAGAGATTTTTCTACAGTTGTTGGTATTAAACAGGCAAATCATTGTAAGCATAGAGACAGTCGCAATAACTATTTTGATTAAGAGTGTTGTGGATAAAAGTGTTAAAGCGTACGTTATGACTACAGCATATACTTTGTAACACACTGCATGAAGTCTATACTGTTATTTTATAATAGGCAACTTTTATATTATAATAAGCAGTCTTCTTGCTATATAAGAATCTCAGCATAAACATAAATTGAGGTCATTGGCTTTAGTTTCTTACTGCAAAGGATAGCAGTGGTGTATTGAGTCTGTACTTTGTAGTCTAATTGGTAAATCTGTTACTCTTACCGCATATTACTTTACCCATTAGACAAACCTCGTGTAACTAAAAACCAAGTCTTATATCTATTGGCTCTGCTACTGCTAATGTATCGGACTTCAACTTGACACAAAATATAAGTAACAGCAAACGTTACTAATATACAAGTAAGGTTTCGCATGACAGGGTCGTTATTCTAATTTTCAATGACTTAGTTCTCTATTTTTGATAAAGGAAAGGACAAACTTTTGGACACCATGCACACACACAACCAAAAGAGAACGATAGTTTAATCAAAGCTCCTCACAAAATTTAAGCTATCAAAAAGCTTCCATGCGCCAACTAAGCAAAAATAGAGAAACAAATAGCATTAAATTACCTACGATATAGTTGTGCTATGGGATGAAGCGAGTGTATGGTTATAATCTTAGTATGGCTCTCTTAGCCTCTGTATAATCTATAGTGTGAATAATTTTTAATAGCTAGAGGAGTATTTATGATGCTGAAAACTGATATTAATGATGATTTAACGTCAGTATTTATGTCTGTGGATGACGTTAGTTAGGATCCATACTTAATGCTCATTTCAAGCTACTAAGCAGTGCTCAATTGACGCCATTACAAAGACCTGCCTTAATCAATTCTTGATGTGTAGTAGTTAGCTTTGAAACATGTGACTTTGAGGCGGGGCCAAGTCGCCTGTTACGGCACAGACTGCTTTTGCGATAGTCTCTCTCAGTGCACTGCCTACTGGCAGGTCCATGGTATATAACGCCTCCACTGTTCTGTCTTCCATTTTCCTCTTCATTTCCACATACTAGTGGATCTTTAAATCGTCTAACATGAAATACCAGTATTCTTTGAGATTCTGCTTATAACAAGGCGGGCCCCCTGTGTCTTCTTCAGCTTTGACTAACATTTACAGGGCAGGGGCGTCATTCCCTGACAAACAATCCTGTTTAGTCTTACTATAGTATAGCAAGTTAATCCAGGCAAAGTTAATCTAAAGAGCTAGAGAGGAACGAGATATTCTGGTTTATTGCTAGTTATCCTCACTGCCTGTGTACAAGAGTCACACGCGGGCACAGCAACATCCTAACTCTAATTTAACGTCAGTTCTACAGGCCCGATAAGTTCTTCACAGACGAGTGAACTCTCTGTCAGCCGTGGAATGATTGAGATGCTAAATCAATGAGCCACAGGTTCAACACTTGCTCCTGACTGAGCTGTATAGATATAATGCGACTTGCATATAATTGTTGATTAGCTTTGACGAATGATAAAACAGATACTGTCCTCTTTTCGATTAATTTCTTTACACAAAGATACATGAAATCATAGAAACAACAATAATCCCACACAGTTGACTATAATTTAAACAAAATGATTCAGTTGCAACTTCATGCAGACAATTAGACATACATTCACACAGTAAACGTCTTTATCACATATAAAGTAAAGTGAACAGAAATGCTTACATCTCAAGGCAGGGTCGCGTTATTTTACGTACCACCACTCAATACAATACATTTCTGCACAACTTGTTTGATGTTGAGCACAAGATATAAAGTACCTGTTATTACATTTTATTAGGATTATTATTATATGCAGTATGCTATTGTCTTTCACTATATAGACGTCTCGACGACCACACGTGCGCTGACAGGCATACTGGAAGCCAACATTTTGAGTGCTTTATCGGTATGATACTCAACTGCAGATCAGTATGTGCGGGGTTCAAATCCTATGCTTTCCCGTCACTGATATCGCTTTCGAGTGATGAAACTGACGTTAACCTTAGCTTTTACCAGCTTTATGACCATGCGTACAGTCTAATTACATAGCCACAGGTGATAAAAAGCAATTAGACATATAATCCAGAGCAGTCAATAGATAAATTAGATATCCACACACGATGCTAAGATTATTGCACTAAGCAAATGTGTTAATGAATAGCTAAAAAGCAAAGAAAACTTGCTCAACACACACAGCCGATATATGTATAGCAGCATGCCTGGCAACTACCTCTTACCCACCAATCAAAACACGAGCATATAACAAAAATGTATTAAAGACATATTGTCATTTTTTCTATCTCGAAGATGATTTCAGCAACACAAACAACAAAATCAAATATTTTCAGATGCATGATAAGTACACCTGTTCAACCACAATACAACATGCTTCCCTGACACACCTGTAACTAATACACAAGAAAAGTTCTACATATTCCCCAGCGAGACATTCAGAGTATAAAATCTCAAATACAAGACTGATAACAGGACTATTAATTAAACGGCCTAACGATTTAACAGTGCTGTATTATAATGTGTGTTAAGAATGCAGGCAGGGCAAACACAAAACTCAACATATACATTAAACACAAGTATTTATCAATATACTTTGTATTATACACATTAAACACAAGTATTTATCAATATACTTTGTATTATACACATTAAACACAAGTATTTATCAATACACTTTGTATTATCTTTTGCCTCGAATACCATAGAACATGCCAGTGCTACACACATGCAGCATGAAAACAGAGAAAGGGCCACATAATGGGACACGCAGCAAGATCAACAGGATCTAGACGTACAAGCAGTGTCACATCAGGGTCGCCCGGCCACTCTACAGTAACTACGTCACAACCACTTGCAGAGGTCTGACTGGCAAGTTAACGATAAACCAAGATTTACAGGCAGGCACAACGATAGCTTAACATCAAGCAATCAGGAAGCAAAACACACAGGAGTAAAACAAAACACACAGACGTGTCAATACCTCTAGAAAAACGCTTATTGACGCCTAGCAACAGATGCACGTGAACGCACGCACACTGATTCACCCACACACGCTTCTATCAGCAAACTTTCCCACACGAGTTTACATGCAGTCTACATGCACCTAACCTCACACACACGTAGTATATCACTCATCTACATACCTAACCTCACACATACACACACACACATGTAGTAAATCACTCATCTATATGCACGTAACCTCACACATACAAGCACACACACGCACACACGTAGTATATCACTCCTAATGTTGGACGACAGAGTTAGTTGATGTACTGAGCTAACCACCTGAACCCCTCCCCATAGCCCTGCTGCTTGAGCACACTGCACTGAAACAGCTCCAGAGGTCGTGTCGTTAGCTCACTACGTGCTACCACACCCTGTACAACAACAACAATGATCTTGAAGAGGTCGTCAAGGCTACAGTAATTAAAAACAGAATCTTCAAGTATTGTAATATTTGGTTTTGTGCAAAAGACTGGCACATACAAAAGCAACAGTCTTCTACAAAGAGGCTACTATACAATAAATCAGTCACTAATTTTCAATAAATACTATCCGTTAATAGAAGTGTCGAATAATAATAAATAAATGATAATAATAAAATAAATAATAAAATAAATACTAGTGCTAATAGAAGTGCAATGAGAGAATAAATGAATGACGAAATAATTTCATTGATATAAATCTTAAGTAATCATCAGAAAACTGCTACAAAGAACTGAAGACTGCTATTGCCAGCACGAGTGAAGGCTAAGAGAAACTTGTCAAGGAGAACTAAGGTTGGTGAAAGACATCGGGGTTGAAGATAAGAGAAAGCTAAGAGAAAATGATGCAAAAATATGGAAAAGAGAGAAAAAAGAAAAGAAAGAAGCAAAAAAGCTAAGAGAAGATGAAGCGAGTCGTCTGGTGTGCAGTACAGACCTTGCCCGTGCAGAAGCGATGCAGCTCAAAGTAATGCTTTATCTCGTCCTCACTGGCAGCACCTGGTATATCAATCTTATTGCCCAGGATCAGCACCGGGGCGTTAGAGATCTGTTCATCAGCCAGCAGGCTCTGTGCATCATCAATCAATCAATCAATCAGCACCGGGGCGTTAGAGATCTGTTCATCAGCCAGCAGGCTCTGTGCATCATCAATCAATCAATCAATCAGCACCGGGGCGTTAGAGATCTGTTCATCAGCCAGCAGGCTCTGTGCATCATCAATCAATCAATCAATCAGCACCGGGGCGTTAGAGATCTGTTCATCAGCCAGCAGGCTCTGTGCATCATCAATCAATCAATCAATCAGCACCGGGGCGTTAGAGATCTGTTCATCAGCCAGCAGGCTCTGTGCATCATCAATCAATCATCAATCAATCAATCAATCAGCACTGGAGCGTTTAAAATCTGCTCATCAGCCAGCAAGCTCTGTCCATCATCAATCAATCTTATTACCCATTATCAACATTAGAGCGTTAGAGATCTGCCAGCAAGCTATGCGCAGCTTAAATCAATCAAAGAATGATGTTATTTAAGTTTAGGAAGAAATGATTAGATACCTGTTTATCTCGCCAATAGCAATTTATACTAAAAGCTGAAAACTACACAAGACATTAGCACTAGTGATGGGAACGAGTTGCAACATCACTAAGATGTCAGACCGCAGAACCAGTATGTTAAGGGTTCAAATCCTGATCATATCTGTCACTGATATAGCTTTCGAGAGATGAAACAAACATTAACATCGGTTTTACAGCATTTCTTTACATCGCAAGAACAAAAGAATCTGATTTGATATTCGATTCTTTTGATTTAACCTGTATCTAACATTAAGCCCTAATAGACAGCTAAAGCGCCCATAGAGAAATGATTCTAGAGTGTTTGATCACAGCGTACCAGCGCCAGTCAGTCTAGGACCAGACGAGTGTAAATCTTACCATTAACTCTACTTTGGACTCTGGAAATCGCTCCCTGTCAAAGACGTCAATCAGAAATACTATTCCGTCCACAGCCGGGAAGTAATCCTTCCAAACCCTGCGAGCTGCAAACACAATAAATTATTGACTGTTCAAATGTAGGCAATACAAGCCCGCGACATATACCTCCCTCATTCCGGGTGATCTTAACCATTGATTAAATTTATATTAACTATTAATAACAGCATTGGGTGAATCAATAATTAATTAATTGATGAAATTATATTCTTTTCTACACACATGCAGTTATTAAAACACGTTTAAAAGTTCGCTTTTTGAATAACTGTAAAGTTTTGTGGAACTCTTTAAGATAACACAAAGGTTGACAAAAGATGTTGAACTACTGAAGCAGACATTCCAGGACTTCAGGAAAGCAGGCATAACCCAGACTTCGAGTTCTGTAACTGATTTTATATAAAAAGAAGTTCTATAACTGATGTTATATAAAAAAAGTTCTATAGCTGATGTTATATAAGAATGTTCTATAATTACGTTATAAGTATTTTATTATTATGTTATATAACTGAGGAGACCAGTTTTAATTCTTTATTATTAAAAAATATAATATTTTGTAACTGAGCGTTAAAAAAAAAATAAATATATATATATATATATATATATATATATATATATATATATATATTATATATATATATTATATATATATATATATATATATAATAAAGATTAGATATATATATATATATATATATATATATATATGTAGATAAATAAATATAACTGAGCATATCAACAAGACATTACCCTGCGAGTGACCTCCCAGGTCATATGTTGTGAACTTCATTCCTCCCATCGTCAGCTCCTCTGACGCTACACACACATACAGCGATAAATAAATTATTTGTTTATCGTTTTTAAACAAATAATTATTTGTTGTTGTTGCGCTACTGTGTAATGTATTATAATGTTATGTGATATCGTTTCACGTGCCACAGAATATCTGTTGTTGACTCCGCAGGTAATGATGTTCTCCTCCCCTATAGTGGTTATAGGGGAGGGGAACACAGGGGAACTCAGTTCCGCTAGCTCTCAATTTTTCTGAGGTGCGTTCCCCTGCCAGGGACCCATATTAGATACTAGGAGATCTCTAAATACGTTACGGGGGGGGGGCCAAATTGTGACTTTTTCGTAATGTTGCACAGAATAAAATGAATTTTAAAAACAAATTTTACAATATCAAGGGTGTAGTATTACAATTACACATAATGTATAGTATAGTGATACTACACATAAGATATACGTCTGTGGTACATGAAACCATATCACATAACATTGTAATACATAACACAGTAGCACAACAACAACAACACAGTAACGTCGTAGACACAACGCGAGAGACTATGGTTTCAATCAATAAGCAGTCCAGAGCTGGGACACTGAATTACTTCAGAGAATTCAGCAGACGTCTAATACAAGAGAACTACTTTATTCAGAGAAATTTCTGTGATAAGCTCAAATCCTGAAAATTACAAAAGAGTAGAAAAGTCTTTTATGCCAACGATTAACGAATACTGTGGTTTCATCACAATGATTTTAAAATAAACTAGGAACTTGGGTTGTATGTGCAAGATTCATGTATGGGCTATTATGCCTGAAATAAAGCAATAAAAAATAAATAAACTTGGAAAGTTGGATGGATCTAGGAATTGAGCTACGGCAGGACTTACTCGGGTAGAGCGTGGGAACATGCTGAGCCATACGAGCGTCTTTCAGCATATGAAGCAGTGTCGTCTTGCCTGCGTTGTCCAGTCCCAGAAACACCAGCTTTCCTGACTTCTTGTACAGGCCTGCAGCAACAACAACAACATTAACAGAAACACCAGCTTTCTCTGACTTCTTGTACAGGCCTGCAGCGACAACAATAACATTAACAGAAATACCAGCTTTCCTGACTTCTTGTACACGCCTGCAGCAACAACAACAACATTAACAGAAACACCAGCTTTCCTGACTTCTTGTACAGGCCTGCAGCGACAACAACAACAGTGACAGCAACAACAACAAGAGTACCAGCAACAGTAGAGTAACAGCAACTAACAGCAACTATACTGTAACAACATAGTATGACACAACTAAAACAACATTACATCACAGTGCTCATATGATCACAACATAGGCTTATTACTTAAACCACTACAAAGTCTAGTATATCAGCCTACCTCACAGAGAAGACATGGCTGGGCATTACACTAAACATCATATATAACAATCGTTTACGACTTAATTCACTTTGATATTTTGAAGAACCACAATACAACATATTGTACATCTCAGAGCAGCTTTATTTAGCTTCATTATCGATCTTCGCTATTAATATAACTACGAAAGCTCATATTATTATTTAAATCAATTTGTAACATCTTCAGTAATGGTAGACTACTAAAGTTAACTTAACTGAATGGATAAGTAGATAAAACTAAAACCATAACGACTCTAGCTTGATTAAGTCAATAAAACTAAAACCACAAAGATTCGAGTTTACCAAGAAAGTTCAGGACTCCGGCAAACCAATCCCAGAGAAACATTGTCAATTCAAATCTGAAAATACATTTAAATTTTTTTATTATTTTAAAGAAATTTGTAAAGGTCTAATAAGATACAGGAACTTTGATATATCAGCAACACCACTCCTACCAACTTAAAATATTTATTTATAGTAAAACTTCTCACTACATAGCGAGAATATGTTTAAAAACGTAAACCATTTTTTTTAAGAACCTCTATACTTTTAAAATTATGATCAGAAACAAAATTTTAAAGTATGGAATAATTTACAGCTATAAATGACAGGAATAAATATGCAGAAATTTAAAAATAACAATTAGACTCTTACAGTAACACATTAAAAACTATAAAAAAATATATATCTAACTGATATTTTCTACAGGCTACTAGTATTTTGTCATCACTGTGAAATCATTATAGTTGTATATAGCAGGGTGTGACAGCAGAGTATATAGCAGGAGTGACACAGTTTGATGAATACAAGGTGGCTCTTCAGCTAAGCTTATTCTTAAATGTGTTTGTGACGGCCACACTCTAATTTAATCAATTCATTTCCATTTCTCACAATTAGTCAATCCCAAAAAATGTTGGGTGATTTAACAGTTAGAGCTAATAGGTTAGCATTGATTTTGAAGTAGATAATAATTAATTTAATTCATATAAATTTCTGCGTATTAAAATTTACAGCCCACAAAAACACAATAATTAAAAGCAGTGATATAATATGATTACACTGGACTAACTCGAAGTTTGTCTTAAAGACAAAGGTCAGAAACTATACACAAAGGATTAAAGCTCTTTAAATTAATACAATTAATAATTAACTATAAATGTTACACAATATCTGTAAAAATATATCTCTCAAAAGTTACACAAAATTACGAAAAAAGTGATATATTTCGTAAATGTCACTGTATTCGATTATAAGTTAAAGAAATCCGTGAAATTCTAGAAACTAATGAACTACGTAAACATTCTCTAGAATTTGTTACAATACGTATAGTTTTTTCATTTAATTGTACACCCAGTCTTGATCATATACAATACGTTATGACTAGAAGAGGTTATATACCGTGTATGAGTTACGTTAAAAAGAGTGTTAGACTTAGAAAAGCTGGTGACAGGAAATTTCTCTTAGTTTTAGAAACAGTTGAGTGTAAAAGTCGAATTCTATTTCCAGTTCCGCTGCCCACGAATCAATATGGCTACCAAAACAATGATCACGTGATACAGTGCTAACCCTCTAAATTTGAAGTTCTAAAATGCAATCGAGCATTTAAAACATTCTAGACGTTAACACTCCGTGGTCGTAAATACTACAGTATTTAATTTAACCTACATTATACTGGTTCAGGAGGCCGCAAGACCTGTAACACTATGGAGAATAAAATGGAGAAGTTTCACAGATATTTTAAATAAAATTTTGATTTGATTTATATATTTTTGACATTTTCAAAATCGAACAATATCTTGAGGTGTTATTTTTATTTATAATTAATTTTAATTAATTTAATTAATTAATTTACTTAGGCATACTATGTTAGTTTATATGGGTGTGAAACATGGAAACTAAAGAAGGAAGATGTCAGAAAAGTAGAAGCGTTGGTAGTGTGGAAATGGAGAAGATTGGATAAAATAATAGGTACAAATGAAGAAGAGTGGGAACAGACAGAGAGTTGATAAATTTTATAGGATGTAGGAAAAGAATTGAACAGGGATCATTCTAAAGGTAGATAGTTTACAAAAAAAGTTATAGAAGGTGAAATGGAAAGAAAGAGAAACAGAGGCAGACAGTGATTAGGAATGTTAGATGATGTAAAGATTCACTCGAGCGTATGTGGACATGAGGACGAAAAACACAAGAAAGAGAAGAGTATAGAGGCACTATATTACCATGGACCTGTCAGTAGGCCGTGTACTGACTCAGACGAGCTGATCTGAGAGTAAAATCTCAGAGATTCACTGTATGAACTCTTTTTATGATTATGTTCATCCGAAGGTCTTGATAGCCGTAAGGGTAACGTCATGAAGTTTTAAATGACAGATCCTGAGGTGAATTGAACTCTCAACATAACATAACAACAATTAGAGTGCTACAGTCATCAATGACAACATCGAGCACTATTGAGACAAAATCAAGCAGGCGAGCAAAAAGAAGGTTCAAAAACAGTGCAAATTCCAAAATCCAGATAATCAGTCCAAAGTAAAGGGAATTAAAGAAAAGGAGGTTTAAGAGCAGGTCGCTGCTCATGGACACTGGATGGAAAAGTCAGATGGAAAAGATAGGTCTTCAACTGCCTATGAAACTGCTCATAGAATGCTATTTTAGAAGGCCTGTTTTGCGTTTTTGTAGTGTTTTTTTGTACTTAAAACTTATATTTACATGAATAACTAAAACAGCTAACTTTTGACTATTATTTCCTCTAGTAAATCTTCTTACTCTGGAAAAAAGTCAACAGAAGACGGAAATCCATGAACAAGAGCGAATATTAGGAGGCAGAGTTCCATACTGCGGGAGAAAAACAATTATCGCATTTATATCTTGAGGTGAAATTTTTGGAACCTTCACACAAATTGGCCTCAGAAGAACGAAGTTAATTAGGTTGACAGGAAAACGTAGGCCTACATAAAAAAGCAGTTTCTGAGTCACAAAGCAAATTATTGCTTGTTTAAGACTCATTAAAACACAATAAAAACTAAAAAAACTAGACCTACACAATTAACTAACAGAAAGCATAAAGTCCCCTATACATGTACTTAACTAACACAATATAACACAATATTTGGGCTAGACGTGACATTAAACAGTGTTTACAGAAAAGCAAGGTAACCAGCTATTTGAATGAAAAAATAGCTTTATTTTCTGTTTTAGACCTAGCCTAATGACACATATCTGTACAACCTAAAATACCTAATTATGGTCTGCTATCTAACAAGTAATTTTACACATTGGTCAATATTACACAAACTTCTTATATTTATCGTACAAATTTTTTAATTGATTTATGGATTTTGCTTCTACATCTTCCTCTGGAAGCTCATTCCAGCTATTAGTAATTCTCTGACTAAAACAGTTTTTACGTATATCTAATCTACTTCTAGGTTTAACAAGTTCGTATTTATGACCTCTAGTTCTGCAGCTATTAGTTAAATTAAATCAAGTGTTGTAATCAACCTTACAAAAT
Organism: Enchytraeus crypticus; assembly: GCA_905160935.1. Classification (NCBI taxonomy): domain Eukaryota; kingdom Metazoa; phylum Annelida; class Clitellata; order Enchytraeida; family Enchytraeidae; genus Enchytraeus; species Enchytraeus crypticus. Next base: position 587,567 of record CAJHZI010000444.1, on the reverse strand, counting down.
CCCTTTAGAATTTTGAACACTTCTATCAGATCTCCCCTAGCTCTTCTCTCCTTCAGAGTTACTAATCCTGTATGTTTTAGTCGGTTTTCATAACTAAAATTCTTGCACTCTTTAATCAGTTTTGTCGCTCTAGCCTGTACTTTCTCTAATTTATCTATATCTGTTTTAGATAAGGACACCAAGCTTGGACACAATACTCCAGTTTAGGCCTAACCAATGATTTATATAATTTTACTATTATATCTTTTCTTTTGCTGGTCATAGTTCTTTTAATCAAACCTAGAACAGAATTCGCACTGTTAGCTACTTTATTAACTTGTTCTCTAAACTTTACTAACTTATCTACCAATACACCTAGATCTTTCTCACTATTGGTCGACTTCAGTATTGTGTGGTTTAGAACGTAATTAGTATTTAAACTATTTTTACCCAAATGCATTACCTTACATTTATCAATATTGAATTCCATCTGCCAGATATTAGACCAATTTTGTATTTTTACTATATCATTTTCTAATATTCTAACATCATGAGCATTGTTAACACGTTTTGCAATTTTTGAATCGTCCGCAAATTTATTAAATTTAGATAGAATTGCTTCATCTATATCATTTATATATATTGTAAATAATAGAGGGCCCAGCACAGATCCCTGCGGCACACCACTTTTAACATCAGCCCATTCAGAAAACTCACCCTCAATGCACACTCTTTGTCTTCTATTTGTCAACCAACTCTCTATCCATCTTAGTATATTACCTGTTATACCATGCGCCTCTAACTTTTTAATTAATCTCTTATGCGGAACCTTGTCGAAAGCCTTTGCGAAATCTAAATACAGAACATCCACACAATTTCCTTTGTCTAGTTCTTTAGATACTGCCTCAAAGAAGTCTAATAAATTAGTGAGACAGGAACGTCCACTAGTAAAGCCATGTTGACTATTTCTTATTAGCTTATTTACTTCTAGAAAACTAGTAATTTTATCCTTAATGAGGCTCTCGAAAACTTTCCCAATAATACTTGTAAGACTGATAGGTCTATAGTTTTCTGCTTTGTCCTTTGCACCTTTCTTATGTATTGGTACAATTATAGTCTCCCTGAAATCCTGAGGGACAAACGCTGTCTTTAGACTAGAGTTAAATAGCGTTACAGGGCTTGGAGCCAACTCTTCACTAAGCTCCATCAGCATTTTTGCATGTACCTCATCTGGACCTGGACTCTTGTTTACATTTAGTGATTTCAATTTTGCATCATAATAGTATCGTTTACGTCAATATCATGCAATGATTCATCAATACTGCCCTGAAAAACTTTGCATGGCACTGGCATATTTGTCACATTTTCCTCTACGAAAACTGTACTAAAGTACTTATTTAAATGATCTGCAGCACGTTTATTATTTTCTATAATGTTTCCAGTATTATCTCTTAAAGGGCCAATTTTAGTTTTAGTTTTCTTGTTTGCATTAGCATAAGCAAAAAACTTTTTGCATCGTTCTTTATATTATGAACTAATTTTTTTCAAATTTATTTTAGCTTTTCTATTTTCAACCACTGATTTATTACGCTTTTCCTTATAATCTCTATATAAAGTTTCATCCTTAATATCACTGTTTTTATATAAAATCCATGCCGCTTTTTAGCTTTTCTTTTGCTTCTTACTTTTTTCGTTATCCATTTGCATCTATCTTTATTTTACTCTTCAATTTGATAAAAACATTTCTAATCATTTTCAGACTTCTACTTATTTTGCTCCAGTATCTATTTGCATTGTCTTCACTTGACAAAAGAAGTAATTGACTACTTTTTGCATGCATTCTAATTTCTTCATAGTTTGCTTTAAAGTAATCATATTTCTTAACTTCTTTCTTGTCCCAACTGCTTTTGATATGAAACCTTATCATCTGGTGGTCACTAGTTTCAAAAGGTTCTCCTACGACAACATCCTGAGAATGTCTTCTGAGCTTAACACTAGATCTAAATAATTTTTTCCTCTGGTAGGTTCATTACAGTATTGATCTAAAAAATTATTATTTAAGCATTCAACAAATGGATGAGATGCATCAATTATAGAATAATTTCCCCAATCTAATTCAGGGAAATTAAAGTCACCCACTACTATAACCCTTTTATCTAATAACCTACCTAATAGACTAAACATGGCTTCGTCATTTGCCTTATTGCTATCTGGTTACCTATAAACAACTCCTATAATTATATGACTATTTTTACATTTGATATTACAACATATACTTTCTTGAAAATCAAAGCTACAAAGTTCATATGCTACACTAGAATTTAACTCATTTTTTACGACACCACCCCCACGCTTTTTTACTGAGTCCTTCCTGTCATTTCTAAATAAACAATAACCATTAAAATGTATTTCATTATCACTAATTTTATCAGTTAACCAAGTTTCAGTAATGGCCAAAACATCAACATTTTCCTCTCTAATCAATATTTCCACTTCCCTAATTTTATTTAAGATACTTCTAGCATTGAAGTAAACAAATTTAAAAAAGCTGAACTAATTTCTTTTAGTTAATGTTAACTTAATTTGTTTGATTGTTGGTAATATTTTCCCTTTTTCACGTTTCTTAAGAATTTACTTTCGATTCAATTTGACTATTTCCATGTATTTAATTTCATTCTGTACGGTGTATGCAGCGGTTTGAGCTATATATACATATATATATATATATATATATATATATATATATATATATTATATATATATATATATATATAAGCTAATAAAGCTAATGTTTGCGTCAGTTTCCTCACTCGAAAGCGATGTCAGTTCAGTGATGGGCGAGCCCAGATTTGAACCCCTATGATATATAAATATATATATATATATACATATATATATATATATATATATATATATATATATATATATTATATATATATATATATTATATATATATATATATATATATATATATAATATATATATATATATATATATATATATATATATAACTTAACGATAAAGTCACCAATTACTACCATTCACTTGTACAGCATCTTGGTTTTCTCTCAACCCCTTCCTTATGATCCAGATTTTAGATCTAAGTTCATTTGCTGGATACTGGATTTTGACTTTATTTCTGCACCTTTGTTTTTGCACATCGGCCTGACTTTGACTCCATTATGTCCAATGAAAACAGTAACAGCTCTAATAGTTAGGGTTAAAAGGCAACGATTTTGATAACTCCATGCAGTTGTTGTGCGAACCAATTTGAGATTTGACATTGGAGATAAATTTATACAAGTGAAATTTATTCAAATAAATTTATATTAAGATAAATTTATTCAAATGATAAAAGAGCACTTTTAAATTTATACTTCTCACTATAACAGGAATTACAACTTATTAAATAAAATATTATTTTACCTCCAGACAGCAATTTTTCAGTAGAGAAATGATCAAATTCCAATCAGGTATTCGTAACTCACACATAACAATAGTAAGATGAAATCAGTATGCCCCGAAGTACGTCAGATATAAAATATATGTGAAATTATTGGCAAGATATGACAAACATATGAAATAATGTTCTACATAAAAACACAGCATACCATAAACATTTTATCACCTTTGCGATAGTCTGAAACAGTTTGCTATTTTTTCATAACCTGTGTGCAGATTTATAACAGCAAGTAGCTTTATACGTGTTGTATCTTACTACAGAACACAAAGGTGGATCGAGCGAAATTGGAGTACAAAAAGTATTTCCGAAATATATTTTCTATCTTTTCGGAAGAATTCGAGCGGGGGGCCCGCGGGGTCGGGAGCCGAGTTTACGGGGCCCCCGCGGGTTAATTTGTGAAGTAATAATTTTTTTTCTTCAATACTGCAAATTGGCATACTTTCAACCTCCCCCACCTCCCTTCCTCTCCGCTCATTCAGTCCCTCTGCCACTAACAACTACACAAAATGACTGTGTGGCTGTTATGCATTGTTCTAAAGAGAAATAAGCGTCAAAGAGCAAAAATTTCTAATAATATTAGAGAAGATAAGTGCAGAAATAAGAAATACCGAAGGAAATCGGTGAGTTCGCAGATCAACGACTTAGAAGCACTTAGTCAGAGACAGCGATTGGGTCCTGATCAGGAAACATGCTAACACTACTTCATTCTGACAGATGTAAGAAAAATAAAATAATCTAGTGTAAATCCGGCTGAATGTCCAACAAGTATTCAATTCAAATCAGATGTCAATTCAATCTGACGTCAGATAGTCCTGCCCTAACCGTCAATCCTGTCATTCAGTTGAATCTCCTATCTTATGTTGTTTCATTAGTCTGGATTTAGCCTCTGTTCAACGGACTGTAGCGAGGCACAAGACAAAGAGGCCAGGAGGCCCCCTATATGTAGTTGTATGCGTTGCGTGTCAATCTGCATTCAGTCTGATTTTGCAGTTGATTTTGCAGTTAATTTAAAGAGTTATGTCGGTCAAAAATATGAACTCTGTTATATTAAAACAACATTAGCATAGTAAATATTGATTGTTTAGCTAATAACGCTTAAATCGTTAGGGATATAACTAGTGCGCTGAAGTAATTCAAGCAATCAGAATAACAATTGATGTAAAATGTAAGCATAGAATAGGGTCTAATGTAAATTTATACATTATTATTGAAGATATAAGTCATTAGTTCGGAAAAAGATTAGGCGTTATTTGTCTGAAAGTAAGCGCGCTTACTTACAGCTGGCTGGAAGAACATTAGAAGACAGGCGTTCGCGTCATTAGACTCTGAGGACGATCTGCTATTAATACATGGCTTGCATTTATAATAAATATATACTCGTGCAAACAAGATTTACTCTACATGTTTACACGTAGAGTAATAGAGTGTAATATATTGAAATACATGTTAAAATGTTTCATTGCGAGGTGGAACGGAGTCAGAAATAAGTTTCACGGGTGCGAGGCGGGGTTGGAATCAATGCTTGCGGGGCGGGCTGAGGACGGAAACATTTTTTTCTGTACGGGGTGGGGATGGAATCATGTCTCACCCCGCGGGGCGGGGTTGGGTTAAAATTTCAACCCCGCGCAGGTCTCTACAGCACAGTTTACTTTTATTAAGAAACTTAACTGAATTTGAATTAACAAAGTTTTCTCACCATTTCCTTGTTATACACTTACCATCCATACTAGCAACCTCTCGATCAGAATTACAGCAACTGTTGCTCAGTATAAATTTCTACTTTTAATTTTATTTTTTACTTTATCTAGAAAAATACTCAACATATTAGGAAGAAGCCAGCGATTTCCACAGAATTAAAACATTTGTAGCTTTACTTCAATGTAATGCACTTTGAACATTTGTATTTTAACAGCAATTCCAGACAAGTTTCTAAAACAATTTTCTGCAAGAAATTTTCCGAATAAAATCATAGATATTTCACTGAAGATTGTACTGTAAAGGGCAGGAAGGGTATATTCCCCTTAAATTCTTACGTACAAACATAATATTCTCACTGAAGAAGGCACCCGTGAGACGCTATAAAGTACTGCATAAATACTGTCGTGTGATTGGCTGTAATCGTGAAAAGTCTTCGTCCGAGAGACTCAGATCAGATTTTCCTATAGAGCTTGTTTCTGTTCTTGAACGACAGCGATATGGTCCTACAGGATTCGACTGAGGATGAGTTAAACTTGAACCAAAGACCTTCTCATCTGAAGAATCTGAAATGAGAATTTAATAGTAGAAGCATATCTCGAAAATCTAGCCCATAGATAAGTTGCACTCTCTCTCACTGCCTACTGGCAGTTCCATGGTATATAACGCCTCCACGCTTCTCTGTCTTACGCTTTCCTCGTCATGTCCACATATGAGTGGATCATCCAACATACCTAAGTTGCACTAACAACGTTATTTATGTCATTGATTAGAACAATTAAAACTTTTTTAGTACAATAGTCATTATTCTTAATGACTATTGTACTAAAAATTGTTTTTCGAGATATGCTTCTACTATTATTGTTAAAATGAATTTCAGAATCATTCGTTCGAATTAACTATGACTTTAATTTTAAGCAGTATCCAACAACGTTTTACGTATTTTGGAACCTATCATTATTCTCTACTAGTTTCCAATATCTGTAGTAATATTAGTAGTAATAACTACTATTTAGTAGTCGTTGCTACTAATTAGTAGTCGTTACTACTAATTAGTAATCGTTACTACTAATTAGTAGTCGTTACTACTAATTAGTAGTCGTTACTACTAATTAGTAGTCGTTACTACTAATTAGTAGTAACGACTACTAATTAGTAGTAACGACTACTAATTAGTAGTAAATACTACTACTAACTACTAATTACTTCTAATTATTACTAATCAGTAGTCATTACTACTAATGACTACTGATGCTGCTGCGTTAATATTGTCAGTCATACAGCTATTAGACTGAAGGATCAGCTCCTGAACTTAACAATTTTTCAGTTAAGTGGCAGCATCATGAAATAATCAGGAAAACAATCACCCAAACATTATACTGTTAAGCCTACAGGAAGAATAATTAAATCCTGATTAATTATATCTTTACAATAAAGCTGGTATAGCTAATGTTAACGTCAGTGTCCTCACTCGAAAGCGATGTCAGTGACGGACGAGCCCAGGATATGAACCCCGCACATACTGATCCTCGGTCAAGTACCTACAATACAAACCATCAGAGTGATCAGTGCCTCCACTCTTCCTCAAACAGTCATCCAGGCTTGACTCCGAGACACTTTCGAATCCAATCCCTAAGTCACCATCAGCGCGGGGACCAACCCCGCTGCCAGAGTCAGGCCCTTGAGCAGAACACGTCTTCCTGAAGGAAGGATTCAATCCAGCAGATGTTTTGGTTGAACTGGAACTGCTGGAAGCAGTAGCTTCCCTTTCCAGATCTAGACCCCTAAAGGTTTTAAACTGAGCGGGGACAGCCATGCTCTCAGGACAGGTGGGCGTGGCACTTCTGACGTCAGAGACGTAACTGATGCTGTCCGAGGAGTGAGAGGATTGATGATGATGATGAGGATGATGATGATGAGGATGATGATGATGAGGATGATGATGAGGATGATGATGATCATCACTGTCATGTTCTCTGTCTAAGACATCATCGCAAGGGAAGAGTCTTCTTGTAAAGATATCTGAAAGTATTAACAGTAGTATTGACAGTGGTATCTGAAAGTATTGACAGTAGTATTGACAGCAGTATCTGAAAGTATTGACAGTAGTATTGACAGTGGTATCTGAAAGTATTGACAGTAGTATTAACAGTGGTATCTACAAGTATTGACAGTAGTAGTGACAGTGGAATCTGCAAGTATTGACAGTAGTATTGACAACAGTATTGACAGTAGTATTGACAGTAGTATTGACAGTAGTATTGACAGTAGTATTGACAGTAGTATCTGCAAGTATTGACAGTAGTATTGACAGCAGTACTGACAGTAGTATTGACAGTAGTATTGACAGTAGTATTGACAGTAGTATCTGCAAGTATTGACAGTAGTATTGACAGCATATTGACAGTAGTATTGACAGTAGTATCTGCAAGTATTGACAGTAGTATTGACAGTAGAATTGACAGTAGTAATGACAGTAGAATTGACAGTAGTATTGACAGTAGTAATGAGTAGAATTTGCAGTAGTATTGACAGTAGTATTGACAGAAGTATCTGCAAGTATTAACAGTCAATAAGAAGGAATTCCTCAATGGTGAAATTGATATTTTAGAGTACATTGAACCGAACTTTATAAGGGCTTTCTCATATTTTAGGCATTTATAAAAAAACGAAATTGGAAGTGTGGAGTAGAGCCCTCGACATTCTAACACTTCCAGTAAGTCCAGTATATTTGAGAGTAAAGTCAGTCTAGCTGTACAAGTTGATCCTATCAAAGACCTTACCAAAACTTTAATGTGGCCTCTACTATTGACGGGAGCAAATGGCAATGTTGGTACTGTATTCGACCGCGGATCAGTATGTGCGGGGTTCAAATCCTGGGCTCGCCCGTCACTGACATCGCTTTCGAGAGGACGTCAACATTGGCTATTTTAGCTTTACTAACTTGAGGTTTCTTTTAAATTACTTAAGTAATTATAAAAAAGGAAAATAACTACAAATAATTAAAAGTAAGTAATTATTAAATTATTTAAATTACCGTTTTGATGAAAGAGAGACTTTGCATGACTTTGAGCAGAATTATGAGATGCTACGCTTGAGCTAAGAGAGGTCTGTAACATAAAACACGTTAAACATTTTATAATAATAATGTTGATAAGTATCTTTGTTTATATTCTTTGTCGAGTATTCGTTATAAATTCTGGCGCTATTTTAAAAATGCTCTGTTTTAACTATTGTACATTTTGTGAAAAATTGAAATTGTTAAACTTTTATGTGCACTTTTTTATATGTATTCTGTTGTGTCACGTTTTGCAATGTAATTGTATCTGTGCGTGTTTTCTGCCAAGAATTGGCGAATAAAAGATTATAATAAAGCGCCGCTCTATGCTAAATGGCACAGTAACGTTGAATGTGAAGATAATATAATATATTTCTCACAATATACATTATATAATAATATATTTATATCATAATATACAACTATAATATCTCTTATAAATGTTCAAGAAAAACACCTATTAAAAGTGAAGTTGTTATACTACACGCTTAAATAGATGGGTTATAGCGTCACTTATTTATCAAACGACGAGCAACATAACACTTAGATGCGTATCATGAAGGTAATTATCACTCACTCTTTCAGTTCCAGTGTTGGCGAAGCCTTGTAAATCTTCAACGTTACCAATTTGATCTATAAACCGGTTCATGCTGGAATCCACTCGGAAAGGTGAGGGCAACCACTTGAGATCCTCTTTATTCAGCCTCTGAGAGGCTAACATGTTCATATCGGAAGAGAAGCTGCTTCCACTAGCAGGCTTCTTACAATAGTGGCGCTCAACTGAAAAATGTATAAAAATTAGCAAAATATAAAAAATAAAAAGATACAGTTAATGTCTGCTTCTCCCTCACGTAATGATATAAAAGGCACCAAACCGTTCTAACATAATTATCACATAATTTTTTATAGAAGCAACCAAAATTGAATTTACTGCAGGCTTCTTACAATTGTGGCGCTCAACTGCAAAATATAAAAATTAGCAACATATCTCTTCTCTTCAGTGCATGTGCACTGCCAAGTGGCAGGTTCAAGGTACATATTCATACTCAAAGTCTGTTTTCTCGCACCATAAGAGTACTCCTTAGATCAACAAGTTAATCCCTTCACAAAAGTCTATACCTTACCCATACCTTATGTAGCCTATAGCTTGAGAAAAATATGGCTTCTGAGGTGGTTTCCCGTTGCCTTCCTCAGTTAGGTGGATTAATTACCATTTAATCCTGGGGGAAAATATTTCATGGTGAGGTGGGTCCCCTCTTGCCATCCTCAGCTCTTGCCTTCAGTCGTCTCTTACGTACACGCGGCAGATTGTTTGCGGTTGCCCAATTCTGCAGTGGTCCAACCACACCCGAGCACAACACGGGGAAAATATAACAAATTAAAAATATAAAGTTAATGTCTGTTTCTCCTTCACGTAATGATATAAAAGGCATCAAACAGTACTAACATCACATAATTAACGCAGAATTTTAATAAAAGCAACCATAAAAGAATTTTGATTAAACATTAGGAGTAAAACACTACCAATAAAATAGGCGAATGTTGTAAAATTTTCATCATTATCATCACCTTACCTTGAATCTCAGTTTAACTAGGGTCGGGAAACGAATAGACTGTCTCAAATCCTCTCTGTTCTACATCATATCATTCATCAGTCAATCCCTTATTTGAGACTTTTCCATTCGTTTAAATTATTATAGCAATTTCTGGAGCCTAGGCGCTCACCAACCGAATGCCCTTTCTGACGTTGGTGTGGATCTTAGTGCTTTAGTCGCCTACTACGACACGTGCAATCACCGGTTGGTCAATTCTTCAAACAACCCGGACACAACACGGGGAAGTTATGAAATCTTAAGTGGCATATAAAATAAATGTAAGATTCAGTAATTAATACCATAGCTGTCTGCCTGATGTTTCTGGCTGCAGTAGCACCCCAGACCCCCCAGTATGAGCAACACCACCAGCACACCCAAAACTATCCCTAGAATCATGTAGAGGGTCTCATCGGCTTGCCGCACCCGACTGGCCTTATAAATCAACCCCAAATCTGTGGCAGGGGTTGACCCCCGGGTCCACTGAGACGAGTGCGTTCTTTGTCGAAGTAAAATGGACTCGGAATGGGTGGAGGATTCGAGAAATGTACCTAAATTATGTGAGGTAACATTAGTTAATGTTAGATAATATTAAATAGTGTCAGATAATATTAGAAAACGTCAGATAATATTAGATAATGTCAAATAACATTAGATAATGTCATATAACATTAGATAATGTCATATAGCATTAGATAATGTCAGATAACAATAAAAAACATCAGATAGCATTAGATGGCTAATAACATGAAATAATATCAGATAACATTTGATATTATTAAATGTAAGGATTAATTGATTGATTGATTGACTGACTGACTAAACGATTAACTGAAGGAATCATTGATTGACTGACTGATTAAACGATTAAAGGATTATTTGGTCGATTGACTGATTGACTGACTCAATGATTAACTGCAGGACTAATTGGCTAACTGACTGATTAAACGAATAAGGGAATAATTGATTGATTGACTGACCGAGTGACTAAAGGATTAACTGAACGACTGATTGATTGACCGACTGACTAAACGCTTAACTGAAGGACTGATTGATTGATTGATTAGAGACCAGACAGTGTACGCTGCACGACACTGTTGCTGAGCTGACTAAATGATTGATTGATTGATTTATTGATTGATTGATTGATTGATTACAGACCAGGCAGTGTGCGCACCACTACAGGAATGCTGAGTTGACTATGACTATTGCCACTGAAGCAGAGCATGCAGATGCTGTACTCAGTGTCAGGGGCAAGCCCGGGCAGCACCAGGTCCCTCGTCCTCTCATTGGACACAACCATCCGTAGGTCCTCCGAGCCGCCCCTCCGTCCACACTCGATGTTGTCGTGGACGCCGGTAGATGAGTCCTGATTTTGGTAACGCTGGTAGTAGACTATGAAACCGTCGATGGTAACTCTGTTTTCCTGAATGTACTGTGGTATAGAAGCAATGTTTAACACGTTTAGAAGAGAGAGTAAATTATAGGTAAGTTGATAAGTTGGGTGATTTATAGTATCTGAATATAGAGAATACAGGGATAGAAAAATGGTTAAAAGTTAAGTGATATGGAACGTAAATTGTATTCTAACCCAAACGATTACAATATACAATGTGAATTGTATTTTAATTTTTTTGTGAAACACAATATAATTCAAATATACACCATACAATTTTGTCCTATCGTATTGAAACTCAATAAAATTACACTGTATGATAGCTATTGATTTATTGTATTACTATTATTTATTTTTACTTCATTATTCTATGTATTATATATTGTATATTGTATCATATATTGTATTGTATATTGTATTGTATCTCTCTCTCTTAGTGCACTGCCTACTGGCAGGTCCATGGTATATTACGCCTCTACTCATCTCCTCTATCTTACGTTATTGTATTGTATATTACATGTATATTGTATATTGTATTGTACAAGTATATTGTATTGTATCTTATATTGTACACTACATATAGTGTACTCTGTATATTGTACACTGTATATAGTACACTGTATATTGTATTGTTTATTGCATTGTTGTATATTGTATTTTATATTGTATTGTATATTGTATTGTACCACAGACCTGCCACGCTATCGCAATGGACCCATTAGCCACGGCCTTAGCCCTAACGATGACCGGGGCAGAGGGCGCCACTCGAGCTCTCCTGTCAGTGACAGGCAGTCTCAGGCTGGTCTTAGGCCCGTGCTTGTTGTCGTTGTTAGAGTAGAGGTGGACCAGTCTAAACTGGTATAAACCGCCTGCGAGTCAACCAATCAGTCCGTTAGAGTAGACGTGAACCAGTCTAAACTGGTATAAACTGCCTGCGAGTCAATCGGTCAGTTATTGTAGACTTAAAGCAGTTTAAACTGGTATAAACTGTCTGCCTGCCAATAAATCAGTACTGTGTAAGTTACTTTATAGTATATCCAAGAATAAGCTTAAAAGTTAAGAACTGTTTGAAACGTAATAGATCGAGAAATGAATAAATGAATAAATACGAATGAATGATTGAATCAATAAATAAATGAACAACTGAATGAATGATTGAATAAATCAATCGATCAATTAATCACACAATCAATTAAGCCCTTTCCACACTACTCACCAGGTATCAGACCGGACAGCACATAAGATTTAGCTGAAGAAGAAATGTCCTCGTCGACAGTGGTCCAGACTTCCTTTCCATGTCCACTCAAGCTCCGGTACTGAAGCTTCACAAACAGGATTCTCAATCCATTCAGTCTCTTCCTTCTCTTCCACTCAATCCTCACCGAGCTATTCGACAACAGGACTACGTTTAGCTTGGAGGGTTGCTCCTCTGTCAACAACAACAACAACACAGAAATATACGTTAAACAAACACATAACAATATAATCACTTATACAAAAATTTAAACGAACGGAAAAGTCTCAAATAGGGGATTGGCTGATGATATGATGTAGGACAGAGAAGATTTGAGACAGTCCCGACCCTAGTTAAATTGGGATTCAAGAGAAGATGATGATGATGATGAACAGTGTAATCACTTAGCTTAGAGGGTTGCTCCGCTGTCAACATCAACAACAACACAGAAATATACATTAAACAATCATATATAACAGTGTAATTGTCATATGTAATGATATCTATCACTTTATTGCGATCTATAGAATTCTTTAAGCATTAGGCCGGTGAGGTGAACGGCCGAGATTTTACTTTTATTTGGAGACTGGCCATGACACCGCTATATAAATTGTCGGAGGTTATTATTAATATTACTAATAAAAAAGTAAATAAATTATAAACCAACCTTTAGGCAGTAGCTTTGTTTTCTTTCTATTTGATCTAGAAGCCTGATTTTTTCTACCGGACGTTGAAGGCCTCGAAGCTTCTGATCTTGAGTTAAGCGCACTTGATCCTTGAGGACGTCTGAAAGTGGGATTTCTCTTCCTCCAGATCCTCTGATTAGCCTCGCTTTCCAGGAGGAAGTGAGGTGGAGAGCTAGGGAGACTTGGTCTGGCCGCCTGTCGACTCTTTAAATACTCCTCAGCTCCCAGCCGCATTCCTCTCTCACCGGCCCCATCTGGTGAATAACATCTTTTACTTTAATAAAAATTAAGTAAAAACTCATTTTCCGAAATTATAAAAATTATTTTTTACTGAATAATTTGCTTACATTTTAAAAATCCATATTTGCATAATTAAATAATTAAGTAAATTTTACTAAGTTGGACACCGTAAATGGTTAAATACGCAGTGGACTTACAATACAATATGACAGGTATCAGTTCATAAATAATGAACTTTGGACTGATTTTCTGGTTTTTGTAATTTGCACCGTTTTTGGACCTTCTTTTTGCTCGCTGGCTTGATTTTGTCTCAATAGTGCTCCATGTTGTCATTGATGACTATAGCACTCTAATTGTTGTTGTTGTTGTTGTTGTTGTTAATGTGTAATGTTATGTTTAAACCAATAAACTTCAAAATCCATTTAAAAGTCATTTTAAAGTCCGCATTATTACTTAAGTCTATAAAATTATTTTTTATTTATATAATACATTGATATTCTAATGAGGAAAAAGTTGAAAGAAATTACTCAACTGTCAATTGATAAGATATTATATTGTCAATTGATAGGATATGTTAGATATTATTTCTAAATTGAATCAAATAATACCGTAGGGGGCGCTATTAAGCATTCGCTCCTCTTTCAGTTGTTCTGCTGACTGATTAATCATGTTTAGCACAATAAGACTTGCCGCAGCCTGAGCGACACCTAGCGAGCTCCTAGCTACACACTGATACATGCCCGAATGCTCCATCAGCACCTGATCTATAGACAGCGTTGAGCCTGAATCTGAAACGTTGAGAAAATATATATAAAAAATACATATAAATACATATAAATAAATAAAAATAAATATACAAATTTAAAAATAAATATACAAATAATATAAAATAAATATAATAAATAATTTAAATAATAATAATAATAATAATAATAATAATAATAATAATAATAACAATAATAATAATAATATATAGGCCTAATAAAAAAGCTAAAAAAAGCTAAGGTTAACGTCAATTTCCTCACTCGAAAGCGATGTCGGTGACGGGCGCACCGACATCGAACCCGCACCTACTGATCCGCGGTCGAGTATCGTACCGACTTCGCCACTGGCTCCAGCCAAAATAAATAATAAATAGTAGTAAATAATAAATATAATGTAATATATAAATAAATATACATATAAAGAAATACATACAAATAGTAAGTACTTATCCAGTGAGCAACAACAGTGTGTATTAATGCAATTTAATTTAGTGAATCTAAACTTTGCAATATAAATATCCTTATTTTAAGGTAAAAGCAAAAACAAACGAAAAGTAATTCTTGAAATGTAGGTTACTATGGCGCCAGTGATTTTAGCTGCAATGTTTAATTTGGTTAGAAATGAGGAAAATTGTATAAAATTCGCCACAAAATCAAAAAGAGCCCACAAATTATATACATAAAAACAATTATTTGTAATTAAACTATGTATAAGTAACATAGTCTACCTACTGGCATGAAAAGACAAGGTTTCTTCAACAAGTACATGGACTCTGTACTTCTTTAGCACATGTTTTCTTATAGACAATTTGATAGGTTGAGCCGGTGGTTTGTCCGCAAGTTGTTCGACAGCTGATCATTAGGTGAAGAGTTAAAATTCAAAGTTGAACCAGGCACTGAAATGCTATTCGAGCAGGAAATTAACGTTAAACTTGGCTTTAGCTTTTCGGCTTTATAGTCTTAGTCCATTTTCAATATTCTGAATGAAACATAATTACTAGGCACTTTCTATGCATCATCTTATAAAGCTGGTAAAGCTAATGTTACTGTCAGTTTCCTCACTCGAAAACGTTGTCAGTGACGGTCGAGTCCAGGATTTGAACCCCACACATACTGATCCGCGGTCGAATATCTTACCGACATCGCCACTGGCTCCAGCCATCAGCATATTCATCTAAGTTAGAGACATGATTAAAAATATTTAGATTAATTGTTAGTTACAGTGCACACCTGAAATACTATAAGGTTTTCTGCCTACGATTGGTTGAGTATTATGTAACCAGGATACGCTAGGCTTTGGGGAGCCCTGAGTGAGGCATGTCAGTCTCACTGAACCCCCAATAGAGACCATCCTATCTGCTGGGGGTACCACCACCACTGGTGGCTCTGCAGATTATAAAAACATAATCAATCAATCAATCAATCCGGTGGTTAAGCAACAAATGAATTGTGCGTTTATAATCATGAATACGGTCTTCTCAGTAGAACAGTTGTGTTCAACAGAACAACATTCTATAAATAAAATAAGTATATATATATATATATATATATATATATATATATATATATATATATATATGTGTGTGTGTGTGTGTGTGTGTGTGTGTATATATATATTATATATTATATATATATATATTATATATATATATATATATATATATATATATATATATATTTATATAACGACTTGACAGGGATTTAAGGGAAGATGACGATATGAATAGCCTATAAATATCCATTATTCATAGAACAAGGTGTATTAGCTTAGACAGATATATCACATTTAGTTGATCATTTCATTTCTTGAGAGGTTTTGACATAAAACCAATGAAGCGCTCCAATAGAATGTTTATGTTGTTGCATATGTTGCATGTTGCTGTAGCTGTGATCCTTCTGGTTGCTGTATTATTTTGTTGCTTTTATATTGCGTTGTTGCTGTTGTACTATGTTACTATCATTATACTATATTAGTACAGTAGTACTACGTTATTATTTTTGTACTATCTTATTGTTGTTGTACTATGTTACTATTTTTGTACTGTGTTATTGTTGTTGTACTATGTTATTATTGTTGTACTATGTTATTATTGTTGTACTATGTTGTTATTGTTGTACTATGTTATTGTTGTTGTACTATGTTATTGTTGTTGTACTGTGTTATTATTGTTGTACTATGTTATTATTGTTGTACTATGTTATTGTTGTTGTACTATGTTATTATTGTTGTACTATGTTATTATTGTTGTACTATGTTATTATTGTTGTACTATGTTATTGTTGTTATGAGCACTATTTTATTGCTTTTGTACTATGTTGTTGTTGTTGCACTGTTGTGGCATTGTTGTTGAACTGTTGTTGCACTGTTGTTGCAATGTTGTTGTTGTTGCACTGTTATTGTTGTCGCACTGCTATTGTTGTTGTTGCTTCACTGTTGTTGTTGTTGTGTGCGCAGTTGTCGCAGTGCTGACCTCTAATGCTGACGAACATGACGTGTTTGATGACGTCATCCTCACAAATGTACGTCCCCTCGTCCAACTTCTGAGTCATTCCTATCTGTAGTACACCTGCAACACGTCACAGTACAATCTGGTACACTGCAGTACAGCTACAACACGTTACAGTACAATCTAGTACACTGTAGTACACCTGCAATACGTCACAGTACAAGCTATTACACTGCAGTACACCTGTAACACGTCACAGTACAATCTAGTACAATACAGTACACCTACTACACGTTGCAGTACAATCTAGTACAGTGCAGTACAGCTACAACACGTCACAGTACAATATAGTACACTGCAGTACAGCTACAACACGTTACAGTACAATCTAGTACAATGCAGTACACCTACTACACGTTGCAGTACAATCTAGTACAGTGCAGTACAGATACAGCACGTTACAGTACAATCTAGTACAATGCAGTACACCTATAACATGATACAGTACAATATAGTACACTGCTGTACAGCTACAACACGTTATAGTACAATCTAGTACAATGCAGTGCACCTAAAACACATTGCAGTACAATCTAGTACACTGCTGTACAGCTACAACACGTTACAGTACAATCTAGTACAATACAGTACACCTACAACACGTTACAGTACAATCTAGTACAATGCAGTACACTTACAACACATTGCAGTACAATCTAGTACACTGAAGTACAGCTACAACACGTTACAGTACAATCTAGTACACTGCAGTACAGCTACACAACGTGACAGTACAATCTAGTACAATGCAGTACACCTACAACATGATAAGTACAATCTAGAACAATCCAGTACAATCTACTATGTATGCATGTATTTGTATGCATATATGCCCGAATATATGTACAAATGGTTATTCCTATGTACATGTACATATATCTAGCTACAAAGTTCACCATCACCTTTATAAAATAAGCTTTAGACATTCGAAGTAACAGAATACATCAGAAAGTACTTTCAATATATAATGTGTCAACCTATTCAATGCATAATTCATCAACCTATTTCTTTATTTTCAAATGACTCGGATAACCCAAACAATTACTACATAGATATAAAGACAGATCGACTTAGACAACCCCTATTGACTCCATCAAGAACGCGCCTGAGCCTGTTCCCAATCCTTCATCAACAACGAAACGTTAACTCAATCAAGAAAAGCAAATCTTAATTAGCTGTAAGTGCCTGATGTATAACAACGTGCACGGTACAACCCAAGCCCTTATCGGAGAATCTGATATTAATTCAATCCCTACACAAAGCCGTGAGACCATACATGAGCACACGTGAGAGCATATATAAGCACGTATGAGCACATATGAGCATGTATTAGCACATATAAGCACACATGAGTGCTCATATGAGCTCATATGTGCTCATATGTGTTCATATGTGTTCATATGTGCTCATGTTGCTCATGTGTGCTCATATGAGCACATATGAGCACAGATGAGTACATATGATCAGACATGAGCCACACATGATCACATATGGGCACATACGAGCACATATGAACCAAGGACAGAGTGAACAGGTTATTGGAGCAACAACACACGCTCATATCGCTCTGATTTATGTCCTCCAGAAATGGGATATGTTAGTGTATTTATCAGACCTGATTTTAGATGTCTCAAAGTGAGATAGGTTATGATTTTAAATACTACCAGCTCAGTGTCATATAGCGAAAATTATCTGATAACCCCAGTGATAATTTGAGTGATAACGCCACTAGTGATAACTCTAGTGATAACTCCAGTGATAACTCTATTTATAACTCCAGTGATAACTCTAGTAATAATTCTAGTGATAACACCAGTGATAACTAGTGATAACTCTAGTGATAACACAATAAAACGGGTGCGCTCTCGTACATACTACTTCATACGTTCGGCTCTAAACCAGACTCATCAGTAATTCTGATAACGCAGATAAGAAACGGTCTCACCACGCAAACTGATAACGAAATGGTTTATTTAGCTTTCAATTTCTATCCACCGATACAGGAAAACATGAATATTACGCACCGGCCTAATAATAATAATAATAATAATAATAATAATAATAATAATAATAATAATAATAATAATAAATAATAACAATAAGGGTTATATCTAGGGTTTATTATTATAATGTCTAAATAGCGTAGGGGTAACTTCATGAAGTTTTAAATGACAAATCCTGAGGTGATTTGAATCCTCGTGGGTTCGAATCTCAGCCGCGCTGATCTGAGAGTAAAATCTCGGACATTCACTGGACTGGTTATACGGAAAATGGTCTAAATTGACTAACGGATTAAACATGTGGTTTTAAAAGTGATAGATATCAACGTAGTTGATTATTCACTATAATGCGAGTTTACATTTAGGGTTAGGATGGTATGTGTATCATGGATTTGATTTGTCTAAATTGTAAAGTATAGATATCCTACTAATATTCACTAGAAACTAACAAGTATGCTGCTTTTCTAGTTTTAATTCATGATGTTATTGAGGTATTTTATAAATTATTGTCCAACGTAACAACCACGTAATTTAGAAGTGTTAACTAAGTTATACATGTTAAAATAAGCAAGAGGTCATTATATTGTGCCATTCTGAATACACAATTTTTAACATTTCAAATTCTTTTAAACCTATTTTTAACGTCTAATTAAAATTGTACAATTTTTGTTTTAAGCAGCTAAAACAAATTGAATAAAGTTATAGTCTAAAAACGATGAAAAGGTTGAACTATTATTACATTTAGTTACAAGTAAATACATGCCAAATGTCATTAACGAATTGGGTCTTCTAGATAGCTTTACAGTTAGCAACTCAATATGAATAAAACTAATCAATTTCCCGACTCATTAATTCCTGCAATCAATCTGATCTGATCATTTACTCGCGTAAAATAACTTTGAAGTGAGAAAGGCACGTTTTTTAACTAAACGATTACAAATATATAAGCATAAAATACCAAAAATTAGTGTTCTACTGTACTCCATGACAACATCGAGAACTATTAAGACAAATCCAAACCGGTGAGTGAAAAGAGCGTCCGAAACGGTGCATTCGAAAATCAGAAAACCAATCCAAAGATAAAGTGTCGTTTACGTGCCGGTTTAAACAATATAAGCATAATAAGCCTAATACAGAACAATCACATACGACGTCCCTGATATTGCCTTATGGCGAGAAACCGGACGTTAAATACTCATTGATTGATTGATTGACATACTAAGGTACAGTTTATTTTAGGACCCGTAACACGGACCAAGCTGTTACAGTTTGTACCACGTAGGCTGGAGAGCTCTTAGTCCCTGAGCCGCCAATGCCTGTATCTTATCGGAGGCGCAACTCAATGCAGAAATAAACAAGAACTTAGACACCTTTATAACTAAACAAAGAAACTGAATATAGCGCGGAAACGTACGTATATGATCAGAAAAGTTCATTGCCAAAAAGAGTTTTACATTAGACTATACAACGGTTCCAGTGAGTATCCATTGTTTGTAATTTTGTAAAGTCTAGAGATGCGTTAACCCGATGTGCTACAATATTACATGATTTACTCCATAATTCGATCCATTGTTTGTAATTTGTATAGTATTGTTGACATGATTTACTCCATTCAACATAAAACATTATAATGTTTGAGTGAGTCAAACAACAACAACAAAATGTATGATTTGCGAGAATCATGACTGAAGTTTCATTAAAAAAATTAATCCGTGTTTTAAGCCAGAGTTGAGATGAAATTGTTCATGCCAATTGAGTTGAGGGATGGATGGAAGGAAATAGGAGGGATGGTAGATATAAAGCAGCACAGAGTGACTGGTGTAATTGATAAAGTCGCGCTCAATTACTGAAACAAAATGCCAGCAGAACGAAACGATGACTGAAACTGATTAGCAGTGTGACAGACGAACATACGCACACACACAGCCAGCGATACAACGAAGAGAATCTACGCAGACGATTTTTGTAGTAAACGAGAGAAACGTAATATTGAAATAAACGGGCTGAAAAGTGAAAGAAATTAATTATGAGTTAAATAAGCTTATTTATTGTGCGTGTTTAAAACTATGGTTGAGTTAAATATATATATATATATATATATATATATATATATATATATATATATATATATATATATATATATATGAGTGTTTCGAGATATTGTTGCAACGGTAAACGAATAAGTGAAATAAACTAAAGAAATAACAATAATAACAAATAGAAATAAATATAAATATAAATAAACCAAACAAAAATAGTAATAATAACTAAGTAAAACACACTCAAGCACGAAAGGCGCTAGTTACGTATTTCACATTTACAAGAAGTCCTATCACAAAAGGCACTTCGCTTCTACTTGAAGATCAGCGACGGTATAGATAGAGTCTATAACTGATTACATAAGTGTGTCAATCATCATCATCGTCATCTTCCCAGAAATCCCGGTTTAACCTATGATATAGTATGCTAATTAGTTTACAAAAACTACAGAGAAAGGAAACTGGACATCAATCTACGAGGCAACTAAATGATGAATCTAAATGATGCGTCTAAATGATGCATCTAAATCATCATCATCACCATCATCATCACCATCATCATCATCACCATCATCATCTTCTCTTGAATCCCAGTTAACCAGGGTCGGGATATGAATAGACTGTCTCAAATCCTCTCTGTCCTACATCATATCATCAGTCAATCTCCTATTTGAGATTTTTCCATTCGTTTAAATTTGTGCAGCAACTTCTAGAGCCTAGGCGCTCTCCAACCAAATGATGCATCTAAATGATGCATCTAAATGATGCATCTAAATAATGCATCTATAATACGCAATTATTATTAAGACCTTCGATCCTTTTCTTGCTGAAGTTTTGCCATAATATCATGACATCTTAATTAGTCCCCCCCCTTCCACCCTCGATGGAAATGAGTCTGGACCAGTGAGTTTGTGTTGTAGGTAGTCCTAGAACGACAAAACGGAAACAGAATACCAAGAAAACAGAGTACCATGGAAACAAAGTACCATGGAAATAGAGTACCATGGAAACAGAATACCATAGAAACAACGCAACAGAGCATTCGTTACTATAAACATCTGGTAAACCGCATTCGTGTATCATACATCTCGGTATGTTTAGCAGTGCATAGCCATTAAGCTTGCTCTTTAGTACTTAATCTACGAGATGCCTATAATAAATCATAAGTTGCTTAGCAACATATATCATAGGTTGCTTAGCAACATATATCATAAGTTGCTTAGCAACATATATCGTACGTTGCTTAGCAACATATATCGTACGTTGCTAGCAACATATATCATAGGTTGCTTAGCAACATATATCATAGGAGATTGGAAATAAAAACAGTTTTAAGGTCAAAGTATTATCAGCCACACACTCTCTGCTTTCAAAAGTGTATTAAAGTCAGGATTATGCTTCATGTTAATTCAGCTAGATTCCAGGATCTCTAAGATAGGCCTATAGGCAGTTGAAGGTTTTCCACAAGCTTCTATCGTTTAACATTTCTACATTATCTCATCTAATTTTTCGTCTATTTGTTTGCCTATCCGGCAATATAAAGTGATTAAAAATTGTGAGAATATTTACAAAAACCGGTTAAAATTATTAATAATTATTTTATTCCACAATACACAGTACACCGCTAAATTGAGTATAGGATCACAAAAAACAAAATAAACGACTACATACTATTAAATACCTGGTTTAATTTCGTAACGTCCTTGAGGGAGATGACCTCCATAACGCTTCCACGTGACCTCTGAACGACCTCCAGACAAACAGAACAAGGTCAAGGGCTCGCCCTCGGTCACGTAGGCCCTATCAGGTGACGTGTGGACCAGTGTCCCTGGAACAGGGTGTCCGATAGTGGCGCCTGTTACATGTAGCGAATGAAATAAATTTAATTTAATTTTAAATAAATCTAATTTAAATTATATATATAATAAATATTGGCTTAGTTTAGAACTATAATTTAATTAATTATCAAAATTGGTTTCTTTAATTTAAATTAGTTAAAAAATTAAATTAAATTAATTAATTTGTTCACTACTTTGAGCCACGTTATTTGCTTATCAGTCTGCCTCGTTATGTACTGGGATATTATGGTCTTGCCATTAGGCTCACGCCCAGTTTAGTGTCAATGGTTGAAATTCATAACAACGGAAAACTATCTCGTTCCTAAAGTTCATAAATTCGATGCGATATTTTAGTAGTACCGCAATGGAGTATGTCAGGGACGTTACATGTGAGCTTAGAATAAACACAAACCTGTAACATTGAGACGGAATATCTCGTGGCCATATATGCGCTGTTTGCTGACAGGGTTAGTTGCGCTGCAGTGATAATCAGAGGCATCTGATAATCTCACCGATGTTATCAGTAGAGAATTAAGAGAACTGATAAGCTTCAGTCGATCTGCAAAGTGATAAAAACTCTCAGTCAACTTTACTAGCAGGGTTATGATTAATCATTCTCTTTATCAATCAATCAAACACTCAATCAATCTATCAGCAATCTATTAAGAAACAGTGTAACTGATCAAATTATTATTAAATTGAAGGTCAATTTAAAGGTACACTTTTAAAATTACATCTGCTTAGTGAGCATAAAATATATAGACTTTAGAGAAACAGATTTCTAACTTTTGATAAGACACATCATTGACTTTAAATGAATGGATTAAACCCTAGAACTTAAAGGACCTGGAAAGGAACTGCTGGACTCATTACTCATTGGCTACACTCTAGCCGGTAGCTCAGGGATACTGGAGAGCTTTGTTAAAGCAATAAATTCATTCCATTTAAACGTCAACACTGGAAGGATGGAGAGAGAAGGAGTGGGATAGCATGGGTACAGTTGTTACTTAACCATGGAGTAGTGGGGTCAGAGTGTTCTAGAACAGAAACAGTTGTGATCCGCTAAACAAAGACAAACGTACCGCTTACAGTAAAGATACGCAACTGGTACTCAATAACACACACACATTATAGTGAAATGATCAACTATGTTGATATCTATCACTTTTAATACCGCATGTTAAATCCGTTAGGCAATTTTTTTCATTGTCCATGTGAATGTCCGAGATTTTACTCTCAGATCAGCACGGCTGGGTTTCGAACCCACAAGGGTTCAATTCACTTCAGGATCTGTCATTTAAAACTTCAAGACGTTACCCCTACGCCATTGAGACATTCAGTAGTGCTTCATGTTGTCATTGATGACTGTGGCACTCTAATTCTTGTTATTATTAAATGGCGAAGTCCTCGAAATTAATCAATCATAACTTGAATGATTGACTAATTCATTTTTTCTGTAAATATGTACCTTTAATCTTATAAAAAGAAAATCACACGAAAGATATACTCAAGTTTTGTAAACCACTTCAGCTCATATCTTGATATCGTAAAGGCTTAAACTTTACACACTTATCACTTCAGATGCCAGATACAGACGATAAACTAAAAAAACTGCAACAAAACGATTAATTGCAAAATCGAGTAACAACAGCAACAACAACAACCAAAAAGCTTTTAACAGCTTTGTACGGCATTGACTGGTAGGAAAAGTTTTTACCGGAGTGGAGAACTAGAGGTCCGGTGGAAGAGTGGAAAGAGATGGTAGCTGGAGGATTACTGATGATATCCCTGCACGGGATTAGAATCGAACCTCCTTCTTTTGCATTTAGGTCAACAACAACAACATCTTGTGTCGGCCCTGTGTGTCTAATATCTAGCAGAAATAAAGAAAAACAGTGGTAACATTAAAGATTAGCATTTGCTATACAATTAAAGCATTAAAGATTAGCATTTGCTATACAATTAAAGCATTAAAGATTAGCATTTGCTATACAATTACGACACAAATAGGAGATTCAGCAAATGTTCTCGTATAAGGATGTGCGGATTCTACAGTCCCTCAACAAGTCCTTAGACCTGCCACTTGGCAGAAGACTAGAGAGAAAGAGATCCAGTGTTATCCAGAGTTAGAAATCCTGAGCTCCCGTCACATCGCTTTCAAGTGAGGAAACTGACGCTAACCTTAGCTTTACCAGCTTTCCTTTTGCTTTTCATCTGGAAAATTGTGAATTGACGAGCCGACAATTACTCGAGCGCCGTATGAGTTGACCAAAGCCTCAGTTGCGTTGTCAGCTATGACAATCTGCCAGAAAAGAGATATTTATGAAAAAGAGAACTGAAAAACTAAAAAGAATAACTCTAGAAGGCAAACCTGCAAGAGAAACTCTGGCTGGTCTACTGGCCACAGACCCTACACTGTTGTAAGCCACACAATGGTAAACATCCACCGCATCTTCTGCCAAGTCCATACCACCGCCCATCTTTACTCCATCATCATCTTCTGCCAAGTTCATACCACCGCTGATCTTTATTCCATTCTCATCTTCTGCCAAGTTCATACCACCGCTGATCTTTATTCCATTCTCATCTTCTGCCAAGTTCACATCACCGCCGATGTTTACTCCATCCTCATCTTCAACATATGACTTCCTGTCCCTCAACCATCCCACGCTGAGGTTTGTCGAGTGCGCACCGGAGATAGGATGACCGTTTAGAGTCCACCGGATTTGAGTCCCAGGAGGACCTACCTGGCAGTGCAGGGTTCCGGTGATCCTCCCGGAAACATCCGGGGCTAGGAACAATTCCGGAGGCTCAGCTGTGAAGTATGGAGAGCTGACGTCACCTACATACGTCATCAAATGAAAAATAATGCACTGTTTCTCCCTCGATAGTGTTCTGTCAAATGAGAGGTTTAAGCTTCATAATCCCACTCAATGATTCTGATTTACTCTCCAAAGTGTACCATAGACAAGTAAAACGGCTTCTGAGGTAATTTCCCATTGCTCTACTAAGGTGTAGTTTAATCACATCTTATGACACATACAGTTTAAGACTATTCGATTTATAAGTTGTTTGAATGAACACACACATATTCTATATGTACAGACGATAAACTATAAGGACAAAAAGAAGCAAAAGAGCTTTATATGTCGTCTACTACTGAAGAGAAAAGTGACGTTAAATATTCATTAACTGGTTGATCTATCATAGATTGATCCATGATAGATTGATCTCTGATTGATTGATCTCTGATTGATTGATCCATGAATGGTTTATCCATGATTGACTCATCTTTGACTGATTGATTTTTGACTGATTGATCTATGATTGATTTATCTATGATTGATTTATCTATGATTGACTCATCTTTGACTGATTGATTTTTGACTGATTCATCTATGATTGATTGATCGATGATAGTTTGATCAATGATTGATTTACTAAAACTCTCGTTGTAGAATCATTGTGGCATAAATAACACAGAATCTGCTGCACATATACAGGATATTCAAGACAGAAAAATGAAGTTTTCGAAGACATCTTTGAATAAGGACTCTGACTATATACCTCTACTTGTCAAAGATGTCGTAGCCCTGAAATTACTTAACGTATATAGATGATATTGTCACAAATGATGCTCCAGAAATTATCATTGATAGTGAAACGGATATACCATACTTTTATTATAAAAGTATTATATACTGTGAACCTGCCAGTAGGCTGTGCACTAAGAGGGAGTGAAATAGACGTTAAATCCTTGTCTAGCCTGAAATAGTTGTATTCTGTTCAAACCTAAAAGTTAATTCTACATGTATAATTCTTTAGAAGGCGAGCAGAGGTTGACAAGGATCCACTGATGGAAGCTCTAGACAGGGATAGGGGTAACCCCCCACCTCTCGGTCAGAGAACGTTTGAGTTGTCAATTTCAAACGTAATGAGTATATTTTGATACAGGGAGGGGCAAGAGAAATAACTCAATAACTCAAAAAGCTTAATATAATTCTATGTCCTGTGAACAACAATGGAAGGGCATCCCAATCGATCCAGCTAAGCCCTTGCCCAAAACTGTCGATTGATTTTCACAATAGATCGTGTTAACTATGGCACAGTATGATGATCACTGTGCAGCTTCTTTGCGTTGAGTCTTCAATCAACAGCTACTGACTGGATTCGATGGATTGATTGAATGAATGATTGATTGATTGATTGATGGGATAACAGATGTAGTAGCTGTGAGTGATCCGTGTGCTTATATTTTTTCTACCACAGTTTTTAAATTAACTTTTTTAACTAATAGCAATCCCTATCACAAACCCTAACCCATACTCTAAACCTAGCCCTAAAAAGTGACTCGAGCAGCCATCGAACCTAGGACTTCAGATCTAACACCTGACACCATAGCCACTGGACTACTATAGCTTTCGATCAACTGTGATTAAATAGAACGTGAAATCTGTCTTTCTCTCTCTCAGTGCACTGCCTACTGGCAGGTCCATGATATATAACGCCTCCACTCTTCTTTGTCTTCCGCTTTCCTCTTCACGTCCACATATGAGTGGATCCTTAAATCATCTAACATGCCTACTAATCTCGGCTTGCCTCTGCCTCTTTTTCCTACCATTGTACCTTCCATGACCTCTTTAATCTTTAATCTGTCTCTATATGTACATGTACATGTGATTGTATGATATTCTAGCCAAACAGAATTAATTAGCTCTCAATTGAACTCTGTGGTAGAAGAGAGATACACGCGATCCGAGCATCTACAGTATCGAACAGGGACTGAAGAATAACGACCACAGTCACAAGTCCAACTGGATTTACCGATGAAAATCTGCAAACTAAATACCGTAGTTTTAAGACCTCAAATTCTGCCCCATAAAACAAATTTTTGTTCACAACCCCAACCGAGATGTTGATATTTCCTCTGCGCTTCTTTATAGCTTATATTATCACTCAACTGAAACATTCTATTCGAGACCTCAACGACAAAGCACTTCTGTCAATAGTGCGCCAATGTTTTCATTCAGTCAGATTTCTTCAAACCACTTCGATAATAGTTCAGCAGAAGGCACA
>CAJHZI010000444.1:555000-557500 GCA_905160935.1 Enchytraeus crypticus | reverse complement strand
GTCAATTGACGATGAACAGTATACTATTTCACTCTCTGCCTATTAACGAGTTCTTTCACTATACATAATCAATTAATCAACGGAAGTGGATAACCAGTGTCATACCTCATCCATCATTTAACGTTCGTTTTCTCACGGGAATGTGATCAGTCCACTCCACATGTATTAATTAGCGATGGGAATCGAACCGAACCCGAACCGAACCGAACCCAAAAATCTGGAATTTTGGCCGAACCCGAACGAACTCGAACCCAGACTCTGGCCGAACCCGAACGAACTCGAACTCTGACTTGGTCCAAACCAAACCGAAGATCTTCTCTCCTTCGCCAGCTTCAGGAGAAGGGAACACTTTTCTTTTAAGTAATTTTGCAAAGGCTGCATTAAAATATTATGGAGAATGTTTGACATTATGTAAAGATAGTAAGAACAATACAAATACATATAATAATTTTGCATTTGCAAGTCTTACAGTACCTAACAGCATATATTCAGGTAAGGCTGTTTCCAATACAACTTTAAAATTAACAACAGATAGCATTACAAAAATCACAGGTATTTCAGATACGACCGATTATTCGTACCGATTTCTCATCCGGTACGACTGAATTTCAGATTATAAAAGATGACATAAAAAGCAAAGATACGTTTACTTTTTTCTTAGCGTAATTAAAGCATAATGGCTCATACATCTTATACATAGCGAAATTATGCACACAAATAAATACTTCAAATGCTTTAAGTTATCGTAGTGAGTGGCACGGAGGAAAATATTTTCTCCGACTCCATACCGTTCCTAAAAAGGCATCCGTTACCGCCTTCACAGCGGTAAAAGTTAAATTTTGAAGCCGTTTCTTGCCGAGTCCCATAAATACGTTTCTCATATATATACATATATATATATATATATATATATGTATACGTCAAGAGTAAATAATATTGAAATCTTAAAGAATATATGCTCCAGCACAAAGTTAATATTGTAGCTACTTCAAATATTTTGTTACAACAATAAATCTGGCAAGTAAATGTGAGAATCATGCAATATGTAATTTATTAGCCATAATGAAATGCTTCTAAATTAAAACAGTACAAACCTTTCTTATAGTAGCACCAGTTGTAGATATGCTTTGAAATTCCCTAACCTGTAGGCTGTATATAGACTATTACGTTGTTGTTAAAACTTTCTGTTCATTTACGGGAAATGAGATACAATATTTACACTCAAATCACACAGATGACTTGAAATAAGCCGTGCTTAAATTGTTGACATTATTGCCTAAAATAAAGTGCTATTAGTAAAATTTTTAAATAGTCATATAACTATTTTTAATTTTGTCTAACCACTCAAATTTGTAAACAAAACAAATAACTAGGGCCTTACGGAAGCATGTGCACTGTGCACGGCAGGCATTAGATCAATGACAAAAATGGTATTGTTTTTTTCTAATGTCATGTAATCTAACCCTAATTCCATTAATATAATCTTAATTCAATTCAAATTAAATCCTAACCCTATCCCCAACCATAAACAAAAATCTAATCCTTAAGTTAACTTCATTTATAACTTCTATACACTAAATTAAATAAACAATACGATTTGTGTCACTTATGTAATGTTATCTATCTATAGTCTGATTTTCTTCATTGATCTAATGATGACCGGAAGTTGCCAAGAATATATAAAAAACTTAAATATATAACACAACTTAATAACTAATATTAAGAAATAACAAATGTTAATCAGAATTCTCTGATTGCAACCTGCAGACATTGCAATTATAATAATACTAATAATATAATTTATAATAGTAAATTAGTAATAACAATAAAAACCTCAAATATTTATAACAGTAATAATTTGTTGTTCGTATACTTACACACATGACTTACCGCATGTGCTACGGGTTTCCTTTCTTGGTTTCTGTTTTTGTACTTTTCGTTATTTCCTCCATTCCTCTCCATAGTTATTCGTAATCGTTGCGTTTTGTTGGCGCATCAATTGCAGCCGGCGCGGATTTAAGAATAACCTTTCAATACCTTCGGGATTTTTCTTTTAAAGCTGTCGACACTCGGTCTTCCAAGGTGGTCGCCCACAGAGTACTAACAGGCGCGATGGAGCTTAAATTCTTTCAACTGACGTGCAGCTTAACAGAGTGCACTATATCCCGCCCCAATTAATTTTGATTAAAAAATTATTTTTAATATAATTATTATTATAAAATCTCGGGTTCCTTACACCGGGGGTAAAAATATAGAAAATAGTAATAATAATAGTAATAATAATAATAATTAGTTAATTAATAGTTATACTACGCCACGTTTTATGAAATATTTTTCCGAGTTTATGTAAGAATTACTAGTTTAGGCTTCAAACTAGATAATAAGCGCTCATTTAACCAATTGATACGTGTTTTTGCTATCTATCAATTTGGTGCAAATGTTTGCTTATTGAACGAATTAATTCACAATTTAATATGGAATATTATTCTGATAAATACCA
>CAJHZI010000444.1:487500-550000 GCA_905160935.1 Enchytraeus crypticus | reverse complement strand
TAACGTATATTGTGTTCTTGCGTGTGTTTTGGTTGTCTAAGTGGCTTAATAACGCTAAATGGAGCTTCTCTGTTATATGGCGTCATCTGGCGATTAAAATAGAACTATGCACTTCATATTTTCGCACTGAAACTGAATTATCTGATTCCCCGTGGGTTCGATTCTTGGTCGTGTTGATAAAAGTGTCAAATCTCGAACATTCGTAGCACTGGTGGCATGAATAACTGACTATAAATTGTTAGTGTTGTATAAAGAGTGATAGATATCATCATAAACTATCACTGGCTGAAGCCAGTGGCTAAGTCGGTAAGATACTCGACCGCGGATCAGATGGTGCTTGGTTCAAATCCTGGGCACACCCGTCACTGACATCGCTTTCGAGTTAGGAAACTGACGTTAACCAGCTTTAGCTTTATCAGTTATTGTAATAACTGATTATAATACTTAAATTATTATTTGACGTCTCTGAGATATTCCACAAAAGCTACATGACAAATGTTCTACAATAGAAGAAAAAGCGTATGAACGGAAATAAAGGCCTTGGTGAGGCACTTACATATTCCGAGATGATAAATCGTAGGAACGAAATTATATACGCATTAAAAACATGTATCAGATAAATTAAGTAATTTACGCATATTCCATTGAGTCCCATAAAACAGTTGAGAGACAAATAAAGTTTAAAAATTACTGTGAATTATGTGTGAAGTTATACAATCAAAAGGTCCTTGAGTATCACTACCAAAAATCACTTGAATTTAATTAGATGATTTAGAGTAATATAAAAACAACAGAATAACGCACTTAGCTAAAAAATTGAACGAGAACAATAATAGGTTAAAATATAATGTCAAAGCGCGTAGCAGTTTCTCATAAATTTGCTAAGATCAGTTTCGTTAAGCCTTTTCTTAAACGAATCTACAGAGGGAGCATTTACTGTGCTAGACGGTAGTTGGTTCCATATGCTTAAACATCTATTTTTAAAGTGGTAACGATCAGCGTTACATCTAAAGGGTTTAGCATAAAGAGTGGCGCCATTGCTTCTTGTGATTCCACTTTTAAAAGTAAAAAAATCCTGAATAGGTAAATCAATCAACTGGTTCATTATTTTATAATAGGAGATTAGGTCTGATTTAATTCGACGAAGTTCAAGTGGTTGGGCATCAAGTAATTTTAATCTATGTGGGTAAGGATGTTCTTTTAGTCCAAAAAGTCGTTTAGTATATCTTTTTTGCACTGATTCGATTAGGTCAATATCTTGCTTTCGATAAGGTGACCAAAGATTTGAACAGTACTCTAATATTGGGCGGACAAATACAGTGAAAGCTCTAAACAACAAGGTTTTATCTTTTGACGTGAAGGAATTTAGTATAATTGCCGCCTTTCTACGTGCCTTATTACACAGGGACTAGATATGTGATGAAAAAGAAAGATCCTGTGAAAATAGGATTCCTAAGTCAGTAACCTTTTCTACTCTTAACAAGGAGACTGACCCTAGTTTGTAGTTATATTCTATTAGAGGACCTCTACTATTACTGAAAGATATAACTTGGCATTTGTTGCAAGCAAGCTCCAATTGCCATTCTTTAGCCCAATGAAGGATATTATTTATATTTTGTTGAAGGGAATCACAGTCAGTAGGTGATTGTATACATGAAAAGAGTTTTGCGTCATCTGCAAACAGATGAAGTTGTCCCGATATTAATATAGGGACAACTATCACACATGTCATTTATATAAATAGAAACAGTATAGGTCCAAGAACGCTACCTTGAGGTACACCACTGCTTACAGGTGCCCAGTTAGAGTAGTGCTTGTTTAATTTTACTTTTTGAAATCTGTTAACTAAGAAAGATTTAAGCCAACTAAGAAGATTTCCTCCGATACCATATTTTTGCAGTTTAAAAAGCAATTTTGAGTGTACTATACTGTCGAATGCTTTAGAAAAGTCAAGATAAATTGAGTCCACCTGAGACGTTTTTCCTATAAATTCTGACACGTTATGAAAATATTTAAGTAATTGGCTGTTTGTGGATTTTCTAGGTAAGAAACCGAATTGCCTTGGATAAATTAAGTGATTTGATAATAAGTGTGAGAGAATCTGATTTTTGATAATTCTTTCCATAATTTTACAAACAATGGAGGTTAATGATATGGGGCGATAGTTTTTTGGATCAGATTTATGGCCCTTTTTAAAAATGGGGACAATAATGGAACTTTTCCATGCTGAGGGAATTTCACCGAAATCTATTGACTGCTTAAATAAATAAGAAAGAGGTCTAGATAAAACTGCTATGAGTTTTTTCAGCGGAGTTGATGGGAGACAATCGAAACCTGGAGAGCTATTAGGTTTTGATTTTTTATGCTTTCAAATACAGTCAACTCTGAGAAATGTATGTCATTTAGGGAAACATAATTTCCAGTATTTCTGGAGACTTCAAAATGGGGCATAGTTTTATTATCTTGTGTAAACACCGAACAGAAGTGGTTATTCGATATGGAGGCTTTTTCGCCATCTGAATATGCTAATAGGCCATTAGAATTTGGTATTGATAGAGCTGGAATGTTTTCCTTTACAGAGGTTTTGTTTTTGACGTACAGATAGAAATTCTTAAGGGATTTACTTTCAATTAATTTGTTTTCAATATTCACTTCAGTCATAAATATTGCCTTTTTTAGTTCCCTTGAGCAACTTTTGAAGTAATTTTTATTTGTTTTTGTGCTCAGAGATTTGAAAGATCGCCATGCCTTTAATTTTTTACTCATAAGTCTTTTTATATGTTTTGATGGAAAAAACCCTCCAAATGCATATTTTTTACGGCGAGCTTTTGAAAATGATCGTCCAAAGTACCTTTGTTTGTTAATTTTTTAATTTTTTTAAAGGAATAAACAATTGGAAAAACCTATCTAAAGTGTTGCAAAAAGAAAACCAACATTCATCGATGGAGGAGCATTCGTAGAAAATGGATCTCGAGTCAAATGAAGATATAGAAATCTTCAGATCGGCCCAGTTTGCTTTTTGGTAATCATAATTTGAAAAGTTAAAATTTTCTCCACTTTTATGAGGTGGGGATTTTGGAAGTGTTGTTTCAGGGGATAATTCGAGGACTATATCAAAGAGTCAAATGATCGCTGCAGCCTATAGGTGCAGTAGATGAGATATTTGTAATCTGAGATGGATTATCCGCTAAGATTAAATCCAGAACGTTATGGTCTCGCGTAGGTATAGTAACTAACTGTTGAAAACTGTTATTTGTAAAGTAACTAAGGAATTCAGTGTAAATTTTTTGATTTGGGGAGGCCTTATTTTTCCAGTCCATTAAGGGAAGATTGAAGTCACCCGCTATGAAAATGGGGAGGTTTGTGTTAGTAATGTATTTAAGAGCTTCTATGGTTAGGAGACACGTATCAATATCTTGAATCTTATCTGGAGGATAATAGGCTACTACCCGTCTAAAGCCCTCATTTTGATTTGCGAAAACATTGATAACTAAGAGTTCAAGTGTATTAAAACGCGAGGGTAGGTCCATGCGTTCGTAGGAAAGGTCATTTTTTAATCTACAAAAAATGGCTACACCACCTCCACGTCTACCAGCTCTATCATTTCTAAAAATGCTAAAATCATTACCACATAGCATATTATCTAAAATCAATTCATTTAACCAAGTTTCACACAAGCATGCAATATCAATATTAAAGTCAGATAAAAATAAATTGAGTTCAGAAATTTTATTTTTTAAACTATGTAGATTAGAAGATAAGCATTTAATTATACAATTAGACGTGGAATTTGGGACAGAGACATTTGTAGCATCGTAGGGTGGGGCAGTTGGGGTAGTTAGGGATGTGGGGAACTGGAGCGGCTGTTGACTGTAGGAGTCATGGAGACGAGGTTGGCGACCAAGTCAGTTGGCACTGAGAGTGTCTACGTCAGTATCAAGAAGCACAGGTTGAGAGGTATTTGAGGTGGTTGCTGTGGGGGCCTTTGAGGCAGGTGTGATAGGTTGAGGGGGGTTTGAAGTTGAAGATTTAGTTGGTCTTTGAGATGAGAAGGAAGCCGCTGACGGGTTGAGTGATCTGCTGTATCCACGAGTTTGCGAGGAAGATAGAGGAGGAAATTCCCTTGGATTTTGGAGGTTTGGTACAGAGCTTACATTAGGCTGAGGGAGATGCTGAGTCTGATTGCCTCTAGTCGTAGGATTGTACGATCTGAGGATCGGCGCGATACTGGGGCCAAGCTCGTGGCCACGTTTGGCTAGACGTTTCTGGTACTGCCTTTTACTTTCGTCCGGAGATAAGTGAGGATTGATGTAGACATGCGCTGATACATAAGGGTCTTGGGAACGTCCGGGTTTCGTCGCCTGGTTACATAGGTGAGAGGCATCCTCTTCAGATGCTAGTCCTACTAGTAGGCGACGAGGTGGTTTGGAGGGATCCGGATTATCCAGTTGTTTAGTGAATAGGATGCGTGGTGTGAAGTTGAACTCAATGGCGCATAGGTCCAAGAAAGTTGTTTTATCTAGAGAGGAGCTGTTTGAGGGCATTTCTTTGATCCCGCTTACAAGAATGTTCTTCCTTCTATTAAGTGAAATCTTAACTTCACTTGCAATGGTTTTCTTGACCTCGATCCAATTATTATCGCTTGATATATTGAGTGATCGGTCGGTTCTGACTGCCGAGTTTGCATTTTCATTGTCAACTATTCTGTGAGAGGATTCCTTTAGAGTTTCAATAGTAGATTTTACGGAGTCAAATTCCTGACTAAGAGAAGTAATTTGTTTATCCAATTCTGGTCCCTTGAGGAACTTAGATTTGAGTAGCGCTTTACAATCAGGGCAGGTCCACCCTAGAAGACTGACTAGTTGCAGAACTAAGTCCGTGTGAGAAATGGTTATGCCACAGCATTTTAGGTGGGCGTTTTTGTTGCATAGGAAGCAAGTTAGCTCGTTAGACTCTGATTCCTTGCATACTGAGCAGGTAGTGGTTTGCGAAGCTGTTACCTTCTGTTTGGCTTTGTTGGATGGTTTTCTAAGGAACTGATCCGAACCGTCTTTTATGGGGCTAAGATTATCTAGAGAACGAACTCTCTTCATTCAAGAAATAGAATTTATCAACGCGATCTAACGAGCCTGTCTTATACTATAATGATGTAACTAACGGTTACTCAAGCGTGACGGAGCTGTAACTCATGAACGGGATAATGTATAAGAGTTATAAACCTGTTAGCATGAGATGGAATTTGGTTTTCCCACTACAGGTGAGTATAGAGATCAAAGTTCATCCAAGTACGAGTTGGTAAATCAGAATATAAATTTATTGGTAAATCACCGAGTAAGACTTAAAACAATAACTGGTGTAGACGCGCTACTAGCTGGAGTACAATACTGTACGAAAACTATACAGTTATCTATCTGAACTTAGCGTAAAAATAGTACAATTGTCGAGTGAAAGGAAATATAACTGTAAACAAACAGTGTTAACCCTCAAGCTTCAACTTTGGCTTTCTGTAAGTAGTCCTGCGAATCCGTATTTCTACCGGATTCATTCTCCACGACTTCCTGTTGAGCGTCGCCTGACGATTGATAATCATGACAGCACTTGAGTGCCGAACAATCCTGTCTCAGCTATTACAACCAGCATTACATCAAGTATTACATCGAATTATTTCCGTTATCGTACAGAAATAGTGTCAGAGCTCCTTGGAAACACTCTCAGCTTGCCGTTACTTCCAATCAATGACTCCATTATGACGGAATGGCGCCGATAAATTGCGTCCACCAGTCGCTATAATAACAAACAGGTTGCGGGCTCCTGCCGGCCACTTTACTCTCACGCGAGGCGCAAATTCTTCTATTGTCGCTCAATTACTCCGATTATCGTCCATTTATCCAATTATCGCTCATCAAGAGAGGCGTGGTCACAGCGAGATTTCATTCCATAGACACGGAGTGTGGAAGAGCTGCCTAGCGCTATCTTGTCAAACCATGTTATTCTATAACACTTATTATATTATGTTATTCTATTATTATTATTATTATTATTATTATTATTATTGTTATTATTATTATTATTATTATTATTATTTTTAAATTATTTTTTAACCCTCTAAGAAGGAGATTTTTTATTTATTTTAATTTTGTTATTATTATTATTATTACTATTACTACTATTATTATTATTGTTATTATTTTATTATTACATCTGTGTAAAGAACCAGGGGTTTGCTAAAAACGATAATTGTTGTTATTATTAATGATGTTCTTCTCTAAAGCCTACCACTTGAAAATTTATTCTGGAAGAATCTGGGGAGGAGTTCAATTAGGAATTATACACTACTGGGGGACGTCAGCTTGTAGATCTGTAGCTAGAAGCTGTTCTTCAGGATGGTGGCTGAGTTGATAGCATGCTTGGCTGGTAAGTAGTAGACCAAGGATAAACCTGAGATAGTCAGGGATAAACCTGGGGCGGTCTAAGAGAAGCTGCTATATTGTTGTTATATAATATTTCAGTATTTGGAACAAAGTTTTATCGTTTAAATAGCCAAACTACAACGAGCCTGCCTGACAGTGATATGCAGGAGGTCATAGATTCGAATCTCAGCTGGCCCTCCTTTGTTAGTATCCCTGCGTATAGTGAAACAGACGCTAAATTCAGCTCTGGAGATTTTTTAGTTTCAATCTCAAAAATCAATTAAATTATCTGCAGTAGAAAAGGTCTATTAAGTTCTGTGCTTCTGATCTTAACGTTGCGCACAGTCAGCTTCGAGTTTTAACTAAGAGCGTGTTGTCTGTGAGTGTCACAGTGGATGAAATTACTGCGTCATTGTTACATGAGAATCCTCCAACCAGGGCTACTGAGAGGTGGGTGGTGGGGGGGGGATTAGAGGTGAAGAGATGGTGCAAATCGCATCATGTCCTTTAATTTATCTCTTTTCAATGATAGCCAGCTAGCAGACAAGAAATTGAATTAACAAATCAATCAAAATACAGTCTAAATGATCTTTATAAACTGCAGCTGTATTACATAATAGTTTATAGGAGGAAGAAAGAGCTTATAGGAAATGAAGAAAAAAGTAGAAATGAAGTAGAAAATGTAGCCTAGCTTGGTAAGGCCACAGCCGACGTTCCACCACTCAACACATTTACAAAGATTAGATCGGTTTATCAAGCTATATTAAAATGTCATCACTCGGATCTAATTTCAATAGTTGCGTTAGTTGGCTCTTGAATACACGCAGACTTCAACTTTAAATTCTCAACTGTTTTAGATCCAGATGCTTACACAAAGTACATCTGTAAAGCGACATATACATAATGTATCAGAGTATATAATATGATAGAGACATTTCATGATAGACTATATACGGAGCAGCTAGAAGTGAAATACAGTGAAATAATTATTTCTAATTTCAGTTGCTATTATTGCAGAACCTGTAATAATTGCCAGAAAGTAATTGCAGTAATCAACCCTTTACTGCATTTATGTTAATTGACGATCGCGTTTTATCAAGGATTTGATTGCAATGAAGAGTAATTAGTTTACAAGAGTGAACTGCAATTGTCAAAAATTCGTATAATGAAGCTTCACGCGATCCACTTGCTTTTATATCTCTCATGCATTAGAATTCTACTGGGTCTAAGGTACAAATTCCTTATTTTATTCAGCTCATTTAAGAACGTTGATGGTGGGTGGTCAGTAAATTGTCAGATAGAACATTAGTACTCCGTGTGGAGCCCGGGTGTGTTTGGACCACTGCCGAATAGGGCAACAGCAAACAAGCTGCCGCGTGTCCGTAAGAGGCGACTAAGACAGTAGCTGCGTAAGGCAGAGGGAACCCACCTCATCATGAATTTTTTCCCAGGATTAAATGGCGGTTAATCCATTATAGGAAGGCTGAGGATAGAATTGGTTGAAAGAGCTATATACCATGGACCTGCCGTTAGACAGAGCACTAGAAGAAGAAGAATACCAGTCGAAGCAGGGTTCGTATTCACTTATCGTCTCGTCACCGATATTTCTTCGATGCAGCTGTTTGCTATATTTTCAATGATGTGCCTTTGCGGCAACTTTTTGTTTAGATTTTTTTGCGTAAGCAGTTTTAGAGATAGTGAAGGTCACATTTTTAATTTTTATTTTGTTGTCAACTAGATCAGAGTAAGCATATATAACTTCCCCTCTGTTCTTTTCTTATGTAACTCTTTTGGTTGTAAACGATTTATAGTTCTTCTTGTTTCTGCATCTTAAGTTGTAGTTTTCGATCTGATCGATGTTGGCGTGGGCGGTAGTAATTAATAGATATAATTCCATTGCTGTTGACGTAGCTGAAATTACGCCCAAATATATATATATATATATATATATATATATATATATATATATATATATATATATATATATATATATATATAGGTCTATATGTATATATATATACATGTATATATATATATATATATATATATATATATATATATGTATATATATAAGCTAAAAATTCAATAACGTTTGTCTAATGAAGAGGATAAGCTGTAGGATACAATTATATTAGCGTCTCTGCAAAGTTAAATTCAATTACTCGCCAGAATTAGAGTATCTATGTAATATTAAATTATTAAAGCTTTCTTATTATTATCTCGGATTACAAAACAGTCGGCAGAGGATAATTAAATTCTATTTATGACAATGATTTCTGATTCCTCGAGATCTATATGGTAAATAGATTTACTGCTAAATCAATCTCTTAATCCGGCTTAATTGCTGGTTAAAAAGAAGGAAATAGAGATGGAAGCATATACTTCCAATATAATTGAATCTCCAATATTTTTAAATCTCTGAACGTCATCCTGCTTTGTCAATGATAGCAATGCGCAGTATTGCAGATTTTGTGTTTTTTAACTGTATCTTTTTTTAGGTTTTTTAATATTTTTATTGCTACATAAATGTAAACGAATGGAAAAGTCTCAAAAAGGGGCTTGACTAATGATGTGATGTAGGACAAAGAGGATTTAAGTCTATTCGTAGACCGACCCTAGTTAAATTGGGATTCAAGCGAAGAAGATGATGATAATGCATTTTTATGTTTTTCATGGTAGCATTATTGCTTCAACAGATTGCTTTGATTTTGTGTCTGTGTTTCATAGTTATATGGCTGCTTATATGGGACAATGAAGTCCCCTTCCTTAATAGTTGAGGTTTATCAGAATATTGAAAAGTTTTGTTTAATTATTATTATTTGATACGGATTCTTCAATAATTTTACATGAAGTAATTCGCATACTAAAAATAATAATAGTATTAATAATAATAATAAAATAATAATAATAATAATAAAAATAAATAATAATAATACTAACAATAATAATAATAATAATAATAATAATGTTTTTTTACCTTGCAATCAAGATGACTTACATGCATTAATAAATATGTTACATTGAAATAAATCACAAATAATTCTCAATTAAGCTTCCACCAGAACTTAGCAACGTTTCCGTCATTAATTGCGCATCAGCACCTCACAGCGTCTGATTGCTCTGAGCTTCTTAATTAGATGAAACAGGGCCAGCACTTGTTCTATAGAGAGACCGGGGAATCTGCCCCTTTTTGAAGAGAAAAATACTTATATAAAGCTAAAAAGCTAATGCTAAGGTTAACGTCAGTTTCCTCTTTCGAAAGCGATGTGAGTGACGGGCGAGCCCAGGATTTGACCCCCGCACCATCTGATCCGCGGTCGAGTATCTTACCGAGTTCGCCATTGGCTCCGGCCCAATCCAGCTATGAAAGTCTCTATGGATATTTGTTTTCGATTCCGATCAGAATTTTTGCATGAGTCTATAATGACATGGGAGACTAGTAAAAATAATAACATTCGCTTAGAACCTAGAGGAGTCGAGTTATAGAAATTGAGGCACACATGTAAGATAGACTTGAAGCGATAAAATAGCAGACATTTAAGTTAACAGACAGATAAGTTAACTGAGAGATAAGTTAACTGACGGATAAGTTTCCCAACAGATAAGTTAACCGACAGGTAAGTTAGCAGACAGATACTAATCCGCGGTCGAGTATCTTATCTTGCCGACATCTCCACTGGCTCCAGCCAGTAAGGATAGCACATTAATGCTGTTAGAGATAGCGCATGTTGATAAGATGGCGCATGTTGATAAGATGACGCATGTTGAAAATATGGCGCATGTTAAAAATATGGCGCATGTTGATACGATGGCGCATGTGGATGTAGCTCAGATTGATAAGATAAAGTAGGCCTTTGTATGCTGATAAGAGCGCCTGTATGTTGATAAGAGCGCCTGTAGGTTGATAATTAAAGATAGCGCATGTATGTTGATAAATGTAGCTCATGTATGTTGATAGGAGCATGTTGATAAGATAGCGCATGTATGCTGATAAGATAGCATATGTAAATCACTGAACCCCTCTACTAAAGAAGCACAAGTAACACAGAGGTATAGAAGAAGAGGAGGTCGCTGTTTAAGCTCTGCTAATAAGAGTGCAATTATGTGTAAGTCGATTCCTCGACGCAGATCATCGGCTCTGATTTGATTTGAACAAGTGACAATGATTTCATTAGCCCCTCCACTCCCAGTGGTCGTGTTGCCGTGGCTTTCTCCGGGATGAAAATCCGAGCACCTGGAAATGCGGTGGGAGTTATTGGATGGACCCCTGGTGGGAAATAATTCTGCAGATGAGATAAGGAAAAAGATGGAAATAATTGGAAGAATAATGCTGCGGTTTGTTGCAGTGGAAATAGTAAACACGCATTATAGTGAAATGATCAACTATGTTGATATCTATCACTTTTAATACCACACCTTTACTCCGTTAGGCAATTTAGTCCGTTTTTCCGTGTAACCGTCCTGTGAATGTCCGAGATTTTACTCTCAGATCAGCGCGGCTGGGATTCGAACCCACGAGATTCAGCTCAGTAGTTTAGTGGTGGTTTAGTAGTGCTCGATGTTGTCATCGATGACAGTATCACTATTACTTTTGTTATGTTGTATAGTTAGGTCCAGTTATGCTGTTTGAATTAATTATGAAATAATTAATTATGAATTAGGAATTAATTATAAATAAATTATTAATTATTATTTATTTATTAAATATATGGTCTGTCTTTAGGAAACAGAAATTACATTTGAAATTTTAATGGCGTTTTATAATTTAACAGCATTATAAAACTGTATTGTTTAAAGTATTTAATCAATCAAATGTGACTCAACGCATTGCGTCTCTCCTATTAACAGTGTTTTAAATAAATAATAATAATGATAATAAAAGTAATAATTAAATAATAATAATAGTCAAGTAGTACTCAGGTATTAGTCAGGTAGTAGTCAGGTAACAATCAGGTAGTAGTCAGGTAGCAATCAGGTAGTAAACAGGTAGTAGTCAGGCAGTAGTCAGGTAGTAGTCAGGCAGTAGTCAGGTAGTTGTCAGGTTGTAGTCAGGTAGTAGTCAGGTAGTAGTCAGGTATATAACTGTAGAGATCTTGTCTCACTCGAGCCTACGTTAAAAACTCGATGCTAACTCTTATAGATTACTTATAGAACGAGGATTAAAGGTCTAGACGCTCAATCCGTCTCTCCACGCTCATCACGGATTGACAGGACTCACCGGAAGCAGTCCAGGAGGACGTGGAGAGAGACACGGATCAATCCAAGCGGGGTTCCTAGCCCCATCTCTTCAAATCCGACCCCTCTATCACCACCCCCCTGGACCCATGATTGTGGGCCAGTGCCAGAGACAGTGCCCCAGTCTCCCGCCTAGACACCAGATGTGGCTATTCGCTGGATTAATTACCAATCAATGACCAGCTTGTGACGCTGCTGTTTGGATTTAGCGTTTGTTTTATTGTACGTGTTTTAGCCCTCTATCTCTCCCTCTCCATCGCTCCCTCTCTCGCTCTCTTTCTCTCTCTCTCTCTCTGATCTCTCTCTATCTCTCTCTCTCTCTCTATCTCTCTTTCTAGTGTTCTATCTAGTGGCAGGTTCAAGGCACATATTCTAACTTATGCTGCTTTCCACGCGTCATAACGAGCATTACATCGATGAACATCGATGATCTTTCATTTACAAAGGCTATGCCTTATCCACATCTTAGAGTAGCCTATAGCTCGCGAATAATATGGTTTCTAAGGTGGTTTCCTATTGCGTTCCTCAGCTCTTGCTGAGTCGCCTCTTACGGCACGAGCAGTTTATGGTTGGAATACTTTTCAGCGTCCCGGACCCAACACGAGAAGTTTTAACTGTAATGTTAATTTATTAGGCATCAGCTGGTAACTTTGAAACGCCTTCATCATTGTTCTTCATTTAATTCTTTGTTCATCATTTAACTCATGATTTAGATGGCCGCTTCTTTTATACTTATTTTATATTTATTTTCTTTATGCACGGATGGATGCCCATGGAACTGCGGATTTTGTAATTTAGATTAGGCCTAAGGTTTCTAGATACCTACATTACATTTGTTCAAAATGATGCGCAGAGAAACCGTTTCGATTTAGTATTTTTATTAAGAAAATTAATATTAAAAATTCTTTAAACAATATCTCAATTAGCACACTAACCTAATTTGCCACTCAATTCAACAACACAAGACGATGTATATATATATATATATATATATATATATATATATATATATATATATATATATATATATTTAATAGTACATTTACATAATAGCACATTTATATAATAGTACATTTATATAATAGCACATTTATATAATAGTACGATACATTTATATATGTTCAATAGCGCACAACTTGATTGGAAGACCACATATTTTTCGAATAATTTAAAATAATTTTAATACCATTTTTTCATTCTTGACCAGAAAGAAGAATATAAAACTGCTCATAAAATCCGTGCAGTTAAATGCAGAGGGTTTTAATTCTAAATCCTAATGACGCCGAATAACCTCACGTGCCAATCCATGAGACCAGTGAGTATAGTGGATTCCACTCAACTTACACTAAGTGGAAAAATTCCGGATAATTCCATTTAATATCGGATGTGTAAAGCAATTGATCAGGAGGCGTCTAGAGTCCAGGATTTTAAATCATGGGGGTTGAAGGGAAGACTAAGAAGGGGTTCCACAACTCCGGGTGTTCTCAAGGAATCTCAGAACCTCATTTGCTATAGAGAAATCCCAACAACCCACTATAGGATAGGTTTAAAAAAATTGCTTATATTGTGAATGTACCGAAATTGAAGAAATATGACATTACAATTAAAATAAACAGTTTATTATGTTACAATTACAAT
Organism: Enchytraeus crypticus; assembly: GCA_905160935.1. Taxonomy (NCBI): domain Eukaryota; kingdom Metazoa; phylum Annelida; class Clitellata; order Enchytraeida; family Enchytraeidae; genus Enchytraeus; species Enchytraeus crypticus. The sequence goes on along the minus strand of CAJHZI010000444.1, from coordinate 536,717 downwards.
AAAGCAAAGTACGAATTCCTCAGAGAACTATAGGCCTCAGTAGATAAATAACTAGATAAAAAAGTCAACGGATTAAACAAAATTATTTTGGATCAAAAAATTACAAAAAATTTAAAAAAATGATTACAGAAAATTAAAAGAAGAATAGAGCAATCCGAAGATACTAGTACTGTATGGAGTCCCGAAGTCAAGAAGCTATTTTGCCAGCAGTTATGAAGGTATTTGCCAGCAGTTATGAAGGTATTTGCCAGCAGTTATGAAGGTATTTGCCAGCAGTTATGAAGGTATTTGCCAGCAGTTATGAAGGTATTTGCCAGCAGTTATGAAGCTATTTACAACAGTATAATGTTACCGGAACTTCTTAAACATTATAAAGTTGAGAAATGAATTTTCATCCAACAAAAGAAGAAACTATTTACCAGAACGCTAGAATCTAAGGGAAACAGTATTAACATTGTAAAACATGTCTTATATTTTAGGGATTTGCACCCCTCTTTCCCCTCAATCCACTTCTATGAAACCTCCCCTCCCCTCTCGCCGTACATTACCGCCTACTCTCTCCACAGGATCGTTTAAGGGCGCTATCGTCGCCTGGCGAGGACCAGATCGACAAATGTGTCGCTAAGTCGAGACGACTCGCGATGCATTAAATTAGATTGACTTAACAGTTCCTGACGCTCCCTCGCCCAGCCATTGGTCGTCTTTCTAAGGCGCCATTACGAAGCATTTGCCGAGAGAACTTGTAAGAAGAGCGACAGATGTCATATGCGTGCTATGCAGGTGCTGATGTGGAAATGTTGGCGCATTGGTTAAGCGTTTCGCTGCGGTCCGGGAGATGTTAGGTTAGAATCGAGGGTTAACAGATGCTGATGCTTTGAGATAGGATAGTGATACTGAAGTAATCCTGTAAGTGCAAAATAAAAAATATTACCTAAATTCTGATAATGCTTATTTAATTATATTTGTCATTGATGTGGTTACTCTGTGAATTTTGTGAAATTTTGTGAAATAAACTTTCTCTCTCTCTCTCTCTCTCTCTCTCTCTTTCTCTTCAATCCTCCATGATTTTAATCTTTATTTTACAGCTAAAGTGCACGTTGGGTTTTGGCTGGGTTATGAATGAAACAATTGACTATGTATAATGCACTAAAACTTGTCTTATTTGTCAACAACTATTTAACTTTATTTGAATATGTTATACTTCTCAAGTGCTTCCGTCCACATGGGCTACAGAGAATCATGGTTTTCCTAATTGTTAATCTTTTATTCTTATTTAGAACAAGGAAAACACGCATAGGAATTAAAATGCAGAAAAGCGCACACATAAAATATAGGAAAACTAAACTAAAGGAAAACTAAACTAAAACGTAAAATGCAGGAGAGCTCTTGCTCAAGATAAATGAAATATCAGGAAACTTTAACGCAGTATGACTTGACGGAAGACTGTAGCGTATATAGTATAGTAATGGCTGTCAAATCATGTAGATATAAATTAGCGTATAAATATGTTTAGATCTTTCCATGTACTAGATTCTGCTCACTGATAAATCTCTCCGATTTTGATATTTAAGCTACGTTACATATGATAGTTATCTGATATTATTGTGCTTTTACTATGTCCATCTTATATTGTGTATTTCTTTACCGTAACTGTTGTAAAGTATTGAGATGCCGTAGCATGATATACGCCATTAAAAATTAAACATCTCAGAGAGCAATCTTTGATTGACCTAAAAATGAATCTAATTTGGAAAGAGGGAATCTGATGCTTTAACAACTAAGCCGCCAGGATGTCAATCAGTCAATCATGCAGCAAATAAATCAATCAATCAATCACGCAATCAATCAATCAATCACTCAATCAATCAATAAATCAATCAATCAAGCAATCAATCAATCAATTGATATTGACTGATTGACAGGATGTAACGTCTCAGCAAACGATCATATTTAAACGCTGCTAATCTAGGAGTCAACGCGCCCACTAAACGAATCAGCTACGGGCCCGACAAGGCTCTTGATCGACCATTTAGAGAAATCACGAAAGCGTTTATTGAATCAGTCGACCTCATATCTAGGGTTGACCCTTTTGACCTTCCTCGTGTCGTCGTTGACAACATGAAAGTTTAGGAAATGGCGATGTCATCTTTTAGAAATAAAATAATGAACATATGGACTTCAGTAAAATTATTAATCAATTAATATTCATAATATAATAATAATTATTATTATTATTGGATGAAGAAACGGACGTTAAACCTTATTATTATTACTATTATTACAATTATTACTATTATTATTATTATTATTAATAAAGCTAAAGTTTCAAAGGAATTGTCAATATTAGTAGCACCAGTATCATATGAATGACCAGTCACTGCTGTAAATAGTAAATTCTATAATCGGGAGAATTATTATTCAAAAGGACAAAAATCTAAATTTAATCCATAACTTACCATATTCAGTATAACATAATGCTTGTACACTGATTTTAGCATATATATTTTAGCTCTATGTTTGTGATTACCTTAACAATTGTACGTAGTACATTTTAATCCTATTAATTAATCCTTTTATTTTAATTTTCTACTGTTAATGAACTAAATCCGGCATAAGTAAGCGCTTCTATAGCCTGTATCCTCCGTTCACACAAACGTTTCAATATTTAGCTTTTTATTCTGCTTTACCTGTTTTAAATGTCTGATGTGATAAATAAATAAATAAAAATAAATAGATAACATAACCAGGTCATAGAAGGTAGAAGGGAAGGAAAAGAGGCAGGGGTAGGCCGATATTAGGTATGTTAGATGATTTTAAAGATCCACTCGTATGTGGAAATGAAGAGAAAGGCGGAAGACAGAGAAGAATGGAGGCGTTATATACCTTGGGCCTGCCAGTAGGCAGTGATAAAGCTGATAAAGCAAAGATTAACGTCAGTTTCTTAACTCGAAAGTGATGTCAGTGTCGGGCGAGCCCAGGATTTGAACCCCGCTCATACTGATCCGCGGTCGAGTATCTTACCGACGTCGCCACTGGCTCCAGCCAGTGCACTAAGAGAGAGAGAGAGAGAGAGAGAGAGAGAACATAAGTTTAGCCAGACTATTGATCGTAATTAGTAGGATTTAAACCTGTGTAAATCATCAATAAGAGGGATGGATATAGGGGCAAATGCATATAGGGACCTGGAAGAACTCTTCCCCTGCCCGGAGACAGGATAGCGTGCTGAGAGTCTAACCCACAGCAGCTGACTCTACTCTAATGAAATCATCTCGTTTAGAACTCAAGAACTTGATTGTCAATTTACACTCATCAGTCTCCGCTACATTGAGTTTAAATAAGCCTGGTTTAAATAGGCTTAGTTTAGTTAAACCTGACTTAACTAAGCCTGGTTTAAGTAAACCAGGTTTACATGTATATTGGCTTAGTTTAGTTAAACCTGGCTTAACTAAGCCTGGTTTAAGTAAACCAGGTTTACATGTATATTGGCTTAGTTTAGTTAAACCTGGCTTAACTAAATGTGGTTTAAGTAAAGCAGGCTTACATAGGTTTAGTTTAGTTTAACCAGGTCTTCTCTCTCTCTCTCTCTCTCTCTCTCTCTCTCTCTCTCTCTACAGTAAGACTGACGAAATCTTTCCAGGTTCTCCTGAGACTTGATCCTGTGACCTTGCTCATCAAGAGCTGACACTCTGCCCCTGGTCCATCAGGTGATATAGCGTGATAGGGGCTTAGGTTAGGCTTTAAGGTTAGAGTTAGATTGCAGGTCAGCTCATCATTAGAGTAAAGCTGATCTGAGGAGCAAGATTTGATGTGCAGACAACGTACATACAGCGTAAGAGACGGCTATTGCAGAATTCGTGAAAGCAATGATAAATTACCTCACACACCAACTCGAAGGGCAGAAGACGTATAAACTTGAACGATAAGAAACTTTAAAACTAAGCTTGAACATTTAAGAACTTAAAAGCTGGTAAAGCAAAGATTAACGTCAGTTTCTTAACTCGAAAGCGATGTCAGTGTCGGGCGAGCCCAGGATTTGAACACCGCACCTACTGATCCGCGGTCGAGAATCTTACCGACCGTAGATAAGTGATTGATTGATTCTCAGAGGAATACTTTGTATTTGTGGCTTGGACACCTGTTGAGCCTAATCTAGCACAATTCTGTGAACATTCACTTCCAATGTCCTTGGCAATTAATCGAGGAGTTATTAAAAACAGCTTCACTTGGAGATTTCATAATGCGCCCGCTGACTTTCTAATTTATTAATCTCTCTTTAAGTAATTTATCTGCCGAAGAACCTTCTGGAATAAATTACCAGATTGTGTCGATTTCTAAGTACAGAAAAATTAAAGCAAAGCATGATTTCTAATTGTACACTTCTCCCTATATTTCAATCTGAATTACCTGATGGCAGATCCAATGATTTTATTTCAATTCAGCATTGAATTCACTATTGGAAGTAAGTATTGCCTATTGGCAGGTACACGGCACATAACCATGGACATCTAAGCCTGCCATTTAACAAACGGTTCATTACTAGACGAATAATCGACGAGCCCACCCCTCTCTATTCGCTTGCGAAGATTATACAAGGAATATCTCTTAACTTTCGCTTCAGCAGTGTCTGCACATCTGTGAGCTGAAAGATATGCTTAAGACGTCCCTGACATAGACATGAGGTTAAACATCTAATACTAATAGTTCATTTGCAGGTAGGAACTTGAATTTAGAAGTGTAAAATTGTCATATGCCAAGCTTAGCTGTGAATGACCGTATTAAGCATATGCATTAAGTGCAAAGTGTGATACAACCAGTGGCGACATCGGTAATATACTCGACCGCGAACCAGTATGTGCGGGGTTCAAATCCTGGGCTCGCCCGTCACTGACACTGATTTCGAGCGAGGAAACTGACGTTAACATTAGATTTTAGCTTAAAGTCTTGAACTACAGCTGCAGATATACTAGTCAAGTCAACTTAATTTTCTGCATATCCCCCCACCCCTATATTGGAAATTCGCCTTTCGCCGATAACTCTATAAGAGCTGAAGGCAGTCGATCATCCTTTTGACTTCCGGTTCCTTGCTTCAGAAAATAGAATTATCCGAGTGAGGGCTTGAAGAAATAGGACGACCAATCGGCTAACTCGTATCGAAACGTCTAAAATTGTGTCAACCAATGACGAGCGAGGTTAGAATATTTTCTTCATCGCAGAAAGTTCAGATTTTCTTAGCTGATGAAAACACCCTCAGTAAAATAATATAAGAGATTCGTTCAGATTCTTCTAGAAGTCGGTGATTAAAACTCTACTTCCGTAGTTAGAATTCTAGAATTTAATAAACAGTTACTTGTGTAAACGTTCTCTCTTTCCCTCCGGTTCTAGAAACTGGCGGACGTATTTAAAAGATGGCACAAAATATTAATCGAGTCGATTTGCTCATAGTTAAGTTAACACGCATTATAGTGAAATGATCAGCTATGTTGATATCTATCAATTTTTAACACCACATGTTTAATCCGTTAGGCAAATTAGTCCGTTTTCCGTGTAACCAGTCCAGTGAATGACCGAGATTTTATTCTCAGATAAGCGCGGCTGGGATTCGAACCCAAGAGGGTTCCATTCACCAATAGATCTGTCATTTAAAAGTTCATGACGTTATCCATTGCGCTATTGAGTCATTCAATAGGGCCCTCAATGATGTACAACTTCAATATAATATCCTGATCAAACAAGTGGGAATTATGATTATAATATTATTATGTAGGGGAATACGGCTTATTGTGATCAAACAAGTGGATATTATGGTTCATTTAGTTCAAATAAAATCCATCTGATGTCAACTCTAAGATGATGACTACAAGTTAATTACCAGTTTCTAACAACTTTTAAACGCTTCAGATTAAATAAAGATGTGAAAAGTGATAAACCTTCAATAATATCCAACACTTTTATTGAGCATTGATAGAATATGCTTACAACAATGAGATAATGGACTAAGCTTTGTTTTAGTTTTCCTTTTGTATTCTCTGCACTTACTCGGTGTTAACAATCTAATGCGACAGTTCACTAAATAATGAATGCATTATATATATACATATATATATATATATATATATATATATATATATATATATATATATATATATACTGTTAATATAATTACATGTCATTATCAGCTTAACACTCACATAACGTGTCGGCATTATTAACAAAATCGCATAAAATGGATTAAACAAGACCATTTCATTTTATAGGCCAAATTGATTCCACTTCGTGATTGATTGATTCCACTTTAGAGTATACGATTTTGAACAATTGAATCTGCATCACTTGGCTAGAGAGCATGCCAATGACACCATTTTCGGCATAATCTTTATTTAAAATTGAAATATGTCTAATAGTAGCATCAAAAGACTTAAATCAGTTAAATTAAATTTCATTAAATTACTCTTAAATTACTCAATGACTTATTAATTATTATAGACTTATTTTCTGCTTCTATTCGTTGGCCTTGAAAACCTAGACTTATGTTTATTATTTATATTTGGCTAAGTTAAATATATAAGTTAGAAACAATAGATAGGCTAAGTCAGTAGGGCCTAAATGCTTTTCTTTGCCCAATACAAATTTAACCTTAATTACATTAAATTTAGCAACCTTTTTCCTGACACTGCTATTATCACCCTGCTACTTATCTGATCCCTCACTCTTAAGCTAGGTTGAATTGTGTATAACGTCAAGCTTCAGAAGCACAATGCTTCTCTTCAAGAAAACTCGACACACTCAAGCTACCGTCACAAAGACTAATTTAGCAGTAAATTAACTTAGCTTTAGCTTCCAGATTTCCATGTTATTCATCTGCAGTAGTATAATTTGCTATTTTTAAGTATGTAGGTAATTTATTTTAATGTACATGTAGGTATGTAGGTTATGGTGTGATTAATGTAAGGTTCAGAAGCTCAAGGCTTCTCTTCAAGACGATTTGACAAACTCGAGCTACCGTCACATAGATTAATGTAGCAGTAAGCTACTTAAACTTACATTATATACTTTATATTTTTAAGCTACTTTATTAGCCCGTTTATATAATAATTTCAGAAGTATAATTGAGGTGTTTTCCGTATCGACTATTACACAGTTGAAGGGGATATGGTGGACATGATATCATCCCACTCTCCCCAGGTGGCGTCCCAGTCCAACAAACTGAAGTCCTTCATGATTGAGGACATCCTGCACTCCGAGAAATCATCATCATCTTCTACCAGCTCCCGGGCAAGCAACGCTTCTTCTTTAGAATCCCACAAGAAGAGATCCCATTCGACTGAGGCTCCGGATGGAATGGAATCCCTTCACCTCAGCTCTCACCAGCACTCCTGGTCGTCCCACAGCTCCGAGAGCTACTCCAGCTGTGACGGCTCCAGGAAGGATGATCCAGGCAGAAGGGAAGAGCTTCACAGAGGTGTTACTTCGAAGACAGGTCAGAAAAATGAGGAATTTTTGAAAGGATTTCTGAGTTCAACCACCTCTCTGGAGACTGAGGACGTTGGGAAGACTGAGGCAGAACTGCTGAGAGGTTATCTCCAGTCATCCTCGTCGATACTGGAGCAGGGATTGATGGAGAGAGCGACCTCGGTGTTCAGACATCGACGGGCAGCTGGAAGCTACTGCCTCTCAGCCTATCTCAAGGACTCGACATTTTTTCCACCGGGGGCTCATCCATTGGGGGTGTACCAGCCCCTTGTGTCTCATTTTCAACGATCCCCTACCCATCCTTTCCTTTCGTCGACTACTAGCGGTAAGCTGTGAGTTTTTTCAATAAATAAATCAATCAATCAATCAACCAATAGATTAAACAATAAATCGACTAAAACAATGTATTGTTCAATCCCATTACTGTTTCATCGATAGACAGATTCTCGAAGCTGATAAATTAGTTATATTTAATAAACAAAATACTGATAATTAGTAAAATACGTTTATGGATCAATATTCGTCTGCTCTTGACTAAAGGTTCTTGTTGGCTGTAGTACAAATTAAACCACTGATTGATCGATGGGGTTCTCTCATGTGAGCAGAATAGCAGCTGCTGTGAATATAAGTGTCGAAGAAACGAAGAGAAATTAAATCTAACGCTGTAGTAACAATCTAATAATATAATATAATATATAATTATATATATAATATTACATATAATAATATAAATATTATCTATAATAATATATATTATATAATAATATATATAATATATATATATATATATATATCTAATAAAATAGTATAATATAATAATATAATATATAATAATATAATATATAACAATATAATATATAATAATATAATATATAATAATATAATATATAATAATATAATATATAATAATATAATATATAATAAGTTGTAGTAATGCGCATAGTAAGAGAAGCTAGACTTTGATGTTAAACCCAGTGATAAAGTACGTGTATTAGTAATGCTCAAACGATTTCACAGATTGCGATGACTAGAATAATTAAAGCTAGACTATCTACAGTGGGACTAGTCATTTATATTAAAAAATTTAGGCTATTTCATTGCTCCTCTATTTCACTGCTTCTATATTTCATTGCTCCTCTATTTCACTGCTTCTATATTTCATTGCTCCTCTATTTCACTGCTTCTATATTTCATTGAACCTCTATTTCATTGCACCTCTATTTCACTGAACCTCTATTTCACTGAACCTCTATTTCACTCAACCTCTATTTAACTCAACCTCTATTTCACTCAACCTCTATTTCACTGAACCTCTATTTCACTCAACCTCTATTTCACTGAACCTCTATTTCACTCAACCTCTATTTCATTGAACCTCTATTTCATTGAACCTCTATTTCATTGAACCTCTATTTCACTCAACCTCTATTTCATTGAACCTCTATTTTACTCAACCTCTATTCCATTGAACCTCTATTTCATTCGAACCTCTATTTCACTGAACCTCTTTCACTGAACCTCTATTTCACTTAAGCTCTATTTCACTCAACCTCTATTTCACTCAACCTCTATTTCACTCAACCTCTATTTCACTCAACCTCTATTTCACTCAACCTCTATTTCAAGGCCATTTAGATATTTCCGGCAGAAGAGTAAGAGAATTAAGAAGCGCTGCTTTCTTAATTATCAATTTTTTTGACTTAATTCTCAGTCTGGAGATGGTTGCGCTATTATTCCATCAATAATGTGATTGGCAGAAAGTAAAGCTAATGTTACCGTCAGTTAGCCTCACTCGAAAGCGATGTCAGTGACGGGGAGCCCAGGATTTGAACCCCGCACATACTGATCCGCAACGAGTATCTTAACGACAAGCGCCACTGGCTTCAGCCAGTAGAGACAGTTATTGATTGATTGATTGATTGATCAGACACTGATTGACTGATTGATTGATCAGTTGATTGATTGATTGATTGATTGATCGTAGGCTATCAGATGCTCGTCATGAACGAGAGTGGCTCTGTCAGTAAGCGATTATTCCATCAATTGACTAATTGATCAGTTGATTAATTGATCAGTTGATTGATCAGACACTGATTGACTGATTGATTGATCAGTTGATTGATTGATTGATTGATCGTAGGCTATCAGATGCGCGGCACGTACCAGTACGAGAGTGGCTCTGCAGTAAGCGATTATTCCATCAGTTGATTGATTGGTCAGTTGATTAATTGATTGATTGATTGTTTGATTGATTAATTGATTGATGGTAGGCTATCAGATGCGCGGCATGTACCAGTACGAGAGTGGCTCTGCCAGTAAGCACTGCAGGAGACGCAAGGCGAGGACGGTCTTCAGCGATCAGCAGCTGAACGGGCTGGAGAAGAGATTCGAGGAGCAGAAGTATCTCTCAACGCCCGAGAGAATAGAACTCGCCACTCAGCTGAGTCTCTCAGAGACACAGGTAAGCAGCGACGAGGCGCCGCTACGACCTGTTGCGCAGCGCCGCTACGACCTGTTGCGCAGCGCCTCTACGTCTGGTTGCGCAGCGACGAGACGCCGCTGCGTCTTGTTGCGAAGCGATGAGGCGCCGCTACGTATTGTTGGCAGCGCCGCTACGACTTGTTGCGCGGCGAGGAGACGCCACTACGACTTGCTGCGCAGCGCCGCTATGAGTTATTGCAGATTGTGGTGATGTATTAGTCAAGCTTTTCTACTTCTTGTTACGTCTACGTAATTGAGGCTCAATAAATGTTTAACTACCTCTTTCTGTCACTAATTGTCATGCTTTCCCTTAAATTCACAGTGTGAATGAATAGTATTAGTAGATTAGCCTAAGTATATCCTCTATGTTGTCATTGAAGATGGTAGCACACTAGTTGTTGCTGTTCCTGTACTAGCATAGGCAGTTAGATCGTTTTAGTTAAACACAAGGCACTAGACTGCACGACTAAATTCTATCAAGAAATAAGAGAAATTTAATTCGCAAGATATCACCAGTGTTTGCACAATTTTGAATAAAAAGAATAACATTGGGCGAGGTATGGGGATGAAGCTGAATTGAGTTTAGGCAACTGATTGTATCTCTGGCGATGGCTCAATTATTTTAACTGCCCTTTCCTTCGGCCCAGTTGCCGCCTGGGATCAAACTAACTGTATAATTAATATTAATTTACACTGGTTAAGGGAAGATTATGATGATGATGATGATAATGATGATGATGATGATGATGATGAATTTACACTGTTTGCAGGTCAAGACTTGGTTTCAGAACCGTCGTATGAAGCAGAAGAAAATCCACCGCAAGGTCACGACTTCAGATTCTGCTGACGTCATGCTGTCTGATGACGAATCTATGACGTCAGACGATGTCATCAGCGATGAGAACACGTCAGTGACGGCGCAGATGTTGGCAGAGTGCCAGCGCGCGGGTTGTGTGGCAGATCAGTTGAAGCCCTGCCTGGGTAGCGAATCCATGACCGAACTGAGTGGAGGCCAAGTGTTCTACCCTCAGAGCAACAGGACAATGCTTCATTGTCACAGAGACATCTATGAGTGACAGCCGATTGGCTTTTTATTTATTACTGATTTACTTATTACTGGGACGTCCCTGACATCATCCTTGTTTGAGGAAGTGGACGTTAAACCTTTATTACTACTATTATTATTGCTGTTCTCTAACGTTACGCCGGTTACTGACGAAACGTGACGTCAGCAGTTAAGCGAACTTTGGTAATGAGTGACGTCATTACGGGGTTAAAGGTCACTTGACAGTTTTAACCAATGAAACGTTCGAGGATGATAATTCCAAGAAGAACTAATGATTCATGGAAGATCCAGTGATTCCAGGTAGATCTAGTGAGACTAGGCAGAACTATTGAATCCAGGTAGATCTAGTGATTTTAGGAAGATCTAGTGATTCTAGGAAAATCTGGCCATGTTAACTATACACAAAACTCGAAACTAAAATTAGTGTTAAAAACTGTACTAATGTTGTATCCACATGCAGATTGTAGAAGGAGAGAAGCGTACTATTGTGTCACTGACCTGGCTGGAGCCAGTGGCGATGTCGGTAAGATCTTCGACCGCGGATTAGCATGGGCGGGTTTTGAATCCTGGGCTCTCTCGTCACTGACATCTCTATAGAGTGAGGAAACTGACATTAACAATATCTTTTTTCTTACCAGCTTTTACTGAAGATATATTAAGCCGCGGTTTAACTTCTGTCGGAGGTTGAATACACATTTCATGTGTGGTGCCATACCCGTGCCAGAAGAATAAATAAACCGATATTGAGCGTGCAGTTAGAGGTGACTAAATAGTAATAGTAGAAAGGCAATAAGAAACCACACTAGAAGTCATATTATTCCCAAACTATTAGCTACATTAAGGTGTGGACAAGGCCTAGACTTTGTCACTCGTTGATGAATGGAATGCTCGCTTTGAAGCGTGAAAAGCTGCATATGAATAGGAAAATGTATCTTGGACCTGCCACTTGGCAGAACATTAGAGAGAGAAAGAAATAGAGAGACAGAGTATTACTGTATCCATCTAGCATTGTTTTGAATTTGTACAGTAGATTTTTGTAACTCTGTTATTGACTGCCAGTCTGTGTATGATGTAAGTTGCACATGTATGTGATGTAAACTCATTATCCCTTGATCGAAACATATGTTAAACTTATCTTTACGTTGCTTTATCTAAATCTTTCCATGAGTTTCAAGTGTAATTCAATGAAAACCTAAATCAATTCATATTTTACATGTCGGTGTCCTGCTAACCCTTTTCAAGTTTAAAGTTGCAATACTTGTGAATTAACTGGGTGATAAAATTAATGTAATATACAGTAGCGTCATAATAATTTAATATAACATAACATAACGTAATCAGCCTAGCATATATAGCTTAGCATAGCATATGCAGCTTAGCATATCATATACAGCTTAGTATAGCATATATAGCTTGGCATAGCATATATAGCTTAGTATAGCATATACAGCTTGGCATAGCATGTATAGCTTGGCGCAGCATATATAGCTTAGCATAGCATATCACAGCACAGAAGAGTGTAGTACAGTACAGCACAACGCAACTTTATATAGCACAATACATATTATTTTAATTAGTTCTTAGATTTTCTCTCTATTCGTAGCCTGCTATCAAACAAGCCGTCCATACTTTAAGCCTTCAATGCGACAGGAGGATTGGATGTATAGGAGATAAATTGAACATAATGACCGATGGAGTGAGAATATGGCGTTTTAATTTCCACTAACAAATGTTTACGGTGTAAAAGAGCAACAGTAGATAACGAGGGGCAAAGGTACACAAGCCTATTTTTCCCTATATTTTACTCGTGAAGATCCATTTTCCTATATTTTACTCATGCAAGGCTTATTTTCCCATATTTTGCTCGTTTACACTCACAAAATACGGAAAAATAAGCCTTGCACTCTCAAAATATAGAAAAATGGCCCTTCACTCGAATAGGGAAAAATAGACTTCTGCACCTTTGCCCCTCGTTATCTACTTAATCTAAGAATAAAAGTTTAACCCCTGATGTCAGGGACGTCTCTAGAACTTCATATTCGGCTATAGTATAAATATTCAAAATCCATATGGCAGTGTATATATATCATTATCATTAACTCTCACAATACGTCTCTTATCAAACTGAAAACCTTTATTAATACCATTAATATCCTCACATTTAAATAGGCATTGTAATTACAGAAAAATACGCTTTTGTCAAATATTTTAATAACATTATGGATATGTTCTATGATTATCCGCATTCCATGCATACCCTATTCTAGGTACCTAGACTACGGAATGCGTAATGTTGCGCTCAACCTTTGTAAGCTTACAGCAATCGTGTTATATTGTTTGTATGTTAAACTGTTAAAAGTGGTCGGCGGTCACTCGGTTGGTTATAGCAAAAAAACTGCAGAAACTAGTTACAGAACTGATCTGAAAACATTTTATTGATGTTAAACATATGCAAAATTTTTAACATACTACTACTATGACACACAACATCGATGAGACTAGTCTCTAGTATCAAATATCTACTACAGTCAGTATTTAGCTCCTAACCTAAATGTCTGATACGTATTATTTTATTCATAAATGTTAGTAGATGGATATTTATCTGCTATATATTTTCTTTCAAATAGACTTAATTTCCTTGTTGCCCAAAATTGTGATCAACGCTCCATGCCCACGCATCCTTGTCTGTAGTACCAGATTCCCTCACACCAGACTCTTCAATGAAAAATAGCCTACTTCGCTGAATATCTCCAGAATTATAGACAGGAATGACTACAGTACTTTTGTCCCTCTTCTTTATACGAATGTGAAGGGTATCGGATCCATATAACCCTCTCCAGCTTGGTACTACCTGGTAGTGGTCTGTAGTGTTTGGAGCAATTTCGTGATCATCTGAGCCTTTTATATGAGGGGATCCAGTTTGAGCTCTTAATGTCGAAAAACTGCAAGGCTCAGTAATCCGACTGATGAAAGTTATATCATATATTTTAGAGTAGGATTGAGTAAGTGGCCAGATGATAGCTATACACAAGCAGAATCCAGAAAGCTTTAGAACTCCTTCCAAGTTTACATTTTGAATGCATTCCATTACGGTTTTAAGGATATCAGCCATTTTCACTGCAACTGAAATTGAAGCAAAAACTGATATGTCAGTATCATTCATATTAATTTATACTGCATCGTTATACAAAGAGATATTTAGTAGTTTGAGCATAAATTTAACTAAAAAGTTTCAAATACTAAATATATTTTACAGTTTGTAACCAATGCTATACGCATAATGAGAGTAATTGTAACAATGAATCAATGCTATACTCATAATGAGCGCAATTGTACTTGAGTGCATGTATATTGCCACTTCATATTTTAAAAAACGTAGCCATAAATGTTAAAATATTTAAATAACTACATCATTTAATATAAAATTACTTACTTGTTAATGATGCGTCCGATTTTTATCAAGTACAAGCGACAAATGGCGAACGACGCTGAGCTTGAAGGATCGCTGGAAATTGTTTATAGCAACAACCATGACAATAATAAACATTCACTTTCGCTTAGCCATGCGAATCGATTACAACGGTAACAAATTCGGACAAGTAGTCCTTACTAAAGAATGCACTTTCGATTAATCCGTTAGACCTATACAAATTCTGAACTGGGATCCATTCATTAAACTTATTGCTATAGCCCATTTACAAAACTTAACTATTTACTCAAAAATTTTCTAAAACTCAAAATGCTGCTCAAAAATTTTCTAAAAGATTTTTCACTGCTCAAAATGAGCAAATTTTTGAGCACTTATATATATAGACAATCGCTAATTGAAGGCATCTGTTTCTCATTAAGTTATAAACGCTCGACCATTCCCGGTTACTTATCTCTCTCTCTCTAGGGAACCGCATGGTATATAGTTTCTATTATTATTATTATTATTATTATATATTATTTACATTCAATCGAAACTTTATTAAGAGAACTCTAATAGTATTAGATGACAGACTTTAATTAATTTTATTAAGATTGCTACTTCCTGGTTGTTAATATTACCAACTGACATTCCTCACATATTTCGGCGAACTTAGTTCACTGCTAACAGACACTACACATATGGAGAATGTATCACAGAATTGATATTGACAACTAAAACTTTACTAATTTCAGCCACTTGGTTGATTAAACTGTTGAAAACGTTTAAATTGATAAATTTAAACTATATCGAGATTTTTAGTAGGTAACCATTCATTAAACTTATCGCTATAACCCATCCACTTAACTAAAGCATGTTCAATACCATTAATATTCTTCTTTCGTAACACTTTCTCAATCCTGTATATTTCTTGTTTAGTTTTTTGTAATTCTTGTTCATAAAAACTACCCTCTAATACCTCATCCCTTGTATCTTTTAAAACATAAGTTACAGGCCGTGTGTACTTTACTTCATGTATAGCATATACAGCTTCAGACCAATTTGGTAAATAACCTTTCTCGAAGGCACCCTTTATTCGGCTAATTCTTACTTTATCTCCAACTTTAAACTTAGGTTTCTTAAGTTTTTCTGGTGTAGGCCTAACCATATCTATGCTATCAACTAATTTACTACATTTAACAGGGGTCATACCAATACTACTATGAACTGTATTATTATATTCAGTAATCAATCTATCTAGCATATCAACCCAGTTTCTAGTATTTTCAGCTGTAAATCTTTTCCACATTTTTTCTTTTAAAGTTCTATTAAACCGTTCAACAACACAAGATTTATGTTCGCCATAAGTAGAATATCTATTTATACTGTAAACCAAAGGTTTACCTGAATTTTGTTCAGTATTTTCCTTCAACCATTCATCCATATTTTTA
The DNA here is from genome assembly GCA_905160935.1 of Enchytraeus crypticus. NCBI lineage: Eukaryota > Metazoa > Annelida > Clitellata > Enchytraeida > Enchytraeidae > Enchytraeus > Enchytraeus crypticus. Next base: position 520,840 of record CAJHZI010000444.1, on the reverse strand, counting down.
TTATAAAATTCTTTACCTTGATCAACCCATATATGTCTAGGACACCTGCCTGAATCCTTCACCATACTTTTAAACGCTTCAGTCACTGTTTCACCTTTTTTATCTTTTAAAGGGACACTCCATACATATTTTGAATATACGTCAATAACATTTAACATGTATTTATAACCTTTATTTACCTTACTCCATTCCTGCATATCTACTAGATCAGCACCCCAAACATCATCCACAGCATACACTTCTACTTTTCTCCTTTCAAACTTCCTTCTAACGGGTTTATGTAATTCTTCAGCCAGTTGTTCAAAGGGGCCAGTTAAGGCCCCTTCTTTAAGTTTTTTGAATTTATACCTAACCCAAATCTTGCTTTATTCTTCATAATAACACCAACCAATTTTGCCATGTTTCTTTGAGTACTGTCAAATTTAGGATCATTAGAAATTTCATATGCCCTATGTGCTAAAGCGTCATCGCTAATATTTCTACTAGCTGTATCCGTATTGTCTGTATAAAATTGATCATGTAACTTACACATTTTGTCTAACTCATTAATTCCCTTGTACCCTTCTCTATTCCTCTGTTCATACTTTGTACCAGGACCGCAATAAGAATACTTATTTTGATTATTAAAGGACCCATTATTTACATATTCTCCTTGATTTGATGGCAAGTGTAATTCACCAACAGTATTTCCGATTTTTGATAGAACGTTATTAAATACACCTTGACCATTTTTGCTTGCGATGAATTTACATTTTTGCTTACCGCATACTGTGCATACCGCAATTAACATTTTTCTGTTATTTTTAGAAATTCTTTCTTCTATATTTGTTGACTCAGTCACTACTCTACATTTTAAGCAATACATTTAAAATCTATATTTTAATAACTTTCCATCCTAGGTGTCTGTCCATCAGATGTTAATCTAAATAATCTATCTGATATTATTATTGCATAGAGATGAGTTTCTGCCGGTATAGGTTGTTCAAATTTTAGTTCTAGGCTAATACTCATTACATTAGATCTTACTTGTTCACTCTGATGCCTCACGTCAAATACTATAATAGGATATAACTCCTTGTAACTAAGTAAATTTATTTGATTACCACCTATTAAATTATTTATTCCATAATAATCTTTCTTGAAATTTTCAGCCATTTCATAAAGTTTAACGAAATCATTTTTTGCGTAATCTACATCTATATAATCTGATGGATATCTATCCCCATTTAACTTAACACAAGCTGAGCTTAAATTAACATGATCGAATATAGCTGGATTTTGTTCTTGGGTACGAATCTTATCAGTTTGAAATGAAAGTATTATCCATCTAGGCTTTTCTACACCTGCTGAACTATTTAACATCCAGTTAAAACTACGGACATTTTGAATTACAGTAGTATGCTCATCACTTCTTGCACAAAAATGTAATGGAATTAGTGCTTTATTTTTTACTAATTCTAGCAGCTGAGTTCTTTTAACTGGAGACGGTATTATTTGTGGAATAATCCATCTAATATCATTCAGTGATATTTTGCCATTAGGAACGCCATTTGCTCTATGTATTGGTAAATCGTCACTACCTCTTGTGAATTTTAAAATATGTTCCATATTATATAAAACCTTGTCATATTCTGAGAATCCAAAAATATGAGAAAAAGGTATAATGAATGAAAAGTTTCCTCTAGGATCAGAACTCATAAGAAGTTTTCTGCGCACATCAAAACCCTGATTAAAATTATTATTTCTAGTAGGCCTATAGCCTGCTGCAGGCGCAGCCACAGATGCATTAATTTCGTTACTATCTGCACTAGGAGATGTATCTTTACTCCAACATTGTTTAAGACCTGAACTACTGTTAAAATCATCTGGATAAATTAGATAACCTAACATTGATGTAGTTTGTCCAGGAAAATTTAAAGTTTCCATTATTTGTCCACCTAATCTGTACTGAATACTTGAAAACATATACATTACAGCATTATTAATTAAAGCTATTTGTGCATCAGCTGCAAAAGGGTTATTGTTATCGTTTCTGACTAACTGCCCTTTTACTTCCACATAACTTTGAGAAGGAATATAATAAGTATCACTAGCTGGGATTCTAATTTCAATTGTGTGCCCAAAATTATTAAAATCTGCTTTACTTTGAGGAATAAAAGTCTTAAAATCTTTTCTTTCAATACTGTTATCAACAAGTACTTGGCTTTGTAATATAAGCGCGTCATTTTCTATTTCTGTCTGCATTTACTGGTATTAAAATCTCTTGATACCACTACCAGTTACCAATCTTTCCAGTATTTGTTTTGAATTAGCATTTAACTGCTTCTTATTTTCATTAGTAGAGAGTTTCTTAATTAAAGCTTTACTTCCTTCTGTAAGAGCGAAAGCTCCTATTTCCCCTAAAGATGATAGCATAGGTTTAGCAATCAGATCTTTATTTTGAGTAATATAAGAACCAATATCTTTCAGCGTATCTACAAAACCGTAACCATATATCATATTTCTTTTAGAGGTGTACAGAAGTTTGTTCTGGACCCCCGAAGGGGCATACATTTGATTCTTCTTTTTTACGATCATCTTTATTTAAACAGATATAAAAGATCTGGCCTCTCTAATCAATATGTCAACAGTAATTTTTTCTCCCATCAAGTCAATAGGTATATTATCTTGATCTGTCAACCATATCCTAATACTTTGTATATCGGGTCTTCCTACAACTGGAAGAAATATTAATTCAGGACTTGGTCTCTCTATTACTTTATATCCTGGACTTACTCTTTGTGTAAAGTTATATATAACATTTGATCGAGAACTATTAACGTAAGTACCAATAATGATATCACAGTGTACCAGTATTGAGTTTACTTTTTCTATATCTATTATGTTTGGTGATTGATGAGTACCCAAACCCAACTTTTCATTTGTAAATCCTAAAGTTCTACCTATCGAATTTTCTACTCCAAAATCTACCATATAGTTTTCATTAGGTATAACAAGTATTGTTTTAAACGTTGGTTTATAATAGTCTATTTCAATTTCAGAAATTTCTTCTGTGAGCTTTATTTTTGAATTAATTTCAGCCAGTTCATAAGCACCCCTTTCAAATGTTATCGTTTTCCAACTAACTCCCTTATCTGTAGAGTATTTAAATTTATTATTAGTTTCTGTAATATTTGGTATAGAATTGTAAGTGTGTAATGATAGAAATGCTGCTTCATATCTTTTGCTTGTATCAAGGTATATTGGAGGATTTAGAGTTGTGGTAAAATCGGTTGTATTGCTAGATAATGTTAGTTTTGCCATTTGTATTTATATATCTTTATATATCTTTATATATCTTTATTTAAAAAGATATAAAAGATCTTTATTTAAAAAGATATAAAAGATGTGACCAAAGGTCACTATAAGTGAAGATTATTACTCTTTAAGATTTGATCGTGGGTATCCTTACAGATAATTTTATTGATCAATAACTCATCCAAAATAGTAATAATGGTATTATAAACTCCATTATTACCAGCATGATATGATGCAATATATTCTTCTAATTTTTCAAGTAAATCATTTGCATCACTATATACTAAAGCATAGTTCGTTTTAGGTCTCCCTCTTCCACATTTCTTCTTAACAAGTTTCTTTTTCTTTTTTCCCTCACCAACTACCTCTTTACTTTCCTGAATATACTTTAACCTTTTCTTATATTTATCTAAAGTAATCCTTTGTGAATTATATATCTCTTTCTCTCTATCCGACTTCTTAGATAATCGATCATCTCGAAATTCTTGTGCTAGACTTTTTATTTTGGTTGTAACTTCTTTCAGAATTTCAGGAATTTCACCAATGTTATGAAACACCTCACCTGGAAGTGGTAAACTTAAGTCCTGTAAATTTTCTATATCTGTTTCATTAAAATCTTTATTTAAGTTAACTCTTGGAGTAATTGGAGTAGATTCCTTTGGTTCACTAAATACATCAGTAAGACCTGACATTTCTTGTATCACATCTCTTAAAGCAAGTCTTTGTTCGTAACCTGGAAGGTTACCTGGACTTTGTCCAGCATTATCTCGAATTGCTAAAATTTTATTTAAATTTTGTTTCTCATCAGAAATTGTTTGCATAGCTTCTTTAGTAGTATTTATGATTGGTTTGAATAATTCTGACTGACTCTCGTATGTTTGTTGCTTACCAACTTTTTCATCTCGGAACATTTCCTTAACCTCATTCTTAACCTTACTGTACGTTGTAGGATCAAATTTCACCATCATTATATTTATATATATCTTTATTTAAAAAGATATAAAAGATCTGACCTCTGCTCATCATCTTATTTCTATGTATTTTTATATTTCTATGTACTTGTATGTACTTCTATGTGTTTCTATGTATTTCTATGAATTTTTATATTTAGTCGGTAAATATAAAGAATCATAATTTAAAAGATATCGTCCACATTCAGGAGGTTCCCAAAGATTGATAACTATGTACCCATGCTTCTTAGACCATGCATTATCACAAAGTTTTTCAAACTCTTCTAACCCCATATCACCAGAAATATGTGTATCATAGAAATATTTAACTGTCTTTTTATCTTGATGAAACAATATAAATATATTAGCATTTTGGCGTATTCCATGTTTCTTTAACTGATGTAAGCTTTGACATAAATAAAATGCATTTACATTGTTGTGTCTACCTCTGCAAAAGTAATCTGTCATAACTTTTTGATCCTCACTCATAACATCATCGAAAACTACAATATGGGTTTTATCTTTATCAAGTTCTTCAGGGCTTACAATACTCGACTCATTAGGATTGTACAAAGTAATAATGTCATTTGTTACGTCGTTACGCTTCTTAAATTCCTCATTACTGTCCTGCAGATATCTGTAAGCATCTTGAAAAGGCGTTGTAGTGTATATCATCACGTCATCATATTTCAGAACTTTATTTAGTAAGAAATTAAGCATCAGGTTAGTTTTTCCACACCCCGTACTACCGGCTATTATCATAAATACATTTTTAGGAAAAATATCTGCATGTTTCTTGTGTTTTTTATCACCATATATTTTATTAAGTATCTGTGAAAAGTCTGTGTTTAGAGACATTAGTGATTTACTAGCTACGAAGTTGCTAGCTGTCTTCGACAGATTTGGAATAATTCATGCAATATATCATGAAAACTTTGCCTCTTGTTAAGTTCATTAATAACATATATAGAGTAATGACCACATATAACTTCATCTCTAGCTTGAATTTTATACGTACTAAAATACCCATCCTTTTCTGAGCAGTAATTCTTAATTTCTAATGGTGGCTCAAATCCGAAACTATCAAAGTAATAACAATTTTTACCCTTACTATAAAGACTAACCCAATGGGTTCCTTGACCCTTGGTATCATCCATATTGCATATTAAGCTTTCGTCATTGCTAATCTTTCCTTTTAACTCATCTCTCATAAAAACTCCTTTAAAATTTTTAATTGATTTACATTTTTCCATAATATCAAAATTACTTAAAGGTTTTAGTGGTAAAGGAAATTTACGTAGAAATTTAGGAAAAGTTAACACTTGCAAGGTTTTGTTTTTTTAAGTAAAATTCCTGATCCTTCTCGTTCCAAGTATAAACCGTTACCCCAGACCGCACCTCTAAGACCTTTTGTATTTCCTCCTATACCATAATTATTTAAGGCTTGCAATAATAAATCTCCACTTATTGATCTTGGACCAAAAATGGATTTTCCATTAACTCCTATTTTATCTTTTTCTATTTTCTCCATTTCTCGATTATGTCGCGCCGTTTCCGATACTTGTTTACTAGAATTTACTGCACTGGCTATACCCCCAGCTAACCCACCTGCTGCACCTAAAGCACCTAGAACTGCTGGAATTGCAGCAAGTAGTGGTAAGAAACCTCCAGTTTTTTCCATATGCTTAAGTTGAGATTTACTAAGGGTTAGTTCCACACCAGCATTAGCTTTTTTAATTTTATTTAACTGAGTCTTTGTTAAAGGAAGATTGATATCTCCCGTTAACTGGTTTTTAGATAGTCTTATTATTACTTCACATCCATTATCATAAGCATGCTTAATTTTAGTTGCCTGTCCTGATGTAAGTGTAACACCGTGATTTATATATTGTGTCATTGTTGTTCTTATTTACTCTTACTAAATGAGTAACAACTCTATTTTAAAGTCAGGATCTATAGATAAACCAAAGGTTAATGTTTCCAGTTTTAAAACCTTATCTAGAATTCTGGACAAAGTCCAGGTAGCCTTTCAGGCTGCTTTAGATACAAAACTTGATCGAAATATTAATAATGATATCAGTTTAAATAACAATAGAATAACAAATGTAAAATTGCCAATAAATGATAATGATGTAGCTACAAAGAGGTATTGTATTTCTACGTTTAATTTATTAAACTGTCTAAGTAAAAATGGGGATACAATGTCAGGTAACCTAGATATGAATAATAATCGATTAACTAATGTTAAAGATCCTGAAGCGGACGGGGATGTTATCACCAAAAGATATTGTGAAAATTATTTTAGCTCTGTAGTCAAAAATGATATAATTTTACAAGTTCAATCTGAAATTAGAAATAAAGGAGATTCAATGAAAGAGCGTACAGACGCAATAAAATACAAATACCTTCTGAATAAGAGTGATAATATTAATATCAAGAAACTAATGTTTATTTGTCTTACTGTGGACAGTATGTTAATGAAATATTCTCAAGAATTTTTTAGTAAATATTTTGAGGAATTTACTAAGATATATACTTATTTGGAAAATATTACTTCAAAATATAGTAAATTATATAATAGTGAAGAAATCCATTCTGACGTAGAAGTTATTCTTTCTGTATATACTACTGATTTAAAATGTTTACTTATAGCAATAATTGAAGAATTACCGAAAAAAATATTTACAGATTTAAAACCATATCTAGTTCGCTCTAAATTAATTACAACTCCTGCAGAGGGTACACCTCTAATGAAAATTAGGAGATTTATTGGAAAATTTACGTTGGATCTAGATCCAGAACGAAAGAATGAGGAATTAGAATTATTAAAGCAGAAAAATCTAATGTTTATAGATCTAGGATTTTATTATGTTTCAGATTCACTGTTGAACCAATTTTGTTGAAGAAAAAACCAACTAACTAGTGTAATGATATTCGATATTAATAATAGGATACATATCCATCTCTGACGGTTGTTCTGTTTTATCAATAATGCTATATTTCGCTCAAGTTTCGTTATTTCACTGCTCATTTATTAGCTAACTGTTTACTTATATTCTCATTCAATTTCTTTATTCTAGCTTGATTTCGCATAAATATTCTTTTAGCTCTATCATTTATTTCACAATCAGTAGAAGGAACAATTACAGTTTTATTTCTAAATTCCATTAATCTATTTTCATCATAATTCCCTAAGTTTTCAAAGTTTATACTTTAACTCTTCTACTTCTTTTTCTAACATTTCTCTATCACAATCCACTAGAGTCAATTGCTGCATAGTATAGTTTAGAGCTTTATATGCAACATATTTATCAATAACTTCATTTCTAAATCCTTGTATTTTATCTGCATCAGATAATTTATTCATTTCGGAAAGAATTGGTTTCAGCTCATTACTCCATTTAAGCTTTTCGTCTCTAGGTATCAGATCCATTTACTAATGATAAATTGGCTAGACTATTCTCAATTATTTCATTAATTTCTTCATCATTAAGAATTTTTCCAGCTTTTATTATAGGTCTAGATTGCTTTGATTTGGTCTTAATTGGTTTAGCTTTAGGAGCTTTTCTAGTAGTTGTATGGCCCATGAGTTTTAATGCATTATTTAGGGAATTATGACTTATGCGATTGGATTTACAATATTCTGATTTAGTAGTTTTCTTATCTATATTCATGTATTCATTTAAAAATGTTATAGCATGTTCCCTATACTTTATTAATTTCAATTCATTAAAATCTTTAGGAATTCCTTGCTTATTAGTCTGAGTAAAAGATCTATGTTTATCTTTAACTTGTTGCAATTTAGATCTTACCCTCTCTTTTTCTGAAGGTAGATAAGATTTAACTGTAACATTGGATGTATTCATTTAATGCTTACAAAAGTCATCAGCATTATGCATGTTGTGTACATCCCATACCAGATGTATAGCCATAACCCTTCTTCTAAGCATTTCTTTTATTACAGGCTTAATATCATCGCTACAACATTCAGACATTAATCTTAAGGTACGTGGGGTAAGTTCATAAGCGGTATAAGGAGTAAGTTTATTAAAGTTAATTTTGTGAATCAGCATATGTCCCAATGTTTTAAAATCATCATCTGATAATTTGTTATAAACTTTTAATAACAACAGTTTGTCATACAATCTACTTATCATTTGTAAAGTACTATCGGTCAGTTTATTGAAGTTAATTCCTCGACATATTAAAGCATCCAAATATATTAAATTTGGTACTTTGCCAGAATGTTCTTTCAATGCATCCAATGTATCACATAGTACTTTTCTCAATGCTATATCTTCTAGTCTATTCAACATCCTTGCTCTTATTTATTAGAGGATTCTATATATGAAAGAAAATTTTTAACGTGAAGTATTGTTTTAATATGGTCTGAGTAATTATACAGTGTCATGGTTTTATCGCAAATTTCACAGTAGTATTTTTTAGCTGCATATTTCTTATAAGCTTTTAACTTTGCTTGTTGCCTCTCTTCCTCTGTATCAAACTTTTTCACTCTTCTAGTTATATCGCCAGATAAAATAATGGGTTCCATTTATTTAGCAATTTATTTAATGAAAGAATTTTTCTTTTATATAATCTTTTACCTAAAAAAGATAGCTTTCAATATTTTGTAGAAGTATCTTGTTAAAAGTCATCATCATTATATAAAGACTCATAAAGTTCCAAGCCATGACAACCGAAACACCAACCCTTATCTTCACGCGTATATCCTACGACTTCTTCACTATTATAACAGATATTACAAAACCTGTTCCAATACCACTCTGGATAAGGTTTATGCCTACCATATATATGATATATTAAATCGAGAGTATCAAACGTAAGTTTATCAGGATTAATTCCATAATCCACTAGGTGTTCCAATAAGTCTTCATCAGCCTCTGATAAATTATCTGTAAGTTTCCTTATTAATAATTTTCTCACGGCTATATCTGCCAAACTTCTCACTTCTTTAAAATTACGTACTCGTTTTAGCAAGTCATTAAGAAAAGCTTTGAATTTAGGATTCCTATTTAAAACTGGCCTATTTACGCACTCTGAAAGAGTTAACTCTTGAGTTGCGTAAGTCGTAAGTCCTAGTTTATAACGCCTCATTTATAGTACACAACATTACATAAAAGAAAAAACATAGAACTCTTTAATCTTGTGTATTATATTTTCTTTTATGTAATTTTGTGTACTATAAATGGTGATGACAAATGACGAACAGAACAAGCTAAAATTATTTAGTAATGTTAAATTAGATAGAAAACAGACAGAAGCATTATTATGTCGGTCACTAACTAATGCTGAATGGAAATCCCTCACTCCTAAAGATTATCGTAAAATATTTACACCAATAGCTAAACAAGCGGCAAAGCAAAGATATGTAAAGCCCTTTGACACAGAACAAGATCTGCAAGATAAATACAAAAGCATTTACTCTAAGATCGTCAACAGAAAATTTAAAACTCATGAAGAACCTGATGATAAGCATCACTTCTTAGGGTCCTTATTCAAACAAAATTCAGATGATTTTGAAATAACAAAAACGTTTGAATATTACAATAAAATATATAATACAACACTAACTCACTGGCGTGTTACCGGCTCTGTTAATTTCTTTAATATACGGAAAGTTATGGAGGCCTTGGTTGAAAAGATGACTGAAAGATACCTATCTAATACTAGAATTCAGATTAGCATAAGAACTCCATCTGGTAAAGAACCTCATACAAATCTTATGTCTAAAGATGAGGCAGCTGATATGGTTGCTGATTGGACTAATTATTTTATAGATTACTATGACATGAACATTGAGGATCTAACATTTAAATTAACAGCTATTGAAATACCTCAAGGAAGGGGTGGTAAGTGCAATGCTATAATCAATCTTGACGATAAGCGCTGTATTACTCAAATCAATAATAAGGACACCATGTGTTTAGTACGGGCTATTTTAGTTGGGTTAAGTTACAATAAAACTAAATTAGAAGAAGTGTTTAAGAATAGACTTAGTGATCAAGAAATTAAAGATATAAACTATAGAAGACAAGCTACAAATAGCACTAAAATTAATGAAGGTATATTTTCTGATAATGAACTCAAATATTTGCGCCAAGGTGGAGAAAAGAAGCTACAAGGTGTATTAGCTAAGGCTTTTCATAGAATATATTCTATTCCGATTAAAGATACAGGAAATGATTTTATTGATATAAAATTAATAGAAGATAGAATAAATATAGAAGTTCAGGTGTATAGTATGGATAAGAGACAAATCCATGCTGGAATATCAAAAGATGTTAAAGTCTATTTAATTTTAAGTGATAATCATTACAGTGTAATATCCGCACTCCCTGCATTTCTAGGAACAAGCGCTAGAGAATGGGTAGCTAGGCAAAAAGAGAAATGTAAAGCCTGTAAAAGTGAAACCCGATGTACTTTGGAGGGGAATAAAGCTAGGTGTAGTACTTGTGGTAAGATATTTTATAGTGCTGCATGTTACTTAAATCACATTAGAAATAAAAAGTGCATTGAACACTCTTATGTATGCCAGGAGTGTTTCAAATTAATTAAGGTTAAATCCCGAAAGCGAGAGGATCATAGATGTGGTGAAAATCAGTGTTCAAACTGTTACGAATGGGTGTTGGGAGAACATAAATGTTACATGAAAAAGATGAAACTTAAAGAACCTAGTGAAAAGTATATATTCTATGACTTTGAAGCTGCTGTAGATAATAATACTAAGCATATAGTTAATTATTGTGTAGTTCAGTACTTCAACGGAGATGAGTATATATTTCCTAACACTGATGAATTTTGTAAATGGGTATTCACCAAAAAGCATAAAGGTTATACAGTTATAGCACATTATGGAAAGGGTTATGATTTCCAGTTTGTGCAAGAATGGCTTGTAGGTCATGGCGTTAAACCGGATGTAATATATAACGGACAAAAGATATTACAACTAGAAGTTAGACAAGATTACAACATTAGGTTTATAGACAGTATATCGTTTACGTCGTGTCCATTAAGAGATTTCCCTAAGACGTTTGGATTAGATGAATTGGCTAAAGGTTACTTCCCACACGAGTTTAATAGGCCTGAAAATCAAGACTACATTGGAAAATACCCTGATAAGAAATACTATGGCTATGAAAATATGGTTACTAAAGATAAAGAGGCTTTTGATAAATGGTATGATGGGGTTAAGGATCAGGTATTTGACTTTAAGAAAGAAATGTACAAATATTGCAAGTCGGATGTAGATATATTGAGAAGAGGTTGTTTAAAGTTCAGAGAGTTGTTCCTAGAGATATCTGGTATAGATCCGTTTCAATACATTACTATTGCGGCTGTATGTCAGGCAATTTATAGAAACGAGTTCTTACCTTCAGATACTATTGGAATTGTTAACGAACTTTCAAATGATAATTATTCTATTAAGTCGATAAAATGGCTGAAATATGTATCTTTAAAGCAGGGTGTTAATATTAGGCATGCCTGTAATGGAGGGGAGCAATGTGTTTTAGTTAATGGGAGCCAGAAGGTAAAAGTTGATGGCTTTTGTGAGGAAACTAATACTATTTATCAATTCCAAGGATGTTACTTTCACGGATGCCCTCAATGCTACGATGATTTAACTGAAAATAAACAATCTGGTAAATATATGTTTAAATTATATGAAAACACATGTAGAATTGAGAAGGCTATAAGAGAAGCAGGTTATAATTTAGAAACTATATGGGAACATGAATTTGATAATAATATTGAAATGAAAAACATATCTTTAAGTGAATATGATTTAGTTGAGCCTATGAATATAAGAGATAGTTTCTATGGTGGTAGGTGTGAACCTATAAAGTTACTTCATGATTGTAAAAGTAACGGACAAAAGGGGAGATATATAGATGTAGTAAGTTTGTATCCTACAGTCATGTATTATGATAAATATCCTGTAGGGCATCCTACTAGAATCATTAAGCCTATGGCATACGATAACAATTGGTTTGGATTTATATATTGTAAAGTAGTTCCACCTGCAGGCTTATATCAACCAGTATTACCCTATAAACAGAAAACTAAACAAGCTCATAAACTATTATTTGGATTATGTAGGACTTGTATGAATAGAATAGATTTAAAATGTGTTCATCAGAAGCATGAAAAATGTAAAACCGATTGTATAGTTAAAAGCTGTAAAGAATGTACATCTGTTAGAAAATTTATGAAACAAAACTGTAGTGAATGTTATAATATTAAAAATGGAGAATGTTTTCATAATGATGATGAGCGAGCAATTACAGGTGTTTGGTGTACCAACGAGTTTGAAAAAGCATTAGAGAAAGGTTACAGGATTGATAAGATTTATGAAGTGCATCATTTCGAGAATACTAGTACTGATTTATGGAAGGGGTATATAAGAAAGTTCCTTAAGATAAAATTGGAAAGTAGCAAATTTGATTGTTCTGAAGAAGAGTATAGGCAAAAAGCTAGAGGGCTAGGAATTGAATTAGGCAAATTAGAATTCAATCCAGGTATGAGATTCATTGCAAAAACATGTTTAGTTTCGCTATGGGGTAAATTTGGTCAAGTACCTAAGCATAGACAAAATAAATATGTAGATAACGAAGTGGATTTTTACAAGATTGTTATAGATGATAAAATAGAAAGTCCGGTGTTTTCATTCTTAAACAATTCAATTGTATATGCTTCGTATGAAGTTAAGGATCAGTTTGTTAGGCAAAATTATAACACTAATATATATATTGCATGTTTTACTACAGCATGGGCTAGATTAAGATTATACGATATGATAGATCGAATTGGTAGGAATGTGTGTTACATGGACACGGATAGCGTTGTTTATATTGAAGACGAAACAAACAAAGATATCTTTGAAAAATATATTGGAGATTCACTTGGAGAATGGACTGATGAATTGGGTGGTAAGCACATTGAATATTGGGCTTGCGCTCAATCAAAAGATTATGGATATATATTGAATGATGGAAAATACAATGGAAAAGTTAAAGGATTCAGAGTAACAGCTGAAACAGAAGATAAAATGACTCATGAGGCAAGAGTAAAACTGGTAAAGGGTTGCATAGGCAATGTAGATATTAAATATAATCAGTTTACAATTAAAAATAGCCAGATATATACTAAAGAGATGATAAAACAATGGAGTTTTCAGTTTGATAAGAGACGTATTGTGAGAGTTAATGATAATGATATATATACACTGCCATATGGATTTTGAATATTTATACTATAGCCGAATATGAAGTTCTAGAGACGTCCCTGACATCAGGGGTTAAACTTTTATTCTTAGATTAAGTAGATAACGAGGGGCAAAGGTGCAGAAGTCTATTTTTCCCTATTCGAGTGAAGGGCCATTTTTCTATATTTTGAGAGTGCAAGGCTTATTTTTCCGTATTTTGTGAGTGTAAACGAGCAAAATATGGGAAAATAAGCCTTGCATGAGTAAAATATAGGAAAATGGATCTTCACGAGTAAAATATAGGGAAAAATAGGCTTGTGTACCTTTGCCCCTCGTTATCTACTAGCAACATTTTTTAAATGAAAGATTTGCCAAGAAGTTCAGTGAACGATTATAGTAAATGTAATGGAAGAAGCAAATGAAGACATAATAGGAGATGTAATGAGTGGTAGAAGAGTAGATATATAACGAGATATAATAGGGCATAACGAGATATAATAGGGCATTTAAGAGAAGATATAAGAGATACGTGCAAAGTATTTTTTAAATAGCAACGTTATTTATACTATTGGCATTGCTTTCTATGCAGAGACTTTCAAGAAATTCCATCACTTTAACCCAAAGCATAAACTATAATGTAGCAATAATTTATGTTAAAAGGGTTTTGATGGTCCCACCTGTTGATTACTGGTTTACAATGCAGTTTCCATAGCAATACTAGCAAGCACAACTGATGTCATCTGTCGATTAACATTATTACTACATATAACCACTTAGTGATTCCAAAGTTAGTGGTATTTCGTCCTTTCTAGATAAATTTTCTGGAAATCGATGATAAAATTTCCTTCTTTCCAAGACGTATTGGCACTGTTTCTGATCTCTTCTTGGTTTATGCATACAGGACAGTTTTTATAGGTACTAGTCACACTGTTTTGCTGAGAGATTTCTTTTAAACGATAACAGAATAATGGTGCTATCTCTTGAATGATTCACTCAAGAGTCAACTGATGCAATTTATGATAAATTGTTTTTTTTATTCAAACTAGGTATGAGAAATTGCGCAGAACCTACCCCCCCCCCACACTAGGAATTACGGCCCAACCCCTAAAATAACATTCTCATTCCTGACATCATGTATCCCGCATTGGGGGCTAACCCCCAATTTTAAGGAGTTACAGTGGACAGATGTCGAAATATAGATCTTTAATCGAAGATGAACAAAACAAACGTTAACTGTTTCAATATTAATCTTCGTCAGTACTTATTAAATAGTTATTAATGATACTGATCTTAAATGAATAATTATGCCTACCTATTATCATTAATTTTCTTTATTTTGAATTTCTTTATTTCAATTCTTAAGTTTCTACTTTATATTTTCGTTTTAAGTTCACCATGGTTCACATTTAAATTGTGTTCACTTATTGCATTTACTTGTTTGTTTGCATTGCTTGTGAACTGTACAGGGTTGAATGACCCGTTTTGGTGATCTAAATAAAAATAATAATAATAAAAGATGAACAAAACAAAGGTTTAAATTGTCAAACCTCTCGATTAAAATAAAGATTTACATAAACACAATTTTACGTAAAAACTTGCTCTGCCATATCCACATAAATATTGAAATGAGAGGATAACAACAATTAATAATAACAACAATTAGAGTGCTACAGTCATCAATGACAACATCGAGCACTATTGAGACAAAATCAAGCCAGCGAGCAAAGAAAGAAGGTCCAAAAACGGTGCAAATTCCAAAATCCAGAAATTCAGTCCAAAGTAAAGGGAGTTAAAGAAAAGGTGGTTTAGGCGCAGGTCGCTGCTCATGGACACTGGATGGAAAAGAGAGATCGAAAAGATAGGTCTTCAACTGCTTAGGGAACTGCTCATAGGAAAGCGAAGGCTGATGTGATTCAATGAGGAATAGTGGTTAGGAAAATATAAGTAAAAATAAAAATAAGTAAATAGCTAAATAAATAAATAAACAAATAAATAAATAAATAAATATGAAAGTCAAATCTAAATGTAGGATGTCATATCTGCCACTCGTAACTCTCTCCCTCTCCCTCTCCGTATTTCTCTAATCCGTTTTGTTACCTCTATTTACATCAACTCACGGTCTTTAGAGCTCAGTCCCTGACACCTTGCCCCGGGGCTGCGTTGCACTGAGGTACTGGGAGCTACGCCCCCTACAATACCGTGAATTCTTCTATTGAATGAATTATTTCTGGCACCCGTCAGTTCCCCAGGGTATTAGCCCCCCACCCACTCCGGTGTTTAACAATATTTCTACATCTCAACCAGCGTATCGACCACTTGCTCCTCTCAGCAACTTATTGCGCAGTTGTTTAACGTTCGTTTCCCCGGCCTCTGATGAGGGCAGAGATCAATCAATCAATTAGAATTAAGCGTCCGGTAACTCGTCGTAAGGCAATGTCAGGGACGTCAACAGACAACAGTGACTGAGCTGTAGATTCAATTTAATTCAGTTTAATAAGATCACCTAAAAGGGCCATTCAACCCTGTAGAGTTCGCATACACTAACAGGCAATCTGAGGGAAAGGCAACTGGAAAAAGCAGAAACTAAATGCGAATGTTGAACCTAAAGAAAAATAAGAAAAATTTTGATAATAGGTGGACTTAAGCATGCAAAATAGACTGGGGTATAATTTTAAATTGAGATTAAATTGAGATCTCTTGTTAACGCAAGAGTTTAATGAAAGGCCTATCGAAGAGGTAAATGCTAACGAGAAAAGAATGAGTTACGATTAAGTTAATACTCGAATATTAAGTGACAATCGAATGAATCAATTTTTCTTTATTTTTATCTTTACTTTATACTTTTTAATTTATCTTTACTCTTCATTTTATTCTTTAAATTATACTTTATTATTTTAAAACGCTACAAAAATCAACGTCATTTTGATATTATATCAATCAATCAATAAGAATTTAACGTCCGGTTCCTCGCCATAAGTCAATGTCAGGGACGTCAACTTAATCATATCAGCTTAATCATATAAGTTATTATATTACTTTCTTAGGAATTGCTTAGAAATTCTGAGATAAATGAAATCGACGTAATCACACGCAAATTTTGTATAGGGCTTTCGTAGAGTTTAATAAAAATAAAAAAAATAAGAAAAGATAATAATAATAAAGGTTTAACGTTCATTTCCTCATACAAAGAGGATGTAAGGGACGTAAGTAGTTCACTGTAATAAATCATCTCCTCCCCGAATTTATATTTTCTCCAGGAAAGGATTTTGTCAGCACAACTGGAGATTGAAAGAGAAGTGTTGAGAGATTAGACAGGCATTGAATTCTCAATGACACGAGTAATCAGGTCCGAACAAATTGTTGAAGAAGATAGGTGATTTCCCTCAGGCTGCATTCGTAACGGCGCTGTATAGGGCCGTGTCCCCACAGAGTTGTCAATAGATCACTCATCCCAGTTTACCTTCCACCAGTTACCACCAGCTTACTACAGTTACCACCTGCTAGAGATCAGCTATAGATCTATCTTACTTCAGTCACCACCAGCTAGAGATTTATCTTACTTCAGTTACCATCAGCTAAAGGTCTATCTTACCTCAGTTACCACCAGTTAGAGATTTAGCTGACTTCAGCTACAACCAGCTAGAGATTTAGCTTACTTCAGTTACCACCAGCTAGAGATCTATCTTACTTCAGTTACCACCAGCTAGAAATTTAGCTTCCTTCAGCTACCACCAGCTAAAGATCTACTTTTTTGTCATATAATCAATCGAAGTATTTATGACCTGATGTAGTACCTCGCTATTTGATGAAGATATTTACATGTTATTCTTACTGCGACTGGCAGGATGTTTCTCGTGATCCACAGTGGTTCCTGGTGGTTTCGCATGGTTGCTAGTGGTTCTTGGTGGTTTCTGGTGGTTTCTGGTGGTTTCAGGTGGTTTCTGGTGGTTTCTGGTGGTATCAAGCCGGATAATATCAAAATAATAGGCAAAATAAAGAATTATTCACTCAAAATCAAGAAATGTTCACACAAAATCAAGAAATGTTCACACAAAATAAAGAATTGTTCACACAAAATAAAGAATTATTCACTCAAAATCAAGAATTGTTCACACAAAATAAAGTATTGTTCACACAAAATAAAGTATTGTTCACACAAAATAAAGTATTGTTCACACAAAATAAAGTATTGTTCACACAAAATAAAGTATTGTTCACACAAAATCAATAACTGTTCACACAAAATAAAGAATTGTTCACACAGTTTGCTCAAAGCATCGTTCAGTCAATTTACAAGTTAGCTATAGCGGAGTCCTGTGTTACATTCATTATTCACCAGATGGTGTTTCATAAAAGATTCTTCGATGTCTGGCGGCCTCTGGGGAATGAAAACTCAATCTCACAACAGTCTGGCAGAATTTGTTCACAATACATCAGCTTCCGATGTGTCGTGCCCTGCTGTTGGTTGAATTTTAAAGTAACAGTGGTCTGCATTGGTGGCCGGTCGAGTTAGCGCCTTTAAACCAAACAGAAGGAATAGAAAGGCCGAGGAGTTAATTCATTTAATTGTTATGAATTGATAATGCTTGGTTCTTGTGAAATAGGATCGCTTGTAATTTAGATTCGTTAGTTTCAAACCCTCTCGTAGCTGGGCGCACTCTCTTGCATCAACTGCTGAAAATGGTCCAATCGACACATTTGTGACGTGAATTGAACTATCGTGGGTTCGATTCCCAGCCTCGCTGATCTGAGAGTAACATATCGGATGTTCACTGGACTGGTTACACGGAAAATGGAATAAATTGTCTAACGGTTTAAACATGTGGTATTAAATGTGATAGATATCAACATAGTTGATCATTTCACTATAATTCGTGTTTACTTGTTTTACTTTTCATCTCAGCTATTTTATGAAACACAAGCGCTTGTAGTTTGTTTGTGTGGTAGGCCTTACTTTAATAATTTTTAATAGAAAAAAAATTAAATATTGTTATATTTACTATTTTTGACTTGATTTTTAATGACTTATCAGTAAATTATTTAGCAAAAATTTTCTTTACTGAATTTCCATTTTATTATTCGCTTTTCACGCTATATCACGGTTGTAGCAATTTTCTTTCTTAATAGCTGTTGCGGTTGATTAGTTTCTGAATTTTAATTTAATAGAGATTTTGCTTACAAAAAAACTTTGACATTGTAAATTGCTCAGTAGTCAATGGTTAAAGTTTGAGGCGCAAGCATAGATGAAAAAGAACGTTCTTACCAAAAATAAAAAACGGAGTTTTTCCAATAAAATAAAAAAACGTTGAAAAAAAAACGTTAGTAGCGTACACGTAGCTTGCATATATATAACCATGCCTTCATTCCATAACACTAAACAATTTTATTACAACTAGATTTGATCTAAATTTCATAATTATCAATACAAGAAAATGTAGCGTTAACGGTTTGCGTTTTTTATTTTATAAAAAATAAAAAACGTAAGAAACCGTTTTTTTCATCTATGGGCGCAAGGAACTGCGTTCCCCTAGCTCTCGTTTTTTTGAGGTGCGTTCCCCCGCTAGGGGCCCATATTATATACTAGGAGATCTACAAATACATTGCAGGGGGCCTGAAAAATTCTGACCGTTCCACTAGCTCCCAATGCCCACTTTAACCACAATATTTATTTGTTAGTAACTTAGAATTACCTAAGCCCTCTGTTAGTGTCTATATACTCAATTAAATGCATTTTTATTTTATTTTCTATCTGCATCAATTGTATTTAGATAAATTGTTACCTAATTAATAATAAATTATAAAGGTATTATCGAAAACATATTAACTCTTTTTAGAGGAAAACAATTCTACATCTGCTCGAATTGAAGAGCCTTTCTTGTATGAGGACAGACTTGAGCTATTAGCATTCAGCTCTATTAGCCGGCAATAAGGTTAAAGCCGCTTAAGCGAGAGTGGAAACATTCCCCATGGTATCCGTCCATTGCAAGCCAATCAATTAGTCAGGCGTAGAGAGGATTTGAACCACGCATCTCTGGCTTCACTCATTAACTCGTCCACTAGCTCTCAACTTAACTGTTAAATTGAATTCTAATTCATGCGTTGCATACCAGACAGATTTAAAATGGTTACTTTGGAAATGTTTTGTTGGAAAAAATTTTACACGCCATGGAAAATATCGTTAGTTAAGAAATTCAACAGGTTAAATACTTGAAGCAATTTAATTTGTTTAATTTGTTTTAGGATATTTCATTTAGACTCACAAATTTTCTATGTAGTCAACTTAAATGTCACTTATTGTAACACTGTAATTGATACTATAGTAAATAGTCTACATCTGCTTGCCAACAAGACGTGACGTAATTCGTGCTATGAGATTTTATAGGAACTGAGCAATGATGAAGATGGTGAGCATTTATGAAGACCAATTTATTACGTATGTATCAATCCATTAATAAAATGTCTAAATTATATATTTCATTTAGTCTAGAGAGAGAGAGAGAAAGAGAAAGAGAGAGAGAGAGAGAAAAAAACTACTTTTATTAAAAAAACACTTAAATATGCAATAACAAATTAAAAGTCTAAATTATATATTTATTTGCTAATTAATGTTATGAATTGTCTAATATACCTCTTACGATTAAGCTGAGATAGCAATTAAAGGCTTTTCAAAATATTTTCAAGTTAATCAATTAAGTAAATTAGAGGCTTTTAAAAATACTTTCAAGTTAACTTTAAAATATTTTGAAAAGCTTTTAATATTCTAGCTGCTCGAACATTTTTAAACTTGGAGTGATCAACAGATAACAACCTCTTTGAGGTCCTCATTGTTCTGACATCCTGTCAAGTGGAGCGAGGAGTCCATAGCGGATCTCAGTGTAACAGGATCACTGCATGGAGTGGCACTTGATTCCATCCTCTTGAGTCTGTCATTAGATTTGATTGTTGCAGCAATGTGCGACGACTGCTTTAGTTTTCTGTCATTACTTGGAAGGGCCAAGAGAGATAACATCTCTATTTAGATCTGATGAAATCACGTGGCACGAGTGATGGTGTACATTAGTCTTCTCTAA
The DNA here is from genome assembly GCA_905160935.1 of Enchytraeus crypticus. Lineage (NCBI taxonomy): Eukaryota > Metazoa > Annelida > Clitellata > Enchytraeida > Enchytraeidae > Enchytraeus > Enchytraeus crypticus. The sequence continues at coordinate 500,300 of CAJHZI010000444.1, read as the reverse complement.
TAATTGATAATGAAATGATAATTGATAATGGAATGATAACTGATCGTTGATTTCTCGATTAGATTGTCTACAAAAGTTGCAAAATTTGTTTCATGAAATTCTATACGTAGAATGGTAGGTCGGTTATCTGACCCAGTAAAACATCCAGAAGTAGGTCAGGTAATCTGAACTAGTGTAACATCTAGAAGTAGATCGAGTTATCTGACCCAGTAAAACATTAATTCAGAAGTAGGTCGGTTATCTGACCCAGTAAAACATTCATTCAGAAGTAGGTCAGGTTATCTGACCCAGTAAAACATTCATTCAGAAGTAGATCAGGTTATCTGACCCAGTAAAACATTCATGCAGAAGTAGGTCAGGTTATCTTATTCAGTATTACATCCAGAATTAGATTACTTAAGTTAAATCAAGTATAACACTGCAGCAAACCAAATAAATCCTTAAAATTAATCAAATGCTTTCCTAACATGTCAATATTTAGGATTTCATATAGTATAACTCAGCATTTCTATTTCCGGGGTGGCCCCATAGACTCAAATCTATTTTTAGTATTTTTATAAATTTTTAATTTAAATCCATTGCAGTCCAAGTTGGTAGCAGTTAATTAGACATGGTAGCGCGGATTTGTTTAACTATTTTCAGCTATTCAAGTTCATCCAAGCACAAAAAGCGGACCTGCCTTCCGTAGCTAATGTCCACCCCTATGGATAACTGACTCCTCGCTGAATGGAATCGTCTATTTGCTATGTACCTTCTGAGGGAGATGTGTTTACCAAACCAAAGAGAAATCACTTTATACATGTAATCAAATCGAAATTAAATAATAGAATCTTCTTTTCTTCTTCTTCTTCTTCAGTGCACTACGAAGTGGCAGGTTCAAGGTACATATTCACACTCAAAGTCTGTTTTCTCGCTCCATAAGAGCACTCCTTAGAGCTGCAAGTTAATCCCTTCACAAAGTCTATGATAATAATAATAGTCTATGATATAATAGAATAAAGACTACTGATTAAACAGAAAAATGATAAACAAAATTAATCAAACATAATTCTCGAGGCATTTAAAACCCAATGTTGAGAGCTGTTACTGTATGCTTTGAGTTGAATTTCATTCAAAATGTAATATATAGTAAAATATTCTCCTCTAGTCTACATAATCGATGACGAGCGTAACAAGGACTCGAAACGTAGCAGAAGAGAGAGAGAGAGAGAGAGAGAGAAAGAGTACAAGTTTCTAAAAAATGTCAGCGTATAGATATGCTAAGCAGCTATCTTGTGGAATTTTATATACTTTCATAATCATCATAATCTACCCTTTATTCCCGGTTCAAAACTGGGGTCGGGATAATATATATATATATATATATATATATATATATATATATATATATTGTGCTATAAAGGTATTTGTATCAGGGAACTTTGTAACACAAAACACAACTGATCGATGGCGCGCTCATTGTGAGAGCTGTAGTATAAGACGTTGAAAAACTGTGTGCCTAGGACCTGCCACTCGTTAGCTCTCTAAAGGTAATTATTGTAGAGGCTGAGACGTAACAACAAGTATAAGAGAGTATCAATGGGAGGATTCAGTCATTATCCAGCCGTGGTCTCAGGTGATCCAATCCTCCGTAACACCCCCACCCGCTTTATCCTCTCTCCTCCCTCCACCTCACTTAATCATCCCACCTTGTCCACACAAAGCTAATGTCGGAGAAAGACTGACGGCTGTAGAGGAAAGGTAGATGTAGATTGTGTAGACTGAAAATTTCTATTTAACATAGAGTCTAACTCGGGAGACGAAATGCTTTCATAGACGGTGGTAGTTGTAATGAAAAAGTATGGAAGGTTTAAATTAAATCTTAGCAATTTCGTATAAGAAAAAGATCGGCATTAATATATATATATATATATATATATATATATATATATATATATATATATATAAAGCAAAAAGTGGCATTAACGCTAAAAAAAGTAGAAGACATTATATTAAATGCTATCTCAATATCGATAAAAGCTCCATGCAGCTTATGCAAGGAGCTTTTAACGATTTTGAGATAGCATGTAATATAATGTCGTCTACTTTTTCTTAGCCTTATTACCGCTTTTCTACAGTGTCCGCTTGTCGCCATGCCTGCCTCCATTTGCAGCCTTCGTGGACGTCTTCTGAATTGACCCTTTCTATGCACATGTCCTCGTTTATTCTATCCAGTCAACGCTTCTTGGGTCTCCCTCTCTGACGACGACCGTGTGGATTCAGGTTCGTCGCTGTATAGCAATATAATGTAATAATATAATATATATACATGTATACAGACTGGGGCAAAGAAAAAATCCCCTAGCGAAATCTCAATAACTTTAAGAAAATTCAAAATATCTCTACGAAATTTTCGGAGCTTCTAGGGGAGGAATTTCTGCGTATATCCTGTAAATTTGATGAAAATATTTTCATTAGTTACGAAATTACAGCATTTCTACGAGAAAAGTGCTAAAATAAATTTTAGCAAGGCTTTTCGAAATGTCAGTCGTTCCTTTTCAAGAAAATAACGAGCCAGAAAAGGGCCGTTTACTTAAGCGGTGGAGTTTAAGCCTGCACTACCTTGTTAGCTACTCCAATAAATGATGCTTAAAATTCGTTCTTACATTAAAATTATTCCTAAATTTTGAAGAAAATGTCCTGTACTTTTGTTTAAAAAGGCCTTGTTAAAATTGATTTTAACATTTATTTCGAAGAAACGCTGTATTTTTGTTACTTCTGAATATATTTTCACAAAATTTGCAGGATAAGTGTAGAAATTCCTCCTCTGGAAGCTCCGAAAATTTTGTAAAACTATTTTGAGTTTTGTCCAAGTTAGCAAAACAAGCCTTGTTAAAACTGATTTTGCAATTTTTTCGTAGAAACGCCGTATTATTTTTCCTGCTCAATAGATTTTCATCAAATTTTCAGGATATACGCAGAAATTCGTCACCTAGACGCTCCGCAAATTTCGTAAAGAAATTTTGAGTTTCCTTAAAGTTATTGAGATCTCGCTAGGGGATTATTATTTTTGCTCCAATCTGTATATATATATATATATATATATATATATATATATATATATATATATATATATATATATATATATATATAATCCCCTATTTGAGATTTTTCCATTCGTTTAAATTTGTGTAGCAATTTTTGGAGCGTAGACGCTCACTAACCGAATGCCCTTTCTGATGTTGGTATAAAATATAATGTAATAAAATTTAATGAAGCTTCAAATTAGTCAAAATTATGATCTTATATCTACATCTTCATCAATATAACCCCCTGACGTCTGTCACAGGTTGGCAATGCTGCATTCTCTTCAAGTGGTCACTCCAGAACGGCTTCTTTCAGAGGCGACACTTCGAATAATATCTACTCGCTCATTAGTAGCTGCGATTTTAATTTATCACCAGTAAACACCTTTAAATTAAATCATCTCCGAGCTAGAATAATGAAATAATATTTCCAGAGAATAATTAAATAGTCTTTTAAAAGCAGTCTGGATCTAGTTCCGTTAGAGAAAAAGAAATAAATGACCAGTGATCTCTTTCCCCTCTCTCTCTATCTATCGCTCTCTCTCTCTCTCTCTATCTCTCTCTTTCTTTCTCTCTATCTTTCTTTCTCTGTATATATATCTCTCTCTCTATCTCTCTATATCTCTCTCTCTCTTTCTCTTTATCTTTCTCTCTCTCTCTCTCTCTCTCTCTCCAATTTACCATTTTCATTGAAGATGATTTCACAAGTCGAACTGATCTTAAACGAGGTGTTGCCGTTTAATTATCATCCTCATCCTTAATTAAAAGCCAGCAGCAGTAAAATGAGCTCCTCAGTAGTATAGCCGGTATATATTATGCATATATACTGTATATATATATATATATATATATATATATATAGGATATATGAATACCTACAGTCTATATATATATATATATATATATATATATATATATATATATCAATATATATATAAATATACTATATATATTTTATATAGTATATATAACCGGTAATATATAGATAGACGTATTGCATATAGCCGGTATTATATATACTTTATACAGTCGGTATTATATACCCTCAGGACTAGCGGACGGCTAATCCTAACCCAACTATTGCTTGAGCAGAAATCTCTACCACTTCCACGAGATATTATAAACTGATCATCCGACACTGAGGCTTTTGTAGTAGTTAAGTTGTTCTTTGTTGTTGTTGTTGTTGTTTTGTTCTTTAGGATCTTTACATAAGATCGATACAGTTGAACTAATAACAGATAGAACGAGTTTAGTCGATACCATCAAACTGCTAATTATCTCCTAGACTGACGTTCTTAGCGCGCTTTAAAGTTAGGAGGGGTTGACCAAGGGGCGGGGGGTTGTTCAGAGGGGGGGAGGTGTGGTGGAGAGACTATGAGCCTTTGAATGAGAGAAAGAATTAATAATTAAGATTTAATATCTAACATTTACATTTTTAATATACACACATTACATTTAATATATTACAATATTTACATTTAATGCATTACAATATTTACATTTAATATATTACATTATTTGCATTTAATATATTACAATATTTGCATTTAATATATTACAATATTTACATTTAATATATTACATTATTTGCATTTAATATATTACAATATTTGCATTTGATATATTACAATATTTGCATTTAATATATTACAATATTTGCATGTAATATATTACAATATTTGCATTTAATATATTACAATATTTACATTTAATATATTACAATATTTGCATTTAATATTTAAGATTAAGATTAACTACTTAATTATTTTATTTAATTATTTAGATATAATATTTAAGATTAACTACTTAATTATTTAATTTAATTATTTAGATTTAATATTTAAGATTAACTACTTAATTATTTTATTTAATTATTTAGATTTAATATTTAAGATTAACTACTTAATTATTTAATTTAATTATTTAGATTTAATATTTAAGATTAACTACTTCCTAGAAACTACTTTAATCTAGCAGTCCATGTGAAAGCTATGGAAATGGTATTTCAACGTAATATTCTGCCTTAGAAATACAGGAGTAGACTGTCTTTAAGAGAGAGAGAGAGAGAGAGAGAGAGAGAGAGAGAGAGAGAGAGAAACGAGAGAGAGACAGAGAGATACAGAGAGAAGGAGAGAGAAAGAAAGAGAGAAAAAAAGAGAGAGAGACACACACACACACAGAGATAGAGTGAGAGAGAGAGAGAGAGAATGAGAGAGAAAGAGAGAGATACAGAGAGAAAGAGAGAGGGAGACACAGAGAGAGAGAGAGACAGAGAGAGACAGAGAGAGGGGGAGAGAGAGAGAGGAAGAGAGAGAGAGAGAAAGAGAGAGTCACCTGATCACACGGGGGTGTGTCACGTGATGTAATGATATAGTCCTGATGCTAATCAACAGCAGCTCGCTTCGTCGAATAATCTAAAATACAAAATGGCGTCACAACTCGTCACACCTTAATGTCAGTATTGCCAAGTTCTTATTTAAAACTCTCTCTCTCTCTCTCTCTCTCTCTCTTAGTGCACTGCCTACTGGCAGGTCCATTGTATATTACGCCTCCACTCACCCCACTCATCTCTATCTTCCGTTTTCCTCTTAAAAACCATACGAGTGGATCTGTAAATCTTGAAATTATTATTATTTTACTATTATTATACAGCATTAATCCAGCGTGACAATTTCTCGCCCGATCATTAAACTCTCTGAGATCCTCACGCGTGACCCCATCACCGGTCAAGTTGCAGTTCATCAAATGGTCAAAGTCCTCCTCCTCCAGGCCGCATTCACATACTGTAGAACCATTATAATAACCCCATCGGCTCATTGCAACCTTTGTCCGACCGACACCTGTCCTAAATCGATTTAAGCATAACCACGTTCGTCGATCCTCATCGCACCCACACGGAAGACTTTCTGATGCTTCTACAGATATTTTATCCATATTTATGATATGCTATCATATCTATCCTTATCAGTTATATAACTGATAAGGATAGATATGATAGCATATCATCATCACTATTATTATAGATATTAGTTATATAACTTATATGATCGTATCATATCATTCTTTTGGTTACATAACTCAAGTCAAACAACTTGAAACATGTAAATAATATGGTTTGCTGACAAGCATAATTATGACTTTGAATTGTCAAATTCTCTGTAAAAATTAATTTATTCTGTTGATACTGTGTTGGACCTGACTAAAAATAGGCATTTTATTTATATTTTATTATCATTTATTTATTTTATTATATATAACTGATCACATAGAAAACGACGGGCTTGGCGTCAGGTCCGATTGGAAGAGAGTTTGTGAAATCAGTGGAAACTGTTACTAGCAATACAAAACAATAACTCTTGACAAAATTTAAAATATGATGAAGATATGGAGGCATTTTAAGATCCACACAACAATAGTAATAGGTTGTAGTGTGTTTAACGTCAAGGGTCAGAAGCACAAGGCTTCTCTTTAAGACGACTCGACACACTCGAGCTACCGTCACAAAGATTAATTAAGTAATGAACCATTAAGTGATAATAGTAATAAATCGTGACGTAATTTAATATATGGTGCATATATAGTAGATAGTGGTATTTTATATCTCTCTTTAAAAACAAAACATTTTCACATTAGCAATATTGTAAGCCAATGCTTGCGTGCAAACCATTCGTGCAGACATCCCTACCTAATGGATTCATTTACAATCCAGTAAAGTAAGAAAAATGTCTAATACGACTGCTTAATGCTTTAATACGCAAAAATATGAAAATGAGTAAGCGCACTCAATAAATTAAAACCTTATTACGTTTTTCGCTATCTCTCTCCGTCTCTCGCTCTCTCTCTTTCTCTCTCTCTTTCTCTCTCTCTCTCTTTCTCTCACTCTCTTTCTCTCTCTCTCTCTCTTTCTTTCTCTCGCTCTTTATCTCTCTCTTTCTTTCTCTCTCTCTCTCTCTCTCTCTCTCTCTCTCTCTCTCTCTTTCTCTCGCTCTCTCACTTTCCATCTCTCTTTTTCTGTTATTTTGTCAAGTAAAATCGCCATTGGGCAAAAGATACAGATTTCTAATAATCAATACAACAGCAACTGGGTTCTTAACCTATCCTAGGCTTCAAGTCTGTATGACAAATATCTTGCAATTTAAACGTTCATATACATAAAGCAATACTTAATATTAAAAAGTGTGCTTTAATTACAGGTGTTTTGTTTCCACACGAATTTCTTGTCGTCCACACGCCACTCCAGTGTTACGGCAAAGCACAGACACATTATCCTTCATGGAAAGAAATCTTCAATGGAAGCAAGTGGATGAGATTACATCAAGGGTCTCACGTGAGTCCGGGAATTAAATATTTCTTAAATCAGATTCACTGCACCGAATCTTTCCTTAGGTAATCTTGTTCTAATTTGATCTGACTTTAAACAGTGTCCGAATATAGAAAATATTAGTAATAAAATTTGTATCGGAATGTACTGCAACATTTTACGCATGTTTTGTAAAGTTAACTAATTAAAAAGCTATAGCTAAGTTTAACGTCAGTTTCCTGCTCGATAGCATGTCGGTGACGGGGAGAGCACTAGATTTAAAGCATTCACGTACTGATCCGGTGTCGAACAACTTGCTAACTTGACTCCATCTCATCCCATTAATTACTCATTATAATAAGCTTACAACTTCATTTTCAGCATCCCGGATACAACACGTGTGCATTATTTTCGATATATATATTTATCTATACGAGTAAATATTGTTAATTTTGAGAATTTACGAGCCTGCATTTGTAGCTTAAATAAAAACTTAATTAAACTGAATTAGTTACGATGATTTTCAGTTATTACCGGATTAAATTGCAATTAATCAAAATTTTAATCAAGGAAAAGCAAAATATATATTTGTTCAATAGTGCTAAATATCCACAAACACGACAACAAACCGTATCTTTGGTCACTTAATTCCTCAATCGGTTATCATTTAAAGCTGGTAAAGCTAATGTTATCGTCAGTTTCCTCACTCGAAAGCGATGTCAGCGACGGTCGAGCCCAGGATTTGAACCCCTCATTTACTGATCCGCGGTCGAATCACTTACCGACATCACCACTAGCTCCAGCCAGTTTGATCACTTTGATTACCTATTCTATCAATCAGTTATCAGTTATGAGTTTGATCTCTTATTCTGTTAAATAGCTATCACTTATAAGTTAGATCAAGCACGCTATCAATCAGTTTGATGCAAATCTAAAGTCAGATTATCTTCAATCACAGTCGGCGACAGGCTTGCCTTGAAATTGAAAACTGTTCTCAGTGTTTAGCATTTCGACAAATTATTATTCATCACGCTAATAATTCATTCGTTCGGTTATTTTCTCATATAATATTAATAATTGTATTTTTATTTTTAGCGGACTATAGCATAATAGATTGATGTTTTGCCTCTCTTTCTTGTTTATATACATCTGAAACTTGCACACCTTTATTTTTAGAATTCATGACACTTTTATAGCTGTACCTACATTCATACACGCTTAGTGCACATATTGCGTCTATACGTGGCTAAACGTAACTTACTGTTACATTAATCTTTGTGACGGTAGCTCGAGTGTGTCGAGTCGTCTTGAAGAGAAGCCTTGTGCTTCTGAAGCTTGACGTTAAACACACTACAACCTACCTATACACGCTTACGCTGTACTGATCAGCCGATGACATATACATATAAATCTTCCAAATATAAAATCGCATAACTTTAATAAACAACTGACTACTGGCACGATAATGATAATTGATAATTAATACAATATGATAATTCGGTACATTATGATAATTCGGTACAATATGATAATTCGGTACAATATGATAATTCGGTACAATATGATAATTCGGTACAATATGATAATTCGGTACAATATGATAATTCGGTACAATATGATAATTCGGTACAATATGATAATTCGGTACAATATGATAATTCGGTACAATATGATAATTCGGTACAATATGATAATTCGGTACAATATGATAATTCGGTACAATATGGGTACAATGTGGTATGGTAATTCGGTACAATATGATAATTCGGTACAATATGGTAATTAGGTGCAATATGGTAATTCGGTACAATATGGTAATTCGGTACAATATGATAATTCGGTACAATATGATAATTCGGTACAATATGGTAATTCGATACAATATAGTAATTCGGTACAATATGGTAATTCGGTACAATATGATAATTCGGTACAATATGGTAATTAGGTGCAATATGGTAATTCGGTACAATATGGTAATTCGGTACAATATAATAATTCGGTACAATATGATAATTCGGTACAATATGGTAATTAGGTGCATGACAATGGACACAATTAAATCACTATGGACCTATGGTAATATCATACGATGACGAAACGATGGTGGAAACAGAAAAACAGTTTTGTTTACAACGTGGGGAACAATAAATTTCCTTTCTTTATCATCTCTTACCATTCTTTACCATCTCATACCATTCTTTACCATTCATTTACAATCTTTTACCATCTTTTACCATCGTTTACCATTCTTTTAAATGTTTGAATGATAACTGAAAGATAAAAGCATTTATTTAAAGGGATGTAATAGCCAAACGTTACCTACGTTAGAACTTAAATTAAAATAAATTAAGATAAAATAATAGACTGATAGTAGGATCTGAGCCAGTAGTAGCATGTTGTCTGACTAAGGATCCGTAGTTGCAAGGTTCAAATCTGATATTTTCTCCGCACTGACATTCTAACAAAAAATAAGCTAAACTTATCTTTAAGCTTAGAGAATTTAAGCTGCTTTATGATATAATAAGTATTATGATATAATAAGTATTATGATATAATAAGTATTATGATATAATAAGTACTATGATATTAATAATTATTATTAATAATTGTAATATTAATTACTATTCAGCTAGTTCAGTCTATATCTAGCTAATCATCATAGATCTATCAGTTCAGCATTTTGTTTAGTTTCAGCATAGCTGTTACATCTATGATCTATCATCTAACAAAGATCCAGTATTTCATCATAGATATAGTAGTTCAGCATAGATCTACCGTTCAGCATAGATCTAGTTCTCAGAATAGCTAATGGATCTATCATCTAACAGTTCCGCATAGATCTAGTTTTTCAGAATAGCTAATAGATCTATCATCTAGCACTAATAGATATATCATCTGACAATTCAGCATAGATCTAGTTTTTCAGAATAGCCAATAAATCTATCATCTATCCCGTTCAGCATAGATCTAGCACGTGATGAAGATACGATATGTAGCAAATCGCCAATCGTAAAATCTCTATTTTCGAGAGTTTCTTGTCGGGAGGTAGGGTAGGCAGTAGTTTTCGTAGTTCGGCGAATGCCACGTTGAACGCCTCCACTCGTATTCTCTCCCTAGTGGCATGGGCTATGCGATACTTCTGAGTGGCTCGGCGTCTCCTCCTCCGTTCTTCCCTCGAAAGATTTCCAATGTTTTCCAGCTCCATCCCGGACGACTCGGCGTTTGTTGTGGAAGAATCCACCGCTGGAGTCATTATACCGGAAGCGGAAATAGCGGATATTGCAGAGGAAATGGCGGTTCTTGTTGAGGAAATGGCGGATCTTGTGGAGGAATTGGGATCTGGTGAAGTTAGCAAGGATTTTCTGGAGTTTTGACTGTCGGGAGATGTGGTATTGTAGGGGTTTCTTGATCTTACGTTGGTTGTCTCTTCATCAGAAGAAACCTGGAGTTCGAACCCCTCCATGAGATCTGGCGACATCTGAGAGGTACTTCCGGTGTTGAGTCTTCCGTGAGGAGCGAGTCCAAAGTCCATCTTTGAGGTCAGTGTGAGGTACTGAGGTGATTTGTTAAATGCTTCGTCCACAGCGCGTCTGCTTGAGAAATGCAAACATGTTGAGCAAAAATTAAGCAATATAGTATATATATATATATATATATATATATATATATATATATATATATTAGAATATTTAAAGATTAATATTATAGCAAGTACATGTACGTCGAACTTGAACTTCTTCAGTTAATTAAGCAAGCAGTTTTGTTTAAAATTAATTACTAAAGTGTAATAATTCATCATCATCATCTTCCCTTGAATCCCAGATTAACTAGGGTCGAGATACGAATAGACTGTCTCAAATCCTCTCTGTCCTACTTCATATCATCCATCAATCAATACACTATTTGAAACTTTTCCATTCGTTTAAATTTTTGTAGCGAATTCTGGAGCTGAGGCGCTCTCCATGCCCATTCTGACGTTGATGTCGATCTATGTGTTTTAGTCGCCTTCTACGACACATGCAGTCACCGGTTGGTCAATTCTTCAAACAACGCGGACACAACAAGGGGACTTAAAGTGTATTAATTAAATAATAATAGTTAAGTCATAACCTAGGTCAAAATACGTTGATTGATTGGTTGATTGATTGAATGATTTATTGATTTATTTATTTCTTGCCTGAGATATTAATTGATTTATTGGCTAGTTGATTGATAGATTAATTAATTGAACTACCTATGGTGATGCAGTCTATAATTCGAGTATTCTGAAGCCTCTATTGACCTCACTTCTGCACTCGCGCACTCCATGTGCCGCATCATGAACTCTCTATTGCACTTATCCGCACTTCCTGCACTCCTAGGAGTGCTGCTAAGATGAGTGGCACTTGTCACGTGATGTCTGAACACGTGATCATATCCAGTGGTGTCGTTCCAGTCAATGTTCCTCATTTCACATCGGGGGGGAGGGACATTCGAGTCAGATCAGAGATTTAATAGTGGGGGGATTGATCTACCTCAAAGATTTCGCATTGAGAGAGGGTGTGAGGGTTGAGCCTTTTCTGAATTGAGAGAATGAAGAAGCACCTTAATTAAGAATCTTTAATTCGGAATACGATTTGATATAATTTCTCTGTATAAAATCTTTCTGAAAAACAAAAAAATTGACAATAAAACGAAAACTAACAATAATAATCAAGTCTACTTTAATCAAACTGTAGGATTAAATACTAAAGATATTAATGAAAGAAATAAACATGTAATTTGCAAATTATCTTTTGGGAGACCTAATTTCAAATATATATTTCTTTTAAAATACAGTATTTTACTTTGTGCGACTTATATGCCGTTTCGTTTTTTTTCGTATCAGATATTGTGACCAGATATTAAGCAAAAATTCTTGTTACGACCTCACAACAGAGTATCTCCTTATACGATGAACGACTTTGATACAGATTTGCTAAATTAATTTGAAACGAAACACCTTTAAAGCCGGCTATATCATCTAATATTAACTGATTTCTGCTAATTATAGGGTAAAAAGTGGTGAATAGCAGTTCCAGTTGCTGTATTGTTAGTTACATACCAGAGACTTACAAATAAATTACTGTTAGCTAGGTATTTGTCACTATAGCTCGAGTGTGTCGAGTTGCCAATAAATCTAACTCGTTCGTCCTTGAAGGGAAGCGTTGTGCTTCTCAACCTTAACTCTTAACACACTACAACCAACCTAAAAGATAATTGTGGTTCTGAGTATTGTATAAAGAATTATAAGTTTCTGTCCAGCACATTTTTGAAAATTCACTGATGATTTTGCCAAACATTCGTGGTAGAACTGCTATGCATAATAGAAATCCTCGAAATACGCAAAGCTTTTTCGATTAATTAGCTCAACTCTTGGAGTCGTATATATTTACTTTAACTGGGCAAAATTT